>JAVDOI010000009.1:7795734-8308234 GCA_032191485.1 Leptoclinus maculatus
GAGGGTTAACTCAATCCATCAAATTGTCTGAAATTGTGAGGAAATTTCAAAAACCATATGGCCTCCAAACGTTTGCGTCCTTTTTGTGCGGTGGGACACACTTGTCTCAGTATTGCTGCCTGCGGGGGACCGGCCCTGCTCCTTTGTGGCTCGTCCCATCAGGGAACGCTGCTCATTTGTCCCCACTTTTCATGCTTTACGCTCAAAATTACGGCCCAGTCCCGCAGAACAAAAAAGGTCTATAAAAGCCTGGAGAAACTGGCCCAAAACGTTGTGTTTTTGTGGCATCCTCGTCTTTTTTTCCCCCGGCACCAGATTTGTGTTTCTCACATAAATTTTTGCAACGAATGGAGAAACACGTCTAAGGGTCAAGAAGCCACGATACGCATTTAGGATGTGAAAGGAGATGTGAGATTCCAGGCCACAAAATGTTTAGAGCATCCAAATAGAAAAGAACACAAAGGGACAAAATAGTTCAGTATAATAACTCTAAATAGGCCGCTTTGATGGGCTTTACACGCCCAGATTTGGCAGGGAGAGCGTGTTTCTTAAATGTCTTTTTTTTGTCCTCACCATAGAAAAAAAATCCAGGCTATTATATCCATAATAAAAAAAAAACTAAATATTAATTCAAGAATTACAACATAAAAGATATATTCAGAAAAGCCATTTTATTCCCATAGTATAGCCTATATACATTACAGTCTGTGCATTGGTTTTTCAAATAATGTCCTGATTTTAGAAAGGCACTTACAGGTGTACAAAACATAACAAATTTATAACTGTAAATCTATTGTATACAAACAATAAATCTAAAAAGTAGCCTATAGCTTGTCAAAATCACCGCAATATTATTTTTTGTTTCTCGCCGTCGCGTGAGCATTCCCATAACACGTATAACTGTGAATGTCCAAGTTTGCCTTTCCGATTATCATCATCATCATTATCATCATGCACTGCAGCATCGGGACGCCAAATAAGAACTGAAGTCAACGGGTCCAGTGAGATGACGAGGAGCAGGAGAAGAAGAAGAGCCGGCAGTGAAAAGGTGACTCAATTGCGATGTGGCTCACAGAAAACACGAAAACAATTAAATAAAAAATAAAAAAATAAAGTAAAAATAAATAGATAATGACCACAAATCAAATCATGCATTTACATGCAAAGAATATGACAAACTAGAGCACTTTCATTGTGGTGTGTGAGGGTATAGGCCTTATAGCAAAAGCGATAGAACAGGTGTGTGTGTGTGTGTGTGTGTGTTGTGTGTGTGTGTGGGTGTGTGCGCGCGCGTGTGTGTTGGCCTATAGTGTAAAAAAATAATAAGTTACTCATGTCATTATAGACCATATTGCTTTGATTGCAAGAAGTAACAGTTTTCTAATGAATACATTGTAAAATACCACTGCATATTTCTTGTTCTGGGTTCATGCTTCACTATGAATAGGTCTATCTGTGTCGATATAAAAGTCATTACATTTTGGTACATGTTCTGAGATATGGTATACAATATAAGCAGTAAGTTACAAGTCCTCGGTAGGATTTTTTCTATCGTCTTTTTGTGTTTCTCGACCTTCGAGCCCCACGCTGCGCCATCAGTCATCCACATCAATCTCCACGTCCTCGTCCTCTGAGCACTCTTTACTAGTTGTGTGGTCTGAGAATGGGGACAGCGGCGAGTTTCGCAGTTTCCGAACGAGCTCGAGCCCCTGCTTGCCGCCCCGCGCGGGGGAATTGGCTCGCGGGTGGCCCAGCGTGCCGTTGGCGCATTTCTCCAGGTCTGCCAGCTTGGCGAGCTTCTCCAAGGGGACCTGGCCGACGGCCTTGGCCGACTCCACGTCGGCCTTCATCTCCTCCAGGTCCCGTTTTAGCTTGGCCCTCCGGTTCTGAAACCACGTGATGACCTGCGCGTTCGTCAGGCCCAGCTGCTGCGCGATCTGGTCCCGGTCGGCCGGGGACAGGTACTTCTGGTACAGGAAGCGCTTCTCTAGCTCGTAGATTTGATGATTGGTGAACGCCGTCCGAGACTTCCGACGCTTCTTCGGAGTGTTTCTCTGACCGAACAGAGTCATGCCGTCCCGGCCTGTGAGGGAGAGACAGAGGCCGAGTGAAAATCATTGAATCCTTCAGGTGCAGGGCTTCCTCTGCACCGCTGCAGTGTGCGCGTAAAAGTGACCTTAACGCAAAAATAGCAATGAATGTGATCTTATATATGAAACAGCAAAGCCTTTAGCGCTTGTGGGAACGGGTTATTGCAAGAATATTACACAGACACCACTGGGAAATGTTTAGCATCAGACACACGAGACCCTTATTATTAAAGAAAAGCGGTGGCGATTTATATCGTCCAGCCATGCCCATAAAATGAACACGCCTTTGTTCGATCAGACATTTCATAGGAAAAATATGCATTCGTGAAAATATTTGCTCTGGCTATTAAACAAGCACATTTAACGAATGAATTGCATGACAATACAAGGTGTTACCAAATGGTTATTTTGTCTGGTGCAGGCCATTGAAGAATGAAAAAACAGAGAAACGCCCACAATTAAAACGGTGAATTTGAACTGTGTTTTTTGGGATGGAGATTTACCTTCCGCAGCCTGTAAAACGCTAACTTCCAGCCCCTTGAATGTCTTGCTGGCCAGCTCCTCTAACGCGGAGAGCGGGGATGTTTGGTTGAGGAGAGCCCGGCTGGACAGGGGGATGCTGGACGGACGGTGCTTCTCAGAGGACGAAATTAGATGAGCTGTTCCGCAAATTGTATAACTTCGTTTCACAGACGGTTTGTTCAGGATATCCTCGATGCTGAAGGGGGTCAGCGGCTTGTTGGAGTTGGCAGGAGGCGGCAAGTGGTCCAGCGGACTTCGCCTCCTGTTCTCCACTGCATCACATTTGGCCACTTCTTTGGATGTCATCATTGGTTGTGCGCAGAGTTTGTAAAGGACTTCGTTGAAATATTTGTCGGTTAAAAACGAACGATGCTATTGAGGAAAAAAGTCACATAACAGTTTGGGAGGTAAAAAAAACCCCCAAAACACTGAGGAGAGAATGAAGAAAAGAAAATCTTATTCCAAAACGGGATGTCTTTAGAGTGTCGATCCTCGGGAGCAGCAAGTCCGCAGGAGTGAGATGCCTCCCTGAAAATGGCGAGGTCCAAAGAGTTGACGATTACTAACAAGTTATCATTGATTGGTAGGTAATCAATTATCTCCAGTGGCACTTTCGCCCTCTTCCCTTTCACTCTTTGACTATGTTGCAGTCCAGTGCGGGGCTTTTTGCGACTGGGGGTGTCCCATTAATTAGGACGCATGGCTGGAAGGAGGAGGAGCCCGGCGGAATTATTATAATGCTTTGTGCTCTTATCATCTTTGGTCTAATTTAGTCGTGTGGCGAGATACCAGAATAGGTTTATGGGGTAAATGAGAGGAAGCAGAGGGAGAGGGAGAGCGAGAAAGATAGGGGGAGAGATGACAATCTGCAGCGTTTTTAAACGATTTTATGCGTAAAACTTTGTTTTTAGTTCAGCAGGAGTTTCTAGACTTTGATTTTGTATCATCCTGATGCTGCCAAAAGACAAGTCGACTCCGGCGTTATCTTAGCTGTCGCAGATAGTCAGAAGGATTTTTTCCTCGACCCAAAGCGTGGATGATCCTTTGTTTTGTAAAGGTAATGTAGAGCTGGGCCATATATCAGCTCTGATGATACCTCCTCTGGGGCAGGAGAGAAGGAGCAGCATGCATCCCTCTCAGCAACGCCAAAACCAGGCCGTAACTCAGGCGAAAGGGCTCGTTTTATATCATCCGAGAAATATTTCATCTCCTCTCAAATTTCCCCGCGTCTTCCAGGTTTGACATGATGACTTTATTTTAGTGCAGCTCTGAAGAATGGGCGACATACTATTTGCATAAGAAAACAAATTTACGCAGCAGGACAAAATATATGTTTTTTTTCCTCCCATCAAAGCTAAAACAATTTAAATGCCGATCGGAAGAAAGAAAATGGTAGTTTTTCATCTCATGACATTTCAGTTTTAATTTCAACTTTATATGTACACAATTGCCGACACATTTACTGCAGAAAAATAAAGGAAGGCAAGTCTGTACTCCGAGGAATTTATTATTATTATTATCGTTATTGTTATTATTAATTCCACATTGTTTTCGTGTATGCTGTCATTGTAAGATATCATACTTATTTACCTGAAACATGTCTGTTCAGGATGTCAATATTGCAATGTATAGCTTCACGTACAAATAAAACACCAACAGAGTGATTGTGATGATGATGATACAGGATGAATGCATGGTCGCATTTTAATATTTATTAGGTTATTTCTATGTTTATATTATGTATTATTTTATTAAAACATTATGGCTATATTGAATCAGACAAGTCTTGTTCATTGGTGTCACTTAGCTTGCTACTAAAGCCATTTACCGGACATTATACACAGAGTTCCGTTTCTTAGTAGACACGTTTTATTTTGCTCTGCCATAAACTTTCCCTCCAAATATCACATTTCTGTTTAAACAGCAGACATTGTTTTGACCAAATTTTAATTTTATAAGGAGATCTTTGGCTGTCAGTTTGCAAAGGGCTTCTGAAGTTATGTGTCCAGTTGCACTTTATCAGGTTATGAAGGCAGTTTTTATTTGCTGCTGGTGGGCAGTGCGATCTGGTTTTAGAGGTAACTGTTCTTCTAAATGTTGTTTTGAAATACAATCAGCTTTTGAACACGTTTCTCTAACATTTGCCAGGAGTTTCTTAAAGGTTCCCAATTATTCTCACAAAACCATTGAAAAAAACAACAGTTTTTAAATATAAATAGAAAAATATAACAAAAATAAAAAATATATATAACTGGCCAATTTAAGGGCTCGAATGAATTCGAGTTTAATTAGTGCATAAAGTAGCAGTTAATAGGGCAAACACAATTATACTGTAAGAAAAAAACCTCTATTGTAGAGTTATATTTAACACACACACATAAGCATTAAAAATAAAACCACAAATGAAGGCTTATTGACATCATAATATCATATTACACTTTGCCATTCATTTTAATTATTCAAACTATAAATGCATTGAAAGGCACACGGGTTGATCCACTGTGGGAGCATACAACGTAAAAATTAAAAGACATTTCACGTAACATTTCTGCGTTTCCAGCCAGCTGAGCTGTGTTGGATCCTGGTGTTCGGTGCCTGTTTATTAAAGACAGATATTTGTTGTGGTGGGTCATCATCTCTCTGTCTGGCTTGCCAAGGTCAACGACACGGCCTGCCTCTCAGCTCTCCTTTAGACACAGAACTTAATCTCTTAAACTACTAGACTGTGCAGGGGAGAGTACAAACCACATCACTGACTGTCTAGAAAACGACTCCATCTCATACACTATTCACTCATGTAGTAACGCCTACTGGTGTGTTGTTTGTTTGCGTTTAGAAGGTGTGGTGGACGTCTTTGATGGATGCATTTGTAATAAACCCCTCAAAAAGCTCTAGTTATCATAATCCAGTAGTGTTAGTGTAGAATATTTTCATAACACTCCTTTAATCTGCCACTTAAATGTATTTACAGAACACAAGCCCCCTTTTTATTCCCAAGCAGGTGTTGATTTAGGCCTTCCACACTGCGGTCTGTTAGCTTAAAGTGCCACCCTGCGATATGTGTTAGTGACCTCATGGAGGAGGAGACACAGCATTCACTGCAGGCTTAGACTGCGATTAGACAGCTGCAGGGGAAACTATCCACATTGTAGCCATTTTATGAGACCCCAAAGATGGGTGTCATGTCTTCCATCTCCCAAAGGCCTGTCTGTTATCTCACATGACACCAGATATAGAAACAGAGAGAGAGAGAGAGAGAGAGAGAGAGAGAGAGAGGGGGAAAGAGATTCGAATGTGTCCCTCAGTTTAAAACATGTACTGTATAAATCACACGTCATTAGGTCAGTGGATGAGGTACACAATTGGATGGTTTCATAGCGAGGGCCAGTCTGGTTGGAGGAGAGAGGATTTATCTAGCAGTGGGATCTCTGGAGAGGCAGCCATATTTTATGTGACTAGAGATGTAATAACAGGCCTCTGACAAATCCCTGACGGCCCGGCTTCTCCTGCCTCGCAGTGCCAGTGCTGCAGGAACAGCGAATCGTAAGCGGCACCATTATCACTGTGATACACCTGGACCGCACTGTGCCGCTCAGCAAAGTGTTTTCTCCAGGGTTGGTACAGCTCTTTGCTGTGACTTTCACGAGGGTCTCTTTACCTCTGGTGGTATCTAGCCATGCAATCGTGGTTTTATGTGCCCAAATATTCGCCCCCAAACTTGAGATTCAGAACCATCAAGACCATAATTACATGGTTTGGAATACACAACATATACAGTGATGACAAAAATAATGTCTCCCAGCAAGAACTAAGTGCAACACAAACACTTTACAGAGAGACTAGCGTTTTTTTCGTCTTAGAAATTAAAAGTTGAACTCATAAGCAACACAATATAACCTTGCTCAACTGAATACACTCAGGGGTTTCGCTGCTACAACCTCATTTGGTCTGGTATGACCAGCAGCTAATAGTGGCTAATGTTAGCTGGATAGGTTTTTAGTGATATCATTTAGTCAGTGTGCGGATTTCATAACTCTTTCTCTTCGTGTGCTACAACATTTTAAAATGTATTATCAAAACATTGTTACATAGGCATATAGTGGCCACTGCTTAGCTTGCTTTATTAGAGGTAACAGGAGCTCTTTGCTTCACTTAGCATCAACATAGATGCACAGTTTAAATAGTACTGTATACCGCCCTTTTATTCTAGAGCAGTTTGACAAAAACATATTCATAGTATGAACTGAGTTACAGTGAGATCAGGGTGTGGGACTGTTTTTGGAGGTTGCCGTTATCATATTATATATAATATTTTGAGCACCACCAACAAAACGTCTTTAACTTCCATGGTATTGAGTAAGAAGCAGAAGTCTCTGAGACTTTTTACTTGGGTAAAGTAAATGCCTTAATGCAAAAAAGTCTTGCATTAGAAATATCCTCAACTAAAAGAGTGTAATTTTTTTTAATCAAATTGACTCAAAGTATAAAATGCTTAGTATTGCATTCAAATAGAAGAAGCATTTTAATGTTATCCAGTTGAGGTAGAGCTAGTTTAAACTGCTTATTTCGGTTATTTCTTCTATAAAAATGCTTCATATTTTATAATCTAATCATTTGTTGTGCTTAGAATCTTAATCTGCAAAGTATCAACTACAGTCGTCAAATAAATATAGGGGAGTAATAAGTACAATATGTCCCTGTGAAATATAGAGGAGTAGATTCAAAGCAGAAGGAAATGGAAAAACTCAAGTTCAGTGTCTTACAATTATACTTAAGCATACATACATTGCTTCAATGCATTTTTCTCTTCATTTGGGTGAACTAACCCTTTAAAAATGAAAGATCACCTCCACTCTGCCTCTCACCATCTACAAGATATTGTTGTATTTTGATTGTTGACTCACTGCACAATGCTTCCAACAACCTGCAAACATAAACAAAAAGAAACATTAAAATTGAGTCAAACACAACAGTCAATAAATGAACATGTCATGACAATGATCCCCATGCAGGGAAAAAAAAGCAAAAACAGGTGCACAGCCTCCCAAGAAATACAAGAAGAGCAGAAGTTACCCCATGGGGAGTGTATAATGCAAAGTTACTCTCTCCTTAAAGGAACCTTTTCACGGGTCTCTGGCTGAAGTAATACGCATTTTTCTCACTGCTATGGAAACTATAAAGAACCATTCACTCAATAAATAGTTTGACACCAATGTTGTGTAATGCTGAGAGGGTGCCAACATTGTTTTTCCGCCTTGTGATGACAATAAAACCTGAAGCTGGACGCCATGAGATTTGTTCCCCGTGTCTTACCTGGTGGAGCGGTTGCTCCTCTCACACTCTTCTGCCAGCCAGTAACAGACTGGCTGCACGCCCCTGATCATACTGGTGTGGTTTGGGGCCTGTACACTTGTCGTTGGCGCAGCCTGAACATAAGCAATTCCTAATTTACAGAAAGCACACTTTGAAACGACACATATGTGGCCATCGGATGTAATTTTGACCATTAACCAAACCAGCTTCACCTCGTTTTCTCTCATCCTCTCCCAATCTGTTCAGGAGTCCCTTTCCACATGCTCTCAGTGAACAGTGCTCTCTATGCTTCCCTATATTCACAGGCTGCTGATGAATCCCTCCTCTGCATTATGAATGTCATAGCGCAGCACTAGATAGTGCTTCAGTTGAATGTTCTTCCTTTCTCATCTACACGTCACAGTAAAACACAGTAAGCAGTGATCCTGAAGGATTGTGTTATTCAGGGTGGCCAGCGTGGAAACAATTATTCACCGCCTTTGGTAATAAAAACTGCCAGAGGAGAACTGGGGAGAATTATGACAGCAATCCTTAACTTTTTCATTTGTGGAGGCTGTTTTTATATTTTTTTTTTGATGCAAAGACGGTGAAGAGACCTTGAGGTGAAAAACAACAGAAAATCCAATTTGTCACATTCAGATGTGTAAACACCAGCTGCATTACCATTGGTTACTCGTATATGTCAAATTATGGATCAAACTGGATTCTATTACTGATTACTTACCGTTTATCTTCAACGTTTCTAACCTGAGACTCATCCGAGATCTCTTATCAGCTCAAGCTTTAATCTTTTATCAACTGTGCGCAGGTATGTCAAGAGTCTGCTATTTTTTTTTTTACCAAATCGCAGCTTGTATAATTCAAACATGTACTTAAAATAAGATCAGACCACCAGGCCACTCTAATTACATGAAGTGGGTTTGGGTTGTGCTAATTCAATGCCCATAGGGGCTTTTCCAATATGGCCGCATGGGAACAAATGCTGACAGGTCAGCTGTTCTCTCTGTGAGGAGAGGAATGTCTCCCTTTCTCCTCCTCACTCCCTTTTCTTCATTCTCTCCATCCTTTGTCAATTATTTTCCTCCCTTTTCTCTTCCTTCTCTCACTCTTCTTTCTGTCAGGTCTCCCCTCCCAACACACACACACACACACACACCCATACACACAAACATTGTCTTTGAGAGATGGCCTCTGTCTTTCAATTAGCCTGCAATGGCCCTCTTACAAGGCTGGCGTCTGGCGAGTTAGGCCCGCAGCAGATGCTGCTGTGGATTGGCCGTTCATCTGCAGCCTGCAGACTGTATTGAATAGTCATTAGGGTGGAGCTGACTATTCATGACAGAAGAAGTGGCTTTGTGTGGGAGGGGATGCTACGACATCAGGTTATCTTTATTCTCTTGTTCTCTGTGGGGTTTTTACAGTGTTCAAAGTAGGGGGCTCTGATTAGGAGGGTAAACAGATAACGCATGGTGACACTTGCTTTGACAGTTGTCTCAAGTGTTTTAATTGTCATGTTGTTATGGTTTGTTAAATAATGTTGATCAGAGATAGAGAGCAGAAAGCAGGGAAAGAGCAATAAGGAGACAGTCAGCTACAGAGAGCCCCCCGGTGGGCAGGAGAGCCACGAGCCAGCCTGCTGCATTTGTGTATGATTTGTCGACTCCCAGTGGGTCCGTTCATGAAGCACCTGGCAACCCTGCACAGAGGAATATGGTGGCTGCCATGACCATACCCCAACACACACACAACCATATGCCCCATTGTCATTCCAATGAGCTCGGACAACATTCACTTTCCCCTCCTTTCAGCGAACGCTATCAATACAAACCCCATGTGGAGGGGCCCGGGTCAAGAGGAAGACTCACTACAAAGTGGCCGCTGACACACAGAGAGGCACAAGCACACACACATGCATGCATTTACACACACACACACACACACACACACACACACACACACACACACACACACACACAGACACACAGACCCTGCTGCCTCCCTCTGCTCCTCCTCCTCCTCCTCTCCTGAACCCCCGTAGGCTGGACTGAGGAAATGTGAATTAGCTTCATCAATGCAGAGGTTAACATTGCGCAAAGACGATGTTGACCCCTCGTTGTATTCTTGGTTTGATGTCTTTCTTAGGGCCAAATACTTATGAATAAAAATGGCAAGGGGAGAGGTTGACAAAGGGATTTGTCTGACTAATGCCAAGGGAAAACCCCTCAGGGAAAGCCTGGTTAAGCCCAACACCACTGAATCCCCCCCTGCATTATGATCAATCATGGAGTGGCTCACACAGCGCTGTTATTGTTTTTGCCATAATTGTGTCAGAATAGCTTTCATTTGTCTCTAATGAAAAGTGTCTGCATTCATCATGACAATGCAGTGACAGCATAAATATCACAGGAGGCAACATATAGCGCCTTCTTAAACATGTACCATCTAAAATGTGCCAGAAACATATGTGCTGCCTGCGTGTGCTCGTGTGATAATAAATCATTTAATTTCACTTCAATGTGTAAGGAATTAATGGGTTAGTTCACCCAAATTACAAGAAACATATTTTCTCACTTATAGCTAGTGGCATCTATCCACGCAGATGGTTTAGGTTTCATTTTGAGATACATGTTAGAGGTTGTGAATAGAACATTAATTGCGATGATCACGGCATAGAAAAATTGCGACAGAAATGTTCATTTAAAAAAAAAACGAAGAAAAAAAAACGGTGTCTCTGTTACTCTGGATAATCAGACGAACAAAGTGACAGCAGTTTTCAGAGAGACTATTTCTTTAGTTGAAAGTAGTTTCAATAAAAGTTGTTCACATTGAGAGCTCTAGATTATCCAGAACAACTGAGAAATAGTTTAGACACATGTGAAACGTAATTTTAAAATGCAACAAACTCAATTCTACACCTTTATTTTATTGATGTGGAGGCCGAAATGAAAGACAAATATCATTTTAAAACCCGAACGAATAAAACTATCGGCATGGTGAGGTTCCCCTACAAATAAACAAGAATATACAATTGTCCTTTTATAATTTGGTTGAACCAAGCCATTAAATAATTAAGGGGAAATATACTAACATTCTTTCTAATTTGAAAAAACTAAATCTGATTCGTGTGAAATGACAGCTTAATTCAGAATTTGCAATGCCAGATTTAACCGAATCAGCACTTCATTTTACAACCAATTTAAAAAGGATTTGATGGCATCCTCAATAAAAGTGTTGATGGTAACCATTGGTAAGAACATAAACAACAGAAAACCTGCGGGCAAGAAGGGTGAGGCAGGTTCTCAACCTTTAACCCTGATATAATTGAAAAACATGTCCGTGTTGGTTGGTTACACAAGAATTCAAAGTGGTTTGTTTTAGAGTGACACTAAAATATAACAAAAAAAGACATGAACATGCAAAACCCAGAGCTTGTTTCACAATCAAAAATCCCTTTTTGTGACTTTTTGAGTGTGTGACTGACGATGCAGGTGCTCATCTTTGTGTGCAAACAAATTAAAGACTGCACACTCCCACACACTCACACATTATATGCTCCACAGGGCCTGGGCTTGTCTTTATGAGTTTATTAAAAGCGTCTTGTTTTGTATCAGGCTCTCCCAGCAAAGAACCACATACCCAATATATCACACTGCTATTGTGGGTAATTAAGTCCAAAACTTGGTGTTATATGATGCCCGTTGTGCATAAGCAAAATTGACCATTTTAATTGCGAAGGAAATATTTGCTCGCACTTTATCTAGCGTGAAAGATAGTATTACTCTTCTTAATATTGAAAGAGGAGGACCCGGAGAAGATAGCACAGGCATTCATTATGCTAACAGTCCACTTTAAAAATGAATGGTAATGAGACACAACAGCTATTTACTTTGCTTTAATGCTGTGGCAAGTAGCAAGCATGACCCCCCCCCCCCCCCTCCTGCAAACACCCCCGCTGCTGCCCAACGCTTTTTAAATCTTCAGACTTGTTACACTGCAAAATACAACATTGCATTAAAAATTTAAGAGGTGTGAGTCGATCCCAGATGAATTCACCTCGTGCTGATTATCCTGCTAATCAGTGCAACACAGCATCTGCTTTCTACTGCCGCTGCCTGTCACGCAGCCTCAATCTTTTTTCTTTTTTTTTATTATTATGGAGGGAAAAATACGTCCTCATCTATCAATCATGATTATGAATCTCACATATTTTCTCTTCCTCTCTTTTTCCTGTTTTTGTGTCCTCTTCTTCGTGCAGTATTTTTCACAGACGAGCCCAATAACCGGCTTCTCTCTCTCTCTCTTTCTCCCCAACAGATGAGTGTGGCCTGAAGGAAGAGGGCTGCCATTCATCCAGATCTGTGCCTGTTCCTGCCGTTTAAACCCGAGCAGCCTCGACTAATGCCCCTGCCTCACTTCTCCGCCGCGCTGCTGCTTTATAGGCTTTGTTCGAGGCAGCTCCTTTATTTCCCCCTCTGTTCACCTTTTTCATATTTTTGAAATCCTAATTTTCTCCCCCTCTCTCTCCTCACCGTGATCTCTTTGTTTCTGTCCTCTCAACACCTACGTCCACCTCTTTCTTCCCCTTCTCTTGTGCTTTCTTTTACCTCTCACATTGCTCCTTTTGCTTTCTCCATTTCCTTCTCCTCCTCCTGTAAAAGAAAGGGGAAGGGGAAGGGGGGGGGGGGGGGGGGGCTTAGACGAGAAGTCAGTGGCGTTGAGCCGAGGAGGACACACTCCACTTAGATAAATATCCCCATCGCTCTGAGCAGAGCCAGGGAGATTTATTCATCCGCCGAGCTGGCAGAAAATTGACTTGTTTCATGGGGGCAGGCTAGTGACGCATCGCCATGAGAGGCAAAGAGACAGGAGGGAGGGAGGGAAAGAGAGATAAAGAATGATAAAGAGAGAAGGCACATGGAGAGGGAGAGAGAAAGGAGGGAAAGGAGCACAGCGGAGAGAAAAGAGGGGGGGGGGGGGGGGAAAGGGAAGAAAGAGTGAAGCGATTTAGGGAGTGGGGAGGGAGAAAAACGATAAAGAGAGATGAGAGAGAGTGATGTCCCTCCCCTTGTACCAGAGGATAAAGCCAGTGGGGTGGTGAAACAGTGATGAGGGAAAGGGTACAGCTGACATTTATATAAGAGGATATTGATGAAGCAGAGACAATAGCAGACTCAATCCACTCCTCCTCTTCCTCTTTTGCCTCCTTTTTCTTGTTTACTACTTTTCACTCTTCCTCTACTTGTCTCTTCTCCGCTGTCTCCCTCAACTCTCTCTGTCTTTGGACTGACAAAGCGCCGTTATTGGCCACTACATCCTCATTGAGAGAGAAGGGCCACAACCTTGGGTGACTTAAGACTACAGCCAACAATGCATCACAGTGATAATCTCTTATTTTCTCACTCCCACCACGCACGCACACACGCACACACACACACACACACACACACACACGCACAAACACTATAGCCGGCATGCAGCAGCATTGTCTCTCAACAGAAAAACTACAGTGTTCCTGTGTTTCATATCGCCTCCATGCTAACACAGCAAATAGCAAGGAGACAAATGCTGCCTCCCCTCGGCTTTTCTGAAGAGCTGAAGTGAATGGAGGTGTGTGTGTGTGTGTGTGAGAGTGTATTTGTGTGTGCTTACTTTGTATGTGTGCTTGTGTGTGTCTGTAAGTGCGTATGTGTTCTGGGAGCGATGGGGCGTGGAGGATTTCTGCTTGTATCAGCACCTGGGCTGCACTGAGAGAGAGGTATACAGGGGAGAAAGATGGGGGAACTGGGAGTCTGTTTGTGTGTGTGTGTGTGTGTGTGTGTGTGTGAGTATGAGAGAGAGAGAGAGAGAGAGAGAGAGAGAGAGAGAGAGAGAAAGAGAGAGAATGGGGGTGGCTAACAGGGAGTGGAGTATAATTTAGTCGCACCAAAGCTCAAGGCTCATGTCAACCTTGGATAGGGACCCAGGATGATAATTTGAATTGGGAATTAAGTCACCAATCAATGGTTATACTTATGCTGAATCAGTGGTTTATTAAGGGAAGAGAACTCAATCATCGTATTGTGTGTGTGTGAGTGTATTTATGTGTGTGCGCATGCGTGGGTATACAGCTACGCAAGTGTGAGAATTTGCACGCTTCTTTTCTGTGTGAACAGATGCAGATTGTTTTGTGTCATGTTTGTTTGAAACCGCTGTTTGACGACGGCTAAATAACAATATAGTTGTTTTTTTTACCTGCATCCAAAATATACATACAACCATTGGCAAAATGTTTCACATGATGTTTTCTGATCATGGTTAAAAGAAAAAGAAACTAACGTTGTCACGCTACTTCTGCCTTCAGTAATAACTCTGACAGAGATAAACTGGACCTGAACCGCTCCACTTGTGGCTTTTATCACCAACCTTTACAGTTGGCTGTATATCAGCACCATTAAATGAATATGTTTTTCAATGTCAACATTTTTTTTCTCTGAAACTATTTGTTATAATAAATCACATTTCTGAAATGCTAATTTTGCCTTATTGGGAGCAGCTACACATCAAGTTTGCTCAGCGAAATTTCAGCCTATTAGCAACGTTATTATTCAAGTGATAATTAAATTAAACGTTGGCTGTCTCTGGGCTATAAAGGTGTTCTTGTTATTTCACTGTGAAAAATATGTTAAAATGTCCACAGAAATGTATCAAACCGCTAAAACAGCATTTTCCCCGTATCCTCTGTCCATTCAGATGCCTGGTATGTTCCAAACCCATATTTCAGCCAAACAATGGCTTCATAAAGCATCTCCGTTTAGCTTGTGTGGTTAGCTGTTCATAACGTACGTTGGCAAACGTTGAGTGCCTCAACAGTTTCAGTGCTCGCCACCAACCGGGGGACTCACCATTGATCCAACGGCCCTTTATTGGAAAAACACCAATAGTCCAAATAATGTCCTATTGGACCAAAAGCCCAATAGTCTGATAGCCGTTATCCCCCAAACAAATGCCCATTGTTTACGAAAATATACCTGCAACAAACACATGGCTTATTATTCCGCAGAATAATGTCATCGGACCTTCTGGATTTTTGGAAGGCATGACCTGCCTGTTCTGCCTCTTATTACTTTGGGTTGGTTAGGTTCAGAATGGACCGTTAAGAACAGGAAAACTTTCTGACTTGGGAGAGTTACCACATTATTTCAAGATGGTTACCACGGCTGCTACTCCGTAGTCACACAATTTAATATCCTACATTATTTATTTTGTTGCGTTACATAGCTGTAGCGGTTCCTTAACGAGCGTAACCAGAAACAAAGAAATAGTTGAACTGATTGGGTTATTGGATTATATCTAAACGCCAGCAGAGGCTTTGCAGCCATGTTGCCAGCGGTTTGTTGGCTCTTGACGATGTCACAGACTCTGATTTACATCTAGGAGGCTGACATTAACGGTTTTCCCATTTAGCTGGTTATAATTACTGTCTGATATGATGTGAACCAGTAGCAATATTTTGACCGAACTATTAACGTTGAATATACTGTTTATAGAGACCATTGGAATTTGAGAAGTTTGTGTAAGAATTGTACTTTCACTGTTCACTGTTGGTATTAATTGTAACAGTTGTTAAGCTGACAACTGCTTTCCCTCGAGACGACGCCAGCTACAAACTTAACTCCAGTCTTCAAACGATTGTAGTAAACAGTAGTTTTGGGAACAGTACTTCTTTAAATCAGGAACTATCTCATCAAAAAACTAAACAAGAATCCTACATATCTGATTATATATTTGAACATTACACACTTGATAGTCGTAGATAACTGACGCTATGGAAACGTTTTAGTCAGTATCCACAATATATTCAGGTTTGATAACCTGCAATACTCCACTTTGATCTAACATGGCACAATTGTAAAACACCCCCAAACAAACAGCATACACACACACACACCAGTTTCAAATGACCTCAGGTTTCCTTGAGGGATTGTAAGGTGCGTGTGTAATTTCCACATATGAGAGTGTTTGTACCTCTGGAGTCCGAGCAAATGTGAGTGGCAGCCGCGTTGGAGAGGCACCGTGACCTTCTCTCTCTGGACTGTAACTCAATCAGAGCTCAAGGCGTGACACCGTAACCCTGCATGGCAGGAAGAGGCCTGGCTGCACCACTCTGCTAATGCCTTCACTAATGTCCGTGACCGCAGCGCGCTCATATCCCCCCGGAAAACAAAGCTGCCCCACTGCCAGTTCCTTACGAATGAGAGATAAGCCTGTTTTTTGTGAATCACCGCAAAATGTGTGTTCAGGATGACAAGTTCACAGGTTAACTTTTCTCAGGTTACAGGTTCATTAAAGGAATTAATGATGCTCCTGTGGCAGCTAGATTAAGAGCGTATCTGCTTTCCTTCCAGGCATGCTCTCCAAAAAGTCCTTTGCAAACAATGTGTATTAACTACGCTTATTTTAAATGGCCTGCAAATGGACAATGGCCACTTTAAAGAACATGAGCCTGGGTGTTTTTTTCACAGGCTATTAGGTGGCATTAGTTTAGTCAGTAACACTTGTAGATGTTTAGATAAGGGAAGCTAGCTAACCGGATTATGTGGAGTTCATCACTGACTCTAAAAGTTGGAGGCTGGCTGTGTTTCATCAGCTGCTGAGAGGAACCACACAGCTAGTGTTGCTGTGCTTACAAACACCTGCACACTCACTGAGTGGCTTTTGCCTGTGTGTGTGTGTGTGTGTGTGTGTGTGTGTGTGTGTGTGTGTGTGTGTGTGTGTGTGTGTGTGTGTGTGTGTGTGCGTGCGTGCTTGCGTGCATGCGTGCGTGCGTCCTGCTCCAGAGTATGTCAAACAATTTTCTTTATCCGGCTGTTGCGTTGGGAATGTTTCATGTTTTCTACCTTTGAATAAATAAATGAAATATGTCAATACTTATTCATTTTCATAATCCCTTATTAATAATAACGATGAGCCATTAAAAATAATAGCCTCATTTGGGGTTGTGAAATATCCCTTTGACTGATAGACAAAATTCTCCTGGACGATTTACCTTCTTAAAAAAAGCGGCAGTGCATCCTGACCAAAATCCCTTTCAGCTTAACGTTTACAACTATGGATTTTATGTATTATTTTAGTTGTGGAACCCCTTATTAAAATATAATGGATAAGGACGGCATTGTTTTTTAAAATGTTCTTATCATAAACAAATGCCATTAAAAGACCAACAATGTCTTTTCATGGGATTTGTTGATAGTAAGAAAAAGACAGAATATCACCAGGCTTATCATTTAATCACTCAATAACTACAGACCTAATGGGTTATCGAGGGAAAAAAAATCATAAGCCTTTATCAATCCTTTATTCAATGTCTAATAAGCCATCAAGTTAAGTTAATAGATCTTAGCTTCAATTGCATGAAACCTTGAAGGTGCCTTAATCGAAGGCAGTGGCATGAAATTATTATATTAGTGCATTCTTTTCAGTTCATTTAATTATTAATGGTAAAACAGAGAGATTTAAGAGATTATCATCAGCAAACAAGTGTAAACCAATCAACAAAAGTCCTGGGTCAAGTTGAAACTTCATCCTATGCTCGGTGTAGTTTTGCACGACTATTCCAATCGCTCATAAGTTGCATGTGAAAATAGATAATCAGGCCTTTATGATCATACATGTCGTGAAACAGGTGCAGCTTTCCAAACGAGTGCAGCTCATTCTTAACGAGTCAGAAATCGTGAGAGGGGAGAAGGTCGTTCCAATGAGACGAACAGTCTTGACCCGGCTCGTAAACTCTGAGCTGCCATGGATATAAAAAAAAGTCAGAAATTCACGTTTGGAAGTGATGGAGAAGTCTGGTGTGCTGTGTGTCGGCATGTGTGCTCGGCCTCCATGTGCTATTTCAGTCTGCAGTCAGTTTTTTGGTGGATGCACATTGAATCGGATTACATGCAGCAGAAGAGACTAAATACATACAGGGAAATGTGAAGTTGTGCAGGCATGCACCAGCACACGAACACACAACTGAAACTCACCGTTTATTATCTGGCTGGTGGTGGGTAAAGGACTTAGTCGCAGGTCAGAGGTCACGGCGGTAGGATTTCATGGTTAAAAGGAGAGATTGGGCCACGCAGAGGTGCAAAAACAAAGAGAATACCAGATCAACACGCTGAACAAACAGAGAGGAATAACGAGGGACAACTTCTCAACGAAAAAGAGAAACTGTATGTTCTTTCTCTCAGTGAATAAAACTCTTGAAATACAAACAAACCAAGAAATCTCAACAGACAGAACAGAAAAGAACTGCATACAGCACAAAAGTAAAAAGATGAATATTATTTACTGTCCTTATTGTCCCATCCCTGATCTCCCCCAGATTTGCATGTCTCCGAGCTCTCCATTTGTCTTTGCTGGTAAACACAATTTAATATTAGAATAAATTACAAATGGAAGACTGATGCCTGGGATAAATTTTTCTTGCGGGAAGTTCAGACTCCGCCAACATTAATGTCCCTTGCCACCGTTGGAGACATAAATCTCTTTTTCCCTCTTTTTGCCTTGAATCATATAGGGATATTGAATTACTCCCCTGCTCCGTAAAGATAGAGGCATTGTGCATTACATTGACTGATAAGCTGTCACCAGCAGTTTAACTTAGAGACATTCAAAGAGTAATACACCAGTTGAGGATAAACTAACCCCAGTCCCCTTAGAGTAAGCTATGGCGCTGTCACTGTGAAAAATACGACGGGGGCATTTCATATAACATGCAGCATCTGGCATCAGAAAATAAAGGAAAATACCTCTGAACAATGCTTGGTTTATGGCTGTTTTTGTTCTGGGCGACAGTTTTACCCTTGAACATAAGGGAAAGCTTGGATCAAAGCAAGATGAAAGGCGGTTATACAAGCTTCACTGTAGTCTTTTGACTCCGGAGGAAGGATCATATCAGTATTTAATAAAAAAACTTGAGTTATAATTGCAAAACATTGCTTTTTATTTTACTGTCAATGATTATTATTGTATTTTTCCTTCCTTGCAACATCTCCAGTGCTTATATTCTGAGCTTGTGCGTGCAAACCTTCATAACTCCTGTGATGGATCAGTCTTATTTTTTTTTTTTTACCTCTTTACCATATTTATGAGAGCAGCTAAAGGGCCTTTTCATGCTACAATCTGGGAACAACCATTAACGCTTGGAGTTGGACCAATGGGAGCGAGCCATCTCTCACTCGTCGTAGTTGGCATGAGAGAGGGGCCGATCCATCACGGCAGGTTTGGCGACAGTGTGACTCGTTGTACCGTACGCCCCTGTGCTTCAGGGTGGTCTGTCCAATTCAACATCTGCATGAGAGACTTCTGGCAGAGCAGCTGTGTACGGGGCTGATCCTGCGTGTGTCCTGGTTGTTTTTATGTTAAAGTGCTGCATTGTTTCTGTCTGGCCTCTGAATAGGTAGAGACCATATTACACCATTAATAAAGCATTGCTTAGATTAACGCAGGCGGGAGGGAGGAGGGAGGACAGTGAGCGGAGACCGCAATGTCTTGTTTTTCTAGTATCGTTCAATTTATGATGTTGAAAATCAATAGTTACCCTTAGAGCAAAAGCTGGCTGACAACAAGGCTTGTGTGGACGCATTTCAAGGTTTCCTGACTGAGTTTCAGGGGTGTTTACACATCCTGCAATGACAGGCGTTAACATTTGGAACTAGTTACGTAAGAATGAGCCTACTCAAAGAAATTCCGATTTTCCCAAATTAAGAAAAAAACAATCATGCTGCAAAAACAGGTGTGAACGTTCAAAATAAGTTAGGTGTATAAGGCCACTGCAGACCCCACAATATGTGTGGGTGTAATTGTATTTGCACATACAGGGCACCAATCTTGCAGAAACATTTGCAAATAAAGGGCAAGGCAAAAAAGAGATGAAAGGATTTATTGAGGAGAGTTGCCGGGTTTTCCTACAGCAGCAGTGATATGCGATGCACATAGACGGCTTATCTTTTGAATATTGCTGCAAAGGATTAATTCGGTATCTTTAAATCCAAGGCTCTGCGTGACAAAGAGACGCTTAAAGGTAAGGCCGTAAAAATGTGATATAGCAAAGGACTGCCACGGACTGAGAGGCTGAGGGAGGACATAAACAAGACGGATGCCCGTCCCCTTTAATATAACATAAAGACTGAGCTGGAGAAAATAAAACACCCCATTGTAATGAAATGCATTTACTGCAGCACAGGCTTGAAATCAGGCAGAAGTGAGCACAAATGTCAAAAGGAGCTCTCCTGTTGAGCAGAGCGGCAGAATTAAGAGGCCTGATATCTAATCCATTTCCTGTGAAACCGGCGGTGTAGAGGACATCAAAGAGAGTTAAAGGGGATTCAGTGAGAGCTGCTGGAGTGGCGAGGCGGTGAAATATGGCACATTTGGTTTCTTCTCTCCCCCGGCACTGGGCCTTTGGAATAATTAGAGCCTAATTCTGTCTAATTAACGGACTCAATTACTCCTGAAGAAAGCTCATCAAAAAGATGGCGGGAAAGCAGGGAAGAGAATGGTAGCGTTTTTTCTTTAATTAATGAACTGAGTTGAATAACGGCCATGGAATTAAACATTTCCCCCAATGTGTATGAATTGCAAATTGGAGCATCGTCTTCTTTTTTTTTTTTTCGAGACAGGAGCCCAGGGGCTAACGCTGCTGTCAAGTAGCTCTCTAAAAAGTCAAAGCGCCGATGCAGCACTAACAAATTACTTAAGATTACCATCTTTAGCACATGCGGAGGTCCTAACGAATAGCGATGAATTAATATGCCGTCTGTGTTCCAGTGCTCCCATTGGCTATGAGTTTCACTGATCCTGAAAGAGCCAATAAACCAGGCACCAGCGTGAACTTTATGGAACACTTTTCTTCCTGTACAATTGGTTGTCTGTCGATTGCATATTTCACATCCTTGAGACGTTGATATAAGTCTTGTTAAATTACTCAGCTGAGATGGAGCTGTGCATACACGAGTGTTTTCAGGGGTTGAAAACTTTTTATGTGCTATCAGGGCTGCGTGTAAGTGTATGTGTGTGTGTGCGTGTGCGTGCAAAGTGCTGTGCTGTGCTCAGCAGCTTTAAAGGCCCAAGGGTCGGCTAAGCTAACTCACTGCCTCAGCACTCTTTAGCTCAGCTCCTCAACACATTCGCTGAGGCACTGGGAAACAAACTTAAAGGCCCAATATTATCACCCATATGTAGACGAGGATAGCAACAACAACAGCACGGGAGACATTTGTTGTTATCCTTAGTGTAACCAGTGTTTTTCTGCAAGCTGACAGATCTTCTGCTACACAAAGGGGACATGAACATCTAGCTCGAACGTATAATACCGAACATGTAGCTTTTGTTGGAGTGTTTGTACTGCTCTTTTGTGGCTATATATTAGGCAAAATTTGAATGTGCGCATCCCAGCTGGTGCAAAGTTTCCAGTTTGAGCTTTGAGAAGAGTCTGTGAACACTGAGACTGGCGTTCTATATGTTATTTGCGTCGCAGTCATCTCTTCAGCTTTTCTGAGTTTGATTCTTGGCTGTGGTGCTCGAATAAGTGTTCAATCTGCATGAGACAGAGACAAAAGTCCCGAAATACAAATGACGGTTAAAGTGTCAAAAAAAACAAAAAAAAAATAATCTCAAATTAAAATTCAGCATCATTGGTGTTAAATGCCTCCAGGATAGAATTACCCATGCAGCTGGTAGTTAACTGATTATAGAGCATTTTCTGCCGTCGTGGTTTTGTGCCATTAAAGACTCTTCTGCCATAAGTGGATAAGTTATATCAGAACAGTAGAACATACAGTTTAGTTAATGAGTCACTAGCACTGAAGTTTGTCAGTGGGATTCATAAAAAAAAAAAGCAAAGAGTAAACTATGAAGATTTGTTAGCCTGTTTGAATTCCATTTAAAAAGCCCAAGAGGAAATCTTAACAAAATTTATTTTTTTCCAAAATGTTTCGCTCTTTAGTCAGGTGGAAAATTTGCTTTTGTAAGATTTACATTCCAGATGTAACATTTACTGAAAAGAAATGTGAAATTTGAAGAAGACGATGATAATAGAACTAATCTTAATTATTTTTTTTAAGTATTTACATTAGGCTTTATCACCAGTGATTGTGTCTTCACATTTCCCCAAACATATATATTGCTAATTCCTCTTCATGTCACTTTTAAACCAAAGTTCTCCAATAATTACATTTTTTTAATTAATGTGTGACACTTTAGAACTTAAGAGTCATTTTAAATATATAATATAATGATACACAAGTGAGACAGACACAACATGACCGCTAATAAAACAATGTTTATTTGCTTTTCTCTTAATTAATATGATTTCCACATCAGTATTGTATGTAGAAGTACATAAGCATGTAGCATGGCTAGTTTTAATGTCTATCTGGGGGACTCTCCAGGGACACTATAATATAACGCCTTATATTATGTTAAAATCAATCTGAATATCAATTAACACCGACTCAAAATAATAATTATGGTAATAACAATAATTATAAGAATGATTATGAGAATATTATTGATAAGTTATACAATTTAATAAAAAAAAAAATGCTTTTGAATGATAAATCGAATAAAAATGTCTTTACTTCAGTGGCTAAAATACATATAGCGGTCAAAGTCTGCCCACAAAAAATAATATTAATGAAATACGCACAAACCCCAAAAAGAAATTTGTTTAGACAAATAGATTACTCACCCTTAAGTAGTGAATGATTAGTAAACTAGTTGTGTATTTATTAAATTAAAGTAATTGGTTTGGCAAAAATGTCAAATGTTACGTGTTCCAGCTTGTTCCAGAGGATTTACAACTTCTCCCTTTATGTCACTGCACATCCAGTATCTTTGGGTTTAGGACTGTTGGTGGGACGAATCAAGCAATTTGAAGTCATCACTTAGGACTCTGGAGAGTTGTGATGGTCATTTTTCACTATTGTAAGATATTTTATAGACTAAACGACAACTTTATGAATAAAAAAAATAATAATGATCTACTGGTTAATTAAAAATATTGTTGGTTGCAGCCCTGTTCACATTGATTTCCATAACCCTTATAACTTATCCAAAAAGATAAAACTACATAATAACATTTGTTTTGGGTCCTGCCTCAAGTCGATTTCCTTCTGCTTTACAATCTTGCAGACAAAAAGACACAATCTGTGGTTTTGTGTTGCCCAGACGCCACACAAAGAAAGACAGGAAAAAAACAAAAACACTATTAAACTTCTGAGAGGCATTTTCGGGAGGTTTCTTCATTTGGTGTTAGATGTGCCATGACATGCCTTGTTTACATTTGGAATTGGGAGAAAGGACTTTCAGATCATCCAATTAAAGTTGTACCCCTCCAGAGACCCAATGCCCTTCCTCTCCTCAGCTTATTGGGCAGCACCCACTGAGAAAAGGCATTTGACTGCATTAACAGTAAATGAGGCCAACGTTTTGTTCGCTTTGTTCATTAAAGCACCATTCTGAAGATGATAAAATTGACAACAGTCAGCAGCATGTATTTCCAAATTTGCGCTCTTAATTTGACATTTTTCATATTTTGGGAGATTGGTGGTGGTAATTGAATACATTTATAAAAACAAAAACAGATATTGTTACGGTTCGACTAGCAATATAAAAAAGATGTACGATAGCCCGCTATTTCAGCACTGTCTCCAATGATCATCGTTTAGGAGCACCTACTGTGTTTTTAATATCCTGTAAATCTAATTAAGAAGCAATACTGTGGTTTTGGGGTTGTGCGCAAACAAGTATTGGCCCACGATACCATTGTGAATGTAGAAATTGAAATTAGAAATAAAGTAAAAACAAACAAATCCGAGCCCTCGTAATTGTTTATGTCGAGACGTTAAAATCAATAACAAGGGTGTTTATTCGTTTAATCACTTTCTACTCACTTTGTTTGAATTGTGGGGCTCATATCTCTGAATGTCCCTGGTGTTGTTACTTTAAAGAGGCTGAGGAAGAGTTAGCAGGTAGACTGTTATAGAGTCAGATAGAGCATTTCTCAACCTAAACACATTAAAAACACTGGAGAAAAAAAAAGAACAATACAGATGGCTGGGGCATCCCATCTGTTAAAGAAATGGTGCAATCTCAATCCTGAGGGTTGTTTCACTTTTAGACTGAATAGCATGTGGCAGGACATAAACAGTATCCTAGCTTATAAAAGGCTTCACTGGTTTTACCATTTGTAATTAGCAAAAAATAGACACCAGTGATCCGCCTTCTTGTAATAGCCTACAAGAAGTCATTAGTTCATCACATTAGTTTGTAAAGTTCAAAGACAATTCTGGACGACGGAGAGATTCAAACATAGCTACGACTGATAATGAGGCTCCAGCTAAGAGAGATGTTGATGCACATGAAATGCACAAAACCTCCCTTGTTGGGAAAAGAATCAAAACTTTTTTCACTTGCTCCTTCCGTTCTACGCACCGCGAAAGCAAAGACACACCGACACGCTCACAGATGCACATGACACACACATACACACATACAAAAGGGGCAGGTTCCACTGGGGGGCATCCATCTTATGGTAAGCACAGCTGAACCATTAACCTCATTAGTATAATGGTCACACATGAGTGGAATGCAGCTCCATGCTTCATGATGGCAAATTGATGCTGATACACTCCTAATGTTGCTTTGATAAATATAGGCAAGAACAGGGAACTCGCACAACACTGGTATACATCATTGTTAATGAAAAGAAGCAGTCAGACATTAAAAAGTCTCCTGGCCGCTGATGGAGCTCTGTTTACAGACGCGGGAAACACGGAGAGGTGACCGAGAAAACGATCAAAGCGTCTTGAGCTGACGGGAAGATCAACCGTGCAATCGGGGGCGTTTGATTTCATGAATTCAGTGAGTTTTTGACTGCTACTAAAACAAGAACGGAACTCACCTAATTTACTCACTAAACTTATAAACCGCCTACAAAATGCACACACACACACACACACAAACACTCACAGAGAGAATGACCCTTATATCCCTTGAGCCCATAGAGATTCTTTACTGCGTTCGTAGCCTTTCGATGCCAACTTTGCTCCTGCATATTGAGTCGGACTAAAGAAAGACAGTCAGTGTGTCCACGGTGCGGTGCGCAGGCCGTCTGCCATGACGAGGAGCCCGTGGCTCAGGCTGCGCCCCAGTGTCCTGAAGGCACCCTGTTAAAAATGTCACTGCAGGGAACGAAATGGCCGCCCCGGGGCATCACGGCCCCCGTCTTTCCACGGAGATAGAGCACAAATTGCATCCTGGCAGTCACGATGGCTCTCCAAATGTTAGATTTCAGTATCATTTCCTCCGCTCAGTGGCCTCGGAGAAAATAAATAAAGAATATGTTTATAAATATAAATACATTCAGAGTCGGCAAAACGTGTCCGATAGGGCAGTAAATGATAACGCAGTAGGGAGCCATGTGGAATGTGTGTTTATCCCTTTGGAAGGCAATGACCTCTATCCCTCTTGACATTTCCCCAACGCCCATCCCCAGTCAACACCAATAGGGGTAGAGTGTATGTGTGTGTGTCTTACTACTTTACAAGAAGCTAACACAACATGCCCCCGAGAGGTACCCTTTTCAGCCCGAGCCATAAAAATCACCAGCTTCAGCAGCCTTTGGAATCATTCAGGATGAAACATCGGCAGTTCGGTATTAAGTGTTTTTGATAAATCACTTTTATGAGAAATGCTTGGAAAACAAACCGGGGATAAACTGCGGTGGGCAACGGCGAGTGAACTGAAGGAGAAAAATATCTCCACCGCATTTGGATAGACATGTTCATTAGTCTTGCTTACTAACATATGGCATGGGGATGAAACAGAGCTGCTCGTCCAATGAAAAGTGTAGCTTAAAGATGCTAAAGCACTCACATCTTATAGGAATTCACAGCAGACAAAACAACGAGAGAAGCGTGTGAGGTGATAATATGAGAGGGAGAAAGGGGGGGGGGGGGGGTGGTAGGTACAGGAAGTTGTTGCACCACTCCTCCTGTTTGGCCTTTTGCCAAGGCTCCAGTTTGGGTTGGATCCCTGAAGCATTAGCATCACACATTCAAGCTGTTCCAACAGCCTGAGCGCTAACGGGCTAATGGGCTAATGGCTAATGGAAAGACTGCATCATGGGCGAAGGCTCCGTCTCACCAAACCTGCACGATAATACAGACGCACGACAACATGGCAACAAAAACTGTGCTATCATTAATGAATCTGTGGGAATACCAGAATTAGACGTGTAAACCTGTTTTGCTCACATCTGCCTGGCTAATTTTAATTACGCTAGAAAAAGAACATTGAAATGTGGCTCAGTTGATTAATTTACTTGTTTACAGTCCCCAGTTTACTTTATTATTGCCTCACTACCTGAACAACATGTAAACCTGTCTCAAACGTGTGGTGATGAAAGAGAAACTAGCTTTTCTACAGCTTTAATGCTATTTTGCATACACAATATTTTGCTTACACAAATAATGCATTGGTTATGCAGCGCGTTTAGGTTTTGAGACGCAATACCTTGTATCACTTTCCAACAAGACACCCTTATAAAGTAAACTGTAACTAAATGCTTTATTAATGGTCTATGAATCATTTACTAATGCTTTGAAGACCAGTTATAAGCCATTAATACTATCAACTTTTGGGTTGCCAGGTTGTGAGGAAGTACCTTCTGCAGGCAAGATCGTTTGACCACTTATTTCTAGAGACGATCTGGACTAAAACCCATTTACTAACAACTTATTAACATCTTTAACTGCAGAATGAATGGCTTTTTAGAAAGTCAGAAACCCATTTTATAATATAGTCATTAATAAGTTACTAACATTTATAATTGCATTAATACCAAATAGAAAGAAACACAACCCAATGATACATTTCACACCATGACAACACAAAACAATCTATAAAGCATTAACACTAAATGAATTGTCAACGTTTGAAAATAAATTGTTTTCTACTTATAAGCCCTAAAGGATGCCTTTTAGAAAGTGGTGCCCATTTTCCACTTTGTATCATTTTATTTTGCATTAGGGGGAAAGACACTTGAAAGGTGTGCGTTAACAACACTGACGGCAACTTCTCTAACAAATGTAATAATCTGTAATCTATGAGCTCTATTAAACTTCTCTTATCATGTAAGAATAGTCGGGTTTGTTTCATAGTCACTGCAAACATACAACCACAAAGTGATACATCAAACTACTTTAACCTAATTTTGCCTCATTAATTTTTCATTTATTTAATGGTGGCTATGTATTTGGGAAAGATATGTCATTATAAAAAAAATGATACGGCTCTTAAAACTTAATTTAGTCATTAATGCACTCATTCATATATTCAGTGGTTGATGTGGACTGCTCTGTACTAACTGAGTGTACTGGTTAAGTTGTCAGTGGTGTAAACTACTGCTACCTAGTGGTGTGAGGATCCATTACACTGCAGACAGAAGTAGTTTCTCCCACAGTTGACCAGACACCAATGCATCACTACATATTTATCTCATATTTATCTGAGGTTACATGTGTTGAAATCAGTGACGTGTAATACAAGATGCAAAGCGAGCAGTGCATTCACTTCCTCTCTTAGTGCGTCTCCTTAGTTTAACTAAAGTTATCCTTCAGTTTTTCTTTTTTTGTTTCTTGTTGTAAATGAACACAAAGCAGTAAAAATGCTGATGCTAGCGCTTTCTTCCCACCGACACAATAATGTATCTTAATGTTAATATCACATACTGACGTGGGACAAAATGAAGAAAAAAAACTCGACAACTATTTATTAAAGCCCCTGATAACTTGGTTTCAAATCTCGGGTAAATAATAATAATATTAAGTATTTATGACCTAATACGCAGCAATCACAGCTTAAGACATCTTTAGGTTATACTCGTCCAGCGGCCCGGAAACTACTCAAACGATTTAAAGTCTAATTAGTGCACAGAAATACCAACCTAGCTTCAAACCAGTGAGAAGAGCAAAGACACACAAAAAAAAAGCAGATTCACTTGCTGATTGAAAAAAAATCGATTTTCAGAGCTTTTAACGAACGAGTATGTAAATAATGTGAATCACGTCTTCTGGCTTTTGGACCCAATTCAACACCAATTTTGACCAAAGTGTTACGGCTTCTTTAGACTGTGACAACAATGATCTAATGCTGTGCGAGACGGGTCTGAAAAAAAAAAAAATCTTGATAGCAATCTGTCTCAGACTGTACATCAGTATGAGGCATGTCAGATTGTGCAATTAATGCATGGCGAATAAAGAAAAAGTAAATGCGAGCAGGCACGTCATCAGCTCGGATGAAATTAGCTTGAAAATCAGCTCTGTGAGGTTTTCTCTGTTGCCAGAATCGCACAAAGATCTTATTTGTTTTTCGTGTGTCGTATGAAATGTTGCGCTGGCCAGTATATTCTGCATCATTTCATGTCATTTTCTGATTTGTTGATTTGTAAATTCGGTTCATATCAGCAGCCAACATTGTGAGATTTTCGGCACAGACTGTCTTTGGTTGCCAAAAAGTTTTGGACCGACGAGCAAAGATTTTAACCACATTTCTCTCATTATTGTCAACGCTCGTCTCAAAATCGTACTGTGCAACGGGGCCTCTAGTCAGCGCTCTCCACCATCAACGAAACACAAAACGAGGGATACCTTTTAGAAGAAGGCTGTTCATCCCTCCACTAGAGACTTTTTACGACACTTTATCGGTAAACCATCTGTATGTTCTATCACTTTACGACTATCACAAACACGGCAATCACATCAAGCCTCACACAAGCTCCTGTACTCCTTGTAAAGTGTTGTAGGCCTTAGTTTAGGTGAAACATCCATAGAGATGAAACTGCAGTCACCCAAGTTCTTTAATGAAACACTGATGCCAGATTCCTTCTTTGGCAGTTTGCTTGCGAGGTAAATTACATACTGGTTAGTTATACCAGCTCATGTTTATAATGGGCCCTGTCAAAACACTTAAAAAGACTGTTTCTGATACAAACTCTCACCGCTTCCACCATCTCTGATACCCGCACGTCACCCAACACACCCCCACCCGCAGTGACATCTCCATTGTCCCCCTCCTTTCCTGCCCCCCCCCCCCCCCACACACACACACACACACTCTCGAACTGAAGTGTGGCGGGAATGAGTGATGAGCCAGTGTTTGGGTTAACGACAGGGACGGGGTGTTAAACCTGAAGTGTTTAATTAACCCCACAATGGGCCTGCCTGTCAGCCCGTGCCCATTCCCTCTTGATGGAGACTTCAGCTCACCCACCGCCAAACACACACACACACACATATATATGCATGCACACACACAATCAGAGACAAGTGCGCACACTCATACAAATTCACAGGAACACACTCAGGCACATAGGCCCTTGGAGACACATGTAATAGCAGGTGCACATACACACACACACACACACACACACACACACACACACACACACACACACACACACACACACACACACATATAAACGCACACGCCAGCCCAGGAGGGGAGAGGACGAGGGGAGGGGAGTAAAGTGATAATGCTCCGCCACAAACGCAAGATTGCTTTTTTTTTCTCCCTCTCCTTCTCTAAAGTCCATTTTCTGGGTCACTGCATTGCATTCATTACTGTCTTTGAAGACATTGGGCTGGGAAGGAATAATGCTTCCCTTTCACTCGCGCTGAGAGAGAGCAGAGAGTTGTGAGCACCGGAGTCAGGGCCAGAGGCCTGGGAGGGAGGAGAGGAGGGCGGGGACGCGGTAATATGTGACATCTTTATCTGGTTTTAATTTCAGTCATAAATATTGAATGCTTTATTTGCTCATCTGCAGCTGCCTCCACTCAGTCAGTGTTTGTGTCTCTTGTCTTTTTCCTTTTTTTCTGCTCTGCCAGCACACGCCATGTTTCTTATGTTGTAGCTCGAGGCCAAAGCAATAGGATTAGGTAACGATTTTTCCATTTTCAAATGAACTCCAAAATGGACTTTGGCCGATTGAAACACTAAAAATCCAGCCGGTGGATCCCCTCCAGATTGAATGAATATGAATAAAGCATGATTTAAAATACTCTTGTCTCAGATGTACATCAACAGACAGGGAGGAGAAGAGGCTATCGGCCGCTCTCTAAGAGAGCCTGACACTGACATAGCGAGCATTATGGGAGTCATCTCCTCCCCTGGGTGAATCAATAGGTGCCATATGACAGTGGCTCACCCATCAAGTGGTGCGATGACTGGGGGGGTGCTGCTGGAAATTTGCTTAAAGCCTACACCAATTAACTTCAACATGACAGATTCAGGCAGCCAATGAGTGAGCGCTTTGCATTCTGCCTGCCTGCCCGACTCTGTGGGTACAGAAGGGAAACCTCAGCTGTTAGACGGATGGTGGGCTGCTTTTGTGTGTCTTCCTGCATGCACACAAGCGTCAACCCCGGGACGTTTGCGTGTGCATGCTAAGGCGAAGTGTGTGTGTGTGTGTGTGTGTGTGGGAGGGGAGGACGTGGTGGTGGTGGTTGTGGTGGGGGGAGTAAATCTGCAGTGATTCAGGCCCTGCTCTCCCTCCTTAATGATGATGTCAATCTGTGAAAATGCACGCACACATTGGAGCTGTCAGGGCCTCATCAATCAGAGAGGGGTTTGTCAAAGGAGCCCAGGCCCAGATTAACGAGGCGGGGACAATGACGGCGGCCCATTTGCATAGAAAATTACCCTCATCTTTAGGAAAGTGATAGCGCCAAGGAACAGAGGCTGACAATGGGGATGTTAGCGGCCGTTGTTGCAACGGTTATTGACGGAACAAAGCACTTTGATCTCCGTTTCTTGTATTAAACTTGACTGTAGGAGCGAAAGTAGAAGATTTGATGCAATGTATATTATCAAATGTACCCTTCAATACAAACTTCTTCTTCCATTTCAGCCGTGATAAATGGATTTAATAGCTAACAATGAAGCAAATAAACAGAAGTGTTTTTGCACTTTCCACTGCTGACACATTCGAACCTCCCCACAGAACACACCAGCAGAGTGCACCCCCCCCCCCACCCCTGTCCATTTGCTTTCCTGCCCAAATGAGACAGTGATGAATCAAGTGGGTTTTAGCTCCGTTTTTATGAACTCCTCCAAGAATACAAGCCGAGTCCATCTTTAGCTTCAGCTCCAGCGAGTGCTCCTCCCTCCCAGCTCGCTCCATTGTCAGGCAGAGGAGACAATGGTTAAAGCTACATATTAACTCGGCCTGTTGTTCGCAGCTATTCTGCTCCACTGCCATCTGGCTGAATTGGCTGCTCTCTCTCGCTGACAGACAGGACAGTAAGGGTCAGGTCACCTGCAGGGACAGGCCAGAGTACATTAAGGCATAATGGTGGAGCTCCAGTGTGTGTGTGTATTCATGTGTGTGTGTGTGTGAAAGAGGGAGTCAAAAGGAGAATTGTTTCTGTTGCTAGTCTAGATAGTGTGTGGTGTGGGAACTGGGATTCAAAGACAGTTTGTGTGAATAACAGAAACAGTTTTAGAAAGTGTGTGGGTGTGTGTGTGTGTGTGTGTGTGTGTGCACCCGAGTACACATGCACGCATTTACACTTGCACCTGTGACAGAAAGGAAAGTGACTGTGTGCACTTTGTGTCATTGTGTTTGTCCTTTCACCGCCACAAGAGAAAGTGTGTGTGTTGCTGTGTGTGTTTTAGCATACGTGTGTGTGTGTGTGTGTGTGTGTGTGGTGGCAGGGGGCCTTCCTCACTGAGCGAGAGCAGGACAGTTAAGGTGTCACCCACATGATGGAGAGGGTCCTCCTTCACAGGAGGCCAGCAGCTGCCAGGTTTTCAGCAGCTTGTGCCGAGGACTCCACATAAGTTAGTGGTCAGAGGTTTGCGTAATGTGTGATGAAAAGGCCGAAAAGCACAAGATTTACAGCGGAGGACTAAGGTCGGAGGTCACAGTGAGGAAGGTCAGAAGGTGCACTTTCTCTCTCTCTCGCAGACACACATGCACACTTCACAGCACTTGTGAAAGCTAATGTGAAACAATGCTGTATTGTGACCTTAAAGGGTCAATATATTTACAAATGCATTTCCTCACTCACCTGTGGTTTGTAATCATGCAGATAGTTTTAGTTTTAGTTGACCACATTAACATTTATTTTGCCTCCAAACTAAGACAATAATGAGGACTATCTTTAATGGAAAGAAGTTCAATTGTTCACAGTGAGGTCTGTGGATTATCCAGAGTAACCAGCTTTACTCAAACCATGAATATTTAATGGTATGAGCACCACACATGCAGTTCCTTACAGCTCTGTTACTGGGGTGTAGGCAGAAATCTTGTCAAAATAAAACCAAAACTATTTGCCGGGGTCGTAGCCTTAATTTTCAGGTCTAACTACCACTTTCTAAAAATGTTTTATTAATGTGATATTTCTTTTTTTTTTTTACCTGCATAATTATATTTTTTGCAAGTTTGATTTAAATGTAACACTTGTATCCTGAAATTTCTCCAGAGATCAGGAGGTGCTGCTTTCTTCCCTAGAGATTATTAGAAAACTACACACGTTTCTGGTGGAAAAATCCTCAATCAAGGCTTTTTATTTTGTTGGCCTAAATGTCGTAAAATGTAAATATGCTGAGTCAAAAATAGTGGAATATGTTGAAAAATGTAAAAAGTTCTTAACTGTAGGATAAAAATATTCCATAGGTTGCTAAAATCTCCAAACACGGACCTCAGTGTCCTCGGTGTTAGCGACGGCCCTGCTATCTGCATGGCTAAATACCAGTAGAAGAAAGGAGATTTGTTTTCACACACAGTGTGTTGCATTTACAAGATAAACCAAAAAGAGACCACTCTCCAGCTTTCACCTCTTTTTTTATGAATTAATTTTATAATTTTTTTAAAGTCTAATAAGAATCAAAAGTAAACCCTTCTCCTAGATTTCAAGGATGACCTTTAAATCTACTGATAGAAAAGTAGTTCCACAAACTGTATTTAAGGCCAGTAAATAAATAAATAGCCTCATTAATCACCACTAGATCAGAGTAGACACTTTAACGCCCTGACAGTCGACTTGGCATCCCCTCTTATTACACTGTCATGGACCAATAAACATCCGTGCCAGCGCCACTCCACCAATCAAACACCTGGCATTTTGCAGGTCGTTAGGGAGGACGGCGAATCAGATCCCTCGCTCAAGCAGGGGAGGGGAGTCGGCTCCGTGCCCGGACACTCCTAATTTCACCAATGGGAATGCAGCACTCCTTGTAATCCAATTAAAGGAGCGTAAGCGGTTTGTTAGACACTGTGTGTTAATGTAAGCACTATCCAATATACTCTGGGCTGGTAACAGCATGACTGGGGATACACTTTGGTCCACGGAACATAGGAGCAGTATACAGCTGAAGGGGCTGCTGTGGTAATATCAGGATACCATCTCAAACCAGGCTTGTGAACACAGCAGGGGAGGGGGAGAAGGCCTATCGCTCTCAGAATGATAATGCTGCTGACCTTTGGTTGTTCTCCTTCTTCGGGCATGATGACGAAGACAAAAGAGCTTTTAGGAGAGGAAGAATGAAAAAGGGCAATCCACAAAGTCATTGAACATACAATAGGCCTGTGACAGTATATTGAATATGTTAGCAGTATTTTTCTGAAAATGAGGATGCACATTGCGTGGGATGGTTCCTTAATTGTATGCTCTCATTGCTATTCAGCCCCGTTCCTCGTGTAAATGAACAGTCGTGCATCTTAATTGCATTTTCTAAGCAGCATTTAATAACTGTAGGTTTGTACCATTTGCAGTCATTGCAGATGTAAGGACAAGTGTTTTCTCACACTGGCACCTCCCATTTCCTCCGATCCAGCAGCTGCACGAGAACGCGCTGCATCTGACACGGAGGAACTTAATCATATCTTCTTCAGACGCAACGAATTGAACTTAATTAGATGCTACATCACCTCAGTGAGGGGCTGCATGGCAAATCTTATTAAGAAAAAGCAGTGTGTTTCTCCAACGCTCGCTGATTCCTTTACATCTTGGCGTCTGTGGGAGAAAACCCCGCCGAGGCGTATTCTCCAGCCCCTGTAACTAATGACGCCGTTGCCCAGATCTGACAGTGAGCTGTGTCTGTATATTGTGCTTAATATCATAATAATAATGAGAGCAAATTAGAACAATCAATTTCCATGGCTGGTTGTTGATTGGAGGAGGAGGTGGAAGTGACAGGGGGTGATCCATCATCCTCGGCCAGTCACATTAAGGAGAGCGCCGTGGAGCAGGTGGGCTGGGCTGGAGGCCAGCCGCAGCCAATGGGAACGGGCGGGAAGGGGAGGAGGGAGATCCATTACACCCAAATCAAGTGCTAATGTAGCTGTGAAGTGGGTAAAGGAGCAGAGGAGGAAGGAGAGGAGAGAGAGAGAGAGAGAGAGAGAGAGGATGACGCTGAGACTTATGACTGGTTCAAGTGGGCTCTTGAGTGTGTGTGTATTTTGCCAAAGGGTTCGTCCATTTACCTGCTAGTGTGTCCCTGCCTCCTTCAGCTAACCCCTGGTATTTCACAACGAGTCCATTGAAACATCGCCACAACGCTAAACCAAAGCGAACATAGAAATACACCCTTTTTTTTCAGGTCTATAATCAAAGTCATACAGTCATCATGAACTGCAGCTCGAGTCCCACAAGGGGTCACTAGAATCTCACCTCTCGACATTCCTCCAGAGCTCTTCATCTCTCAAAACGAAGCAGCTGCATCACAGAACCATGTGCCATTTTTCAGCCACGCACAATGAATGCAGTATGTGCGTGTGTGATAATGAAAATTCTCAATTTTCCGGCTCACCACGAGCAACAAGGAGATGATGATAAGCTGTGGTTACGATTGTGAAAATAATTAGCATGACGGTGGAGGCTTGGTTGATGACAGTCACTCCACTTCACAGTTTTTAAATGTGACCTCACACACACACACTCTCACAGATGCACACTTCATTTCGCCAACACACTTTCATCACACACACCAAGAAGCACAGCCATCGCTCAACAGTTAATGTCAGACTCCTGCTGGAGTTACTCGACCGCAGCCAAAAAACTCCTCAATTAAAAGAAATAAATAAAAAATTCGGTAAAAGCAACATTAAGTACATTTTCGCCTTTTATCAGCTCATGTAAAGAGTCTTTCTCTCTGATCCTATTCCTGCCAAACGATGGCATGGGGCGAGTATATTAGATTTCGTCAGCAGCCATCAATCATGGCCGCACTTAACACGATCAGCTCCCCAGTTTATTCAGAGCGAACAATGGGGGACAGGCACGTCCCGCCTGCAACTGAGTAAATGAGGAATTTAAATACTGCACAAGAGACTACGGCGGCTCGGAGGGGGCTGACTGATTAAAGGCCACAATATCTGCTTTTCTAGGCAGATGATCTGTCAACGGGATGCAAGAGGAGGTTTATTGAAATAATGGGCAGCTAATGTGAGGTTATTCTGGAGCACACACACACACCAATGCTTGTGAGAACACTCACTGTGGCAACGTGTCTTTGCAGCGCGCACAAAATTGACTCACAAGACGCACACGGAATCATTTTCACACACCATGTTTCCTAGCGCATGCATTCCCATACTGTCTGCTATTGATGGGTAATTTATCAAATGACATCTCATTCACTGGTGAGAGGAAATTAAATCATGTAGTTCCAGATCCTGATTATGATCATGAGATGTCCCCCCTTGTAAAGTATCTCAGCGAGATGTTCTTTTCACAGCTTTGCCAACATCGAAGTCTCTCTCTGGTTTTTCATCTAATCATTAATGAGCAGATATACAATCAGATCCTGAGGATGATAACAGAGGCAGGAAAGACGGGATGAATTCCCTCGTGATGGAAAGGTCAACACTTAAGATTGATAGACGTGACCACCACAGGGCATCCGTATCAGTGAAGGAACTGAATGAACGATAATGTCAACACAAGACAAGCAAAGTTAATGGAGGTTCTTCACCTGTAGCTCATAACAGCCTCCTGCATGCAACCACCTGACCAGCAACAATAGGAAATGTTTAGAGCTGCACACTAGCACTGCTTTTCAAATCGCATACGTCTTTCTTTTAGTGCATACTGCGGCAGTCCTTACAAAGTACGTACTGCATGCAGTATGCATTCAATTGGGACATACTACTTTATGGTAAGATTGCACCTCAGACTTTGACCCTCCTGCTCATATATACCAGCAGTGCAGAGGATTGTGGGTCAGAATAGCCAGAGCAGCACGCTGGCTTGCATACTGCAAAATGCGACCGGATGCAGCAGGACATCCTGGTATTTTTGGGCATGTTGCATTTGACATACTATGTATTGGGACATACTAAACCTTTTTTTCCAGGCATACTAATTAATTGGTAGTATGGCTTTTGGAAGGCACAGCAGGTGTCCATTGTAGTGATGAACCTACAGAGAAACATCATCTTAATCTTTTGCTGTTCTAACCCGAGTTCCACTCAAAGCATTTTAGCATCGTTGAGCTTATTGTTTTGTTTTTACGGCCCAAAACGTTACTGCTTCTTAGGTTCACTCTCACCGCTCTCATCAACCTAATTTTCATCCTGATGCAGCCAGCTGCTGTTTTCAGTGAAAAAACTTCATAATAAAACCAGACTACTGATTCAGATAAGTTAGCGTGGAGCATTTAGCAGCCAAAGAGTCAGATATACTCAGGAGTTGGTGAAGACCAAATCAGAGCTTTAAATAAAGAGCGATTTTTTGGATTTACCCTCTGCAGGAAGACACGTGCGCGACTCCAAATGAACATTTAATTCAAACAAGAACCAGAAAACATTAACATAGAGTATCTGGTCAGTTGTAAAACATTTTTTAAGCAACTCACCAGGAATGTCTAATTATCTTTGGCATTGATCGTTCAAAATAGTTATGATTAATGAACAATATAAACATTGTTTTTAACCTTTCAAAATAGTTTTTAATTTCTCAGTATATACATTAACAGTTATTTTAATGAGCACATGTGCCAACCACCCTGCTCACATTTGACCCAACCAGCCAGCTCCCATCACTCATCACTGACTTTCAAATCTGTATCAAAATGTGGCTGATTTGTGCAATAAATTACCTTAAACAAAAATGTAATATTACGCTTTATTGCAGCATTTCTGATTAATATCTGTAACAAATGCTTTAAGGTAGCACAATCAATGCAATAAAGAAGTGCCCTTTTTGTTGTAATGAAATATTGGTCAAATAATTAAATGAAAGATAGAAGGTAAAAAAAGATAGAAAATGTATAGAAAAAGAAACAGAATGACAGTGAGTGAGATGTCCAGGTGTTCAAGCTTCAGAGCCGTTTAGCACTCACAACACAAAAGGCAAATACATTTATTATAATCTATTTCGAAGGGTAAGTATGAGACCATAGGAACAAATTATTAAAATGCGATGAACCACAAACTGTGAAAAAAAATAAAGCAATTACATAGTTAATGTAAAAAAAACTTAAAATAAAAAAACGATTCCACTTTCCACTGTTAAACTCAAACTGTCTGGTTGATTTGACACCTTTTTGAGGTCATAGTTTGTGAATGTAAGAGATGTTTCTACTCTTCAGTCTGTACGTATTACAAAACATTTAGTTAAATTAGCATGCAATTGTACAAGTTCACGTAATAAACTGATATCTAGTCATACTTTGTGAAACAGGTCTTTCCTCCGTGTCCGTTCTTCCTGTCCTCAGAATATTTTATGTCACTGCACAGAAGTGTTTGTACTTCTCTGCTTTTATTGTGTTAGCCCTGTGAGTTGTGTCCATCTTCACAGCATCATTGATTTTTTACACAAACACAGCATGATGCCACAGACATTTCACAGTAGGAGTCATATGACACAAACCATTTGAGTTGCATGATCGTCTCAACTTTGCTCGTTGGGTTAAAGTTGGGAACACGAGTCTGAAGGTTCACTTATCTACATGAGGACACTGTTCATGTAAAGTGTCGGAAATAGCAGCAAGGAGGAGAAAGTTGATGGAGGCAACGTAAAGCAGATCTACATCATGTGTTGTTTGAGGACTTCAGTTGTCATATAACCGTGAGGAAGGAACTGCCACTGATTTTGCACATATAGAATATATATGTATCCAAATAAATGTTTGCTGTGCACTATCTACACTTTTCACCTCAAGAGGTCACAAGGCTTTAATAAAAACTAAAACATTTGACTATGAAATCATATGGGAAGCAGGAGACACTGTGACCAAAGCCCATTAAGAGGGGACCAGACACTGGAGCGCATGAAAGAAAGTCATGTGTAAGAAAGTGATGCAAAGCATATCGGTGAATTAACTCACACAAGACAAAACAAAGTCCTTATTGAGTACAGTTGTAGGACTTTTGAAAGTAAGTTTAATATTCTGTGCATTGGCCACTTGCATGCTGGGGCCAGACTTATGAGCAATGAATTTCTCTTAATTTCATTAATATGTAGAGTGGTGAAGGATTGAAAGTTATTTCAAAAGACATTTTTTTTTTTTAAAAGAACCAAAATAAGCTGAATTTAGTGTAGTTTGAGTTATTTCATTCCTGTTGTTGTAATCATTTTACAACCGCTTAGATTAATCTAGCGACCCCTTGTAGGGTATCGACTCCCAGGTTGGGAAACACTGCTATATACAACCAAACAGGCTTCTTAAATTAATAAATCAATAATTATATACTTGTGTCTAAATGTGTGTAATTGGCTACTATGATGTACTTCTCAATACAATAAGATACACATTTATTTAATGATAATTATCATGATAAACAAGTAGCCAGTTTATTGGTGAAGGTTAGTATTTTCTGCTAAATTATACAGCGAGGGTGTTTTAATGAATCAGGAGGAAGAAGTGGATTTAGATGAGCCGGTGAGTAAATAAAATCACATCTAAAAAATGTTGGCAATGATTAATTTAATTAATTTAGATATCAAAGTTCATCATCATCAACAACAAAGTGTTGAGATTCTACACCTTCTACCGGTGAAGGTGCCCCCGAGTCTGAGCCATGCCCCTAATGTTTACTAATCCTGAAAACGCCCCTGGATATAGTTAGTCATAGGCTATTTAACCACAACTGTGGGCACTTTGGGACGCAGGATGAAACCACTTGCCTCATGTGATCGCTGATGGACCGGGGAAAACGACTCACGGCTGGGACGGGCCTGCTCTGCGATGCGCCTCGATGATTGGAGATCGGGAGTTTGACAAGCTTGTTAATTCCGCCCGTCAACACGACACGCCTCCTCTCTGCCCCACGAGCATGTCTGAAAACTACAAATGGGGAGTGACGAGTTTGAAAAGTTTCGCGGACGAGCTGTTTCTCATCTCAGACGAGCAGAGCACACAGGGGGAGTAATTATTCATGACTTAAATGGCGGAGGAACTACTTCTGGAAAACAATGCGGTGAGTTTTGTGTAGGCCTATGTGTAGAGATGATTGACATGAAGATCAACTCTCATATATTTTTTTGTCATTTTGTGAGATCATCCTGACCTGACCTTGAATTTAAACCATCTATCTATCTATCTAAAAGAAAAAGGACCATAAATCATATAGTAAAAACGGTCTTGAGCTTTGACCAAACGGATGCAACATGTGAAGAGCTGCACATCCAACAGATAAGCAAACTTAATTGACAGCAGACAGGGCAGCATTGTCTGCTGTGAGCTATTTTCACGTGTAGTCCTCTGACTCTGTCCTTCAGGCTATTAACCGGCTAAATTAGGTTTCTGTGTTTAAGTCATTTATGCTTTTATTGTCCAGTCAGAGCCTCCTACATTTCCACATTATATATATATATATATATACATATATATATATATATATATATAGCAGGTTCTTTAAACCCTGACTTTATCTAAAATGATGGAAACATCATCATAACCCACATGATGGGTTACCAGTTTTCTCCAAGCTCCATCCAAAGGTATGGCCACTCAGAAACGCATTGTAATCCCCCTGGCCTCTTGGAGGTCAGCTAAGCTCTGTGTGCTGGAATTTAGGACAGCAGCCAAAAGGGTAGCAGCAGGCCGTTGCTAATGAAATACAGTAGGCTGCCCCGTCCCTTTTTAAAGACAGAGGGGCTCATGTGACTTTGGCGTGGTCAACACAAGAACCCTGATGCCCTTTGCAAGCTTTAGTTGTTGAGTTCAACTTGTGAGAATTGGAGCTGTTGTTTCTTCAATATATCAGTGTTTTCTGCAAACTCTGGATTGATTCTGCTCATTCAAAGTGAGCCAGTTGGATCCGGCCAGTATCCAGGTGCCGGTTTGTTTCCCTCCTTCTGATTCTGTCACGTGCCGCTCGGTGCCTGTTCAGCTCTGCTGTGAAGTCCAAAGATCACAGATTCATATGCAACATTTACCCTTATAATAATGCTGGCAAATACTCATACAGAGCGAGCTAATCTCTTTACGAGCTGCAGACAAGTCTAGAAAATGGACACAAAGTGCATTCAACAGTTAGTTTTGGAGCTTTTAACTGGTCCATATGATGTACCTTGCTGGCAGAGTTTGGTCATTTTGAATGTTGTTGTTTTTTTTTGTCTCTTTTTCAGCTCAAAACCCAAAGAACCCATATCTGTTGTGAATTTCTAGTCCAAGCTAATAGCTTACACGTCCTGCATTTTATATGGGAAAATCCCTTTAAGAAAAACCCTTTACGTTTATACCCAAGTCCTGTTAATAACTAATTTCTGTAATCTCAGGCCTCTGGATATTGTTTTGTGTAGCTTTTCTGACTCTCTGACTTTATCTCACCATCTTCTCCTCAGCATCTTACAAAGCCTCTGCTGGCGGTGGCTTTCCTGGCCTCGTTCGGCAGCTCCATGCTCTATGGCTACAACTTGGCCGTCGTCAACTCTCCTGCACAGGTTCGTGTCCCCACCACATCATCAACATCGTGTTAATCACCACTCTGGTCACCATCCACCCAAGTATTAAAATAGTTTTCACTCTTAACCCGAGAGATCCAAATATTCCAAGAATGAATGAATGGATACACTCCTTATACGCTATGCATGACTTTTGTTAATGGACGTAGTAAAGATCAGATTGTATTTCATTTCAAGTCATGCGGGTGTGTGTATCAAATCTAGAGGCTGCTTGAGCCTCACCATGTCATCGATGTCCTGCGTTTTTTATCCATCATGTGCTCTGCTCCATCACTGCCGTGCAGTAACTAAGCTGTGCACCATTCCTGTTTGGCCATGGACAAGCCTACGCATCAAGACTGGAAGCAGGGGAAAATAGCTAGCCTGGTGCTGTGCAAAGTTTAAAAAAAAAATACTCTTACCTTTTAAAGCTTACTAATTAACATGTTATATCTCATTTGTTTAATATATGCGCAGATGAATGTAAAAATGACAATGATCGCCTTTTAAGTCAATATGGATAATATTTTTAGCAAACAGTTGCTTATTTACAGATCCAGCAGTTACAAAGAAACATTAGCATTTATTTGGAGTTGTGTCTGTGTCCACCTGATGAATGTAAGTCAAATATTTCTCTCCTACTATTAATAATCTCTCTTAGCTCTGTTTTTGGTCTCCACCATCCCTTGAGGAAAATACATGTCGCTTTAGCTACTAAATGCACCACATTGTTCACCAGCTATCTGTGTCTGTTTGCTGTTTATGGCTGGCCATCTAATGCACAGTGGGTTTTTTCGAGCTTTTTCACTGAAAACAACACTACGAGAGCGTTGAATGTGAACCAAAGCAGCTGCGGGTTGCACAGCTAAACAATGAGCTGGAACTCAACCTAAAGCTGAGGGGCAGATTTGGGTGATAATTCTCTGTAGATTTGACCTCTCGCACACAACACATAGATTCAACTTGAATGGAGCTTTATCTTGTTCAATTACAGACAAATGATCATTGTCACACGTATTCCAAACTGCTACTAATGTGATGAGGTCAAACCTTTAACCATGGTCCATGTGACTTCAGCGTCCTTTGTAGGATTCACTGTTGGCTGCTGCTGTCATGTGACATTATTTATGCCTGTGTGCTCCAAATAAAACTTTAGGTGTGGCAGGAGGTTCATTTGGTGGTGAGTTGAGTTTTTAGCTAAAGAACTAACTACCTTTGTTTGTCTTAGTACGCAGATTACATGATAAGATAATTCAAGTTGTTTCTGATTCAACTGTTTATTTCAGGTAGATGGCCGTAGCAAAGGAGGAGAGATCAAGTGTTTTGAGTAGCAGTAACACTACAATGTGTTTTTCAATCTTTAAATCATTTTAATTGAAATGTGTTGGCCTTGAAGTGTACTTTTGGCTTTATAGTTGAAGGGAGAAATCAGCATCTGTTTGCAGAGAGAAAGTCACGGTCATTGTTCTTATGACTTTCTTAGTCGCCTGTTTGTCTTCTTCTGTTCTGACATCATTTAAATTGGTCTTGACGCCATGTGACTCAAAGCACGACAGGAAGCAAAGGCTGGCTAACATTGAGCAGAAGTCAAACAATTAAATATGTGTTTCCCTTCTTGTTGATTTTGAACACTTATTACTGTGCATCACTTGCTATGTGTCAATGACGTCGCTAGACTTTCAGTATGGCTAAATCGATGTGCAGGAACATGTCACAAGGTGCAGTGTTGCACTATTGAAGTGGTACTTTTCTGAGGTTTCCAGTGAGGTTTTTCTCCCTCTCTGGTGCCTTTTTAGATATTTTGCTGAGTCGCCATGTGCTCCATGTGCCCTTCTTCTCTCCTGATACCGATTCTGATCAATTCAGGTACAGGCTGATACAGAGTACTCCTCTGACCAGAGCTCCTTCTCCCCATGCTATTTAAAATCTTGCATGGAGTTGATCTTGATCATTTTTCCTTGAATAAGGTTACATGAGATCAGAACTACTCATTACTTCACAACAATAAGCCACTGCAGTAAATGAACAGAGAAGCACAGGAAACAATGGGACTCCTGCTGTGAGAATTTTGTTCAAGTGACAGAATAATAACTGCTTACAATAATAATAATAAAGCAATATTGTGCACCAAGGTTTGCTGTGGTGCTCAAACTCCAGTTGGCAGCTAACTAAAAGTAGAATCACTGGATTTATAACAACAGTGACTAAGAAACAGTTTTTAATGAGGATCGGTAATGTCTGCTGATCCACTTAATAAGGTTATTACCGATACCAAAACAGATATCAAATATTTGGCAAGTAGGCCATCAAGCCTGAGTAAAGATCTGTGTCTGATTATTATCAGCATCTGTCATCCACAACTGCCTTTTCTTTTAAACAGCAGGTATGTTGATTACACTCGCAAGATCTTGCAGGTAACCTCAATTAATTCTGTCTCAACCAGCATCAGGCTGTTGCAACGTAATGATTATGAACAATAAACTGGTCAGCTATGTGTCAGAACTGTGCAGAGAGTGCCAGTTTGTACAGTATACCCCGCACGTGTTGGAGACATTCTTGGACAAATTGGCGGCACACTGTCCAGAGTTCCATTACAAATTGACGATTTAACGTCACTCCCTTCTTTTCATCACTGAACTCCCTCAGGGCCAGTCCTTCAAAATGATCATTCTGCGTCAACACTATTTTAACAAACAAAATGATTCATCTTTTAATCCGTTGATCAGTATTAATACTAAAACTCACACTAATTAAACTCTTATTTTTTCCGTCTCCTGTTTACGCTTTCTGATGTCTTGTTTCGCAGACAGTGACTGAATTGTGTCTCTTGAGATGAATTGGGTTTAATGTAATAGGTTCTCCAGGACATCTCAGCGGAGCCCTCACTGTCAGATAAACCTGAATGAAATATGAGGGATGTTGTTGGCCCTTACCGTAAATTTCTGTCACACCACGAGAACAACCACTGTCATTTTATCAAGCACGCAGTTTATGATCCCTAATCGTCAAATTTGATTTGACTTTGACTGTGGGGGCTCGATGAGCTTCCTGTCGACTCAATATGGCTGCCCCTCCCGCTGATTCAAACATCTCTTCATCCCATGCCCGAGTGCAGCAATGCTGTGCAAATGGCAAGACTAATGTTGACATTTGGATGTGTGGCACTGTTGGAAATAGTTACTCATGTGATGCTGATGTCAAATTTCATGGCCGCCATTTTTTTTGCTCCGGGTCCATTGGAGTGAGGGGGGTGTGCTAATTCAAATAGATGTTTGTATGTTTTTTTTAAGGCAAAACAGAATTTATTGGAAAAAACGAGAAATGATCTTGTAATTCCACGTAGTCTATGTATATTGTAATGTCTTATTTATCTTTCCCCTGCTGGACAATGTTAAATTAACCTAATTCTTTCCTTCCTCCACCAGTACATCAAAGACTTCTACAATGAGACGATGGTAGAACGTTACGACTGGGCTCTGGATGAGGAGCTCCTCACCGTCTTGTACTCCCTCACCGTGTCGATCTTTGCTATCGGTGGGATGACCGGGGCCCTGCTGGTGGGCAAACTGGTAACCAAATATGGAAGGTTAGTGTGTGTGTGTGTGTGTGTGCTTGATTTTTGGGTGTATAACACACGCTCAGTGCATGTTTATGCTTGTGTCATCAGCCTGTGTTCCTGACAGTTGTCTCATTCTTTGGACACATTGCTCTTTATTCAACATTGTCAAACAGGAAAGGGACGCTGGTGAGATCCGCCGTGCTGGTGTTTATAGGAGGATCTCTTATGGGCTTCAGCAGAGCGTGCAGGATGCCTGTGATGGTCATTGTTGGACGCTTCATCACAGGAGTACACTCAGGTATAGGCCTGCCTGTTTCCTGAATGACCGAATGAGTTACAATGTGTTACATTCATCCACAACAAAAAGCTGAAGCAAAAAGTGAAATTGCAGATGGATAGCACAAAGCTACAATAGCACATTGCAGAGACAAATACCGTGTGTAGCTGCATGTTTTTGTAGCCTATGCAGAGCTGTTTCATTTGCTTTTGTTGATTTGCAGTTCTTTCATTTGAATTGGAAGTGCTGCTCGTGTTTTGATTTTGTTCATTAGACCTTTTTGAGATCCATCCCTCCATTTTTTTTGTTCTGATATACAATGGATTTCCATTCACCGTATAATAACTAAATGATAATACAAACAAATGCCTGTGGAAATAAAGTTTGTAAAAAATGTAACGCATGAAAAAATTTTGCTTTAGTTTTTGGTTTTGTTGGTTTGATTGACAAAATCCTCTTATATTTATAAAATACAAAAAGGGCAAATATACTTATTTGGGTGTTTCAGGACGCAGACGCCCCAAAAAATAAATCACGCCATATGTTTGATTTTTTTTAAAGCACATTTAAGTTGTGTCATCTGTTGTCTGGTTTAGCTCATGGTAATCCCTCTTGTTTCCCACAGGTATCTCTCTCAGTGTGGTGCCGATGTACCTCGGTGAGATCGCCCCCAAGAACCTGCGAGGTTTCCTGGGCCTCGTTCCCAGCATTCACATTTGTCTTGGAGTCTTCATCGCTCAGGTCCTGGGACTCTCTGAACTGCTGGGAAAGGTACTAACATCGTGGCGTTGAAGCGCTACACAGGTTTGCTGTGTTGTGTTTTGTGTCTCTGTCTGAACAGATTCATCCTTCGTCCCGTTGTACCATTTTAGTTTTTTACATGATATGGATTTCATTCTGGTAGTGAGTTTGGGGGCATATGCATCAGCTCAGGCGGCAAGTCCCGTCATCTGTCCTCCATCTATCTATCAGAAACACGCACCAGATGCTATTTTATTTTACTCACAGACGTGAGCTTGAAAGTATTTTAAGTACACCAGTGTAATTTTGTAAACTATGGCACATTCACAAATCACTTATAAGCATGAATAAGTAGGATACAGTGCGTGAACACACTGTTGTGTTATAATCAGATAATCGTTTATATGACATGTATCTGCTAGAAGTGGATTCTTCCATCTGCCCAGTTCTGTCTGATACAGTAGAGGGGGGGGGGGGGGGGGGATTGCTGAAGAATTAAGCTTAAGTAGACAATGCCATGCTTTGTGGTTCATCCCGTCTCACTTTTATATAATTTAAATAGTACATGCGTATTACAGATTATAGGCTGATTATTAAAAGCAGCTGATTGATTATCATTTAGTAATGTGTCATGTTTTGTTTTCACACAGGAAGAGTACTGGCCTCTGCTCCTGTCCCTGGTGGTGTTTCCTACCACCATCCAGCTGATGCTGTTGCCATGGTTTCCAGAGAGTCCACGGTACCTGTTGATAGAGAAGGGAAATATTCACGCCACCATTGAAGGTTAGAAAGTGGACTCTTTGTTTTCTTCTCGACCAAATCAGCTCGTTATGTTTGATCACGTGGAGTAAAGACTGTGTCTTCATTTCTCTTAAGAACCTGCAGTTCTTGATTGTCATGTCTGATAACTAATGAAATTCACTGTACTAGGATGAATGGACCTGTTCATGTCACCCCTTTTCAGAATTCTGATCATGTCTTCTGTTTCCTGTTGATTTTTTTAAGTTTCTGTCAGGACTGGTCAAAGCTTTTCTTTCTGTCCTTTTAGCCCTGAAGTGGTACCGTCCGAAAGGAAACATCCAGGCGGAGGTTGATGAGATGCAGGAGGAACAGCGCTCTCTGTCTTCCATCCAGACCATCTCCGTTTGGGGCCTGCTCAGGGACCGCTGTGTTCGTTGGCAGGTCATTACCATTGCGGTGGTCAACATCGGCATGCAGCTGTCTGGCATCGATGCGGTGAGTGTGAAAAGCATTGTGGGCCTGTTGTCCTTTCTGTCTTTGTTTGTGTTGTGCAAAGACTGTGTAGTTATTATGTGAGAGCGAGAGCTCATATTGCTACAGTTCCAAGCTGTGCACCTCCTCCTTGTCCATACATCACAGTCCCACATGCAGCCACTGAGTGACTGAGCAGGGGGGCAACAGGACCACGCCTCATTATCTCCTGGTCCTCTCTGTTAGTGCTACCCCACATGAGAAGGTCCTCCCATCCACACACACAGTCAGACACATCTTTATACTCATTTCTCCATGTGGACGGGAGCTCTGTACATGCTAGTACCATTTCCCAGCAGGGGGGGGGGGGACCCCACTGAGTCCCCACTGTCCTAGAAACACTAGAAGACTTGACGAATCCATGTGTCTGAACGCTGTGTGCAATAAATCTGTAACACAAAATGCTAAATCAGACATTTTGTTTAAAGTGTTTTTTATTAACAGATAAGTATATACGACAAATACCAACTAATGTAATGCAGCATGACCCCTTCACCGAATGTCAGTATGCTGGTGGCAGTGGGTCCTTCCACATGAACAGAAATATTCTTCTATCAAGAAGAGAGCAGAAGCCTTATCTTAACACATTGCTATTTCATGCTGTGACAAGCAAAACAATAGAGACTATATGTTCCCCCCGAGTCATTTTGTTCGATGATTTCTAATCTAAATGAGAAAGAGCCAACCAAACAATATTTAAAAGTTGAGGGCAACATGCTTTTGGCTTCAGAAATTGAAGATAAATACATGCAGAAAAAATGAGGTCATCTGGAAATGTTTAGGGAGGTAAAGATGCTTCAGCTGACTGCAGACCGGTCAAATTTAAGGGAAACACTGTGTAGATTTTCTCTCAAGTCATTCATTTATTGAATCCAAAACACTGAAAGTAAGAGATTTGTTGCACTCTTGACGTGACGTTGTTGATGTTGTCCTTTTGTCCATTAATGGACTGTAATACTTGATGCTGGTCATCAAGGTCCTCTAGCTGGCTTAAGGTGTCTGGTTAATTTTAGGCAGAAAATGGGACGCTAGTAGGAAGTTCAGGTATCGCATGTAAAGGTAGAAATGATTGTGACGTGTAATGGAACATTTCTACTTGTATACTTTTTTATATACTTGTTGTGAAACAGTCTATCATAAGCTTGCCTCATGAGACTTGTGATCCATGCAGCAGCTGACTGCCTGCACACATGTCGTCTTCTTCTCTAAGATGGAAAAGAAGTACCTATTGTATATTCACATGTTCTATACCGTAAGGATAAAACGTATATATATCTGTGTGTCTGTTGTCACACAGATAAAGCACCTCTTATACTTACCATGGCCTTATATCTTGCCTACAAAACAAGACTCTTGATTCACAGGCCAGTCTTCATTCTGACCATCGCTGAGGTAGTTGGCCTGAATAAGTTATAGCGTTACACAACTCGTACTCAAACAGGGCGAGAAACTAAATGATCCAGGAAGAAATCAGAGTTTAAAGGATTAGATGGTTCAGACAGGTGCAGAGTGCCCTCAAGGTGCCTCCCTCTGGCTGTGTAATTGGGAGAAGACCTTGTTGTACACCGAGATGCACCAGAGGGACTACATCAGTCAGCTGGTCCAGAACCAGCTAGGGTTTGGCGTGGATGAGCTGGAGGAAGTCTCAGAGGGAAATATGCCAGGGCTGCTCTGCTTACTGCTGAGCTCGCATATAACTCTGGATGGATGCATGAAGAAGACCATAGGAAGAAAAGAGCATCATTATTCCTAGCATGGATGTAAATAGTCTTTAGAGTCACCAGTCAAGCGCAAAATATCTAATCTGATTGAAATAACGCAGGATTTCTGTTATTAATGTAGGTCTTAAACATTTAAAAAAAAAATCTAATTGTGATTATTTTTGACTGATATTGCATTTTTGATATGCAGTATTAGATATTATGATTTTTATTTCCATTGAAAAACATATTAGTAGATTATGGTGTCATATTTTTCGGTACCAAATATGTGTTTCTATATCTGTTGAATATGATGTGTAGGCCAGGACATCTCTGCAGCCCAACAATATATCATTTAAAATAATACTTTGACTCACATTTTGCCTTTAACAATTATTTAAACGTAAAAGTAGATTTCAGTTTAGCGAGGAAGAATTTCAGCCCATTAGTATGTCATTTTCCAAGACAATTAAATGTGTTTAAAACCATATGACTGGTCCCAATTCTTTTTCAAATAGTTTGTGTATGTTCTCTGCTTAGTTATAGGTGTGTGTGTGTGTATGCCCACATCAGTGCTGCAATGGTGATGAAGTAGCATGTATGTATGGTTACTAAATCAGCAAGACAGCATTCAAGCGCACCAATCACGATCTTGTCCACACCTCATCAATGATGGATGTTGCATCAGCAAAGTGTGATTAATGAGAATACACAAATTAATTTCAAGGGGAGCACTTGTCAGAAGTCCATACTGATGAAACGCTGTATCTCAAATGCATGAGTGATGGTCGGCGTGATGATAATGATTACTATGATGGATCACGAGGAAACGCCAAATAAGCAGAGCGACTTTTTGGCTCCTCGTAAAAAAAAAAAAAAAAGATAAACTTTGAGTTTCAAAGCATCTGTGTGTGTGTGTGTGTGTGTGTGTGTGTGTGTGTGTGTGTGTGTGTGTGTGTGTGTGTGTGTGTGTGTGTGTGTGTGTGTGTGTGTGTGTGGTGTGACATGTTCATCATATTAATAAGCTTCATGTCACTTTCAATTTCAGATCTGGTTCTATACAAATGACATTTTTAAGAATGCAGGAATCCCAGAACCTCATATTCAGTACACGACTGTGGCAACTGGTGCCATTGAGGTCATCTCTGGGATGCTGGGGGTGAGTAGACATATTCACCCTTTAAACACACCAAGATGGAAATATTATATCACTATTATGACACTATTGTATATGGTGCTGACACATTGGTTAATCCAATGTGTGGATTTGTTGCTTTTCTCCATTTTGAATAATTGTAAATTAATAAATAATATATTTTGGTTTTGATGTTTTGATGTTTTGTTTTGACAAAACAAGTAATTTGCCAGCCTCACCTTTTGGCTTTGTGAACTTGTGATGGGCATTTTAATAGACTTGATCAATCAACTGATATCAAATGATAAACAGACTGATTCATTCCAAAAGGAAATAACCATTAGTTGTACTGTATGAAGGCCCATCTAGGGAAGAGTTTTATAAACTAGATTAGGCTATAGACCTTTTTTCCCGGCATACATTTTGGCTTGTCACTGCAGGAAAAACACAGGTGCAGTTGAAAACATTAAAAACGACTGCATCCCGTGTAGTTGAGATGCAGGGTGCTCGTATTGTGCACGCTCACCGTCATTATTAAATTGTGGAACTGAAATACTGCATGTGGTGATGGTGCACCAGTAAACATGAAATGGGCTGAAATGAACGATCAAAGGATAAAAAGTCACCTGTTTCTTTCTTCTTGATAATGTTGCCTCTTTGTCCGTTTTGCAGTGTTTCACTATCGAGCGTCTGGGCAGAAGACCTCTGATGATTGGCGGCTTCCTCTTCATGGGTCTCTGCTGTACTGGCATCACAGTGTCTGTCCTCTTCCAGGTACAGTGTCATCTGATGCCCTGCTAATCAGGAATACATTAACATCAACTCGCAGATTGTGGCGCAGGGCACACAGTACATGGGACTAAGGAGATTAACACATTTCATATTTAATGAAACTAAAAACTTTGTCTAATTTATGTTTGTTTTTTTGTTTTTCAGAAAAACGTCATGTAAGAATAGGTGCCCATACTGTACAAACATTGAAATCAGTTTTGCTTGCTGTAATGTTCTCTCCTGTTCATAGCAATGCAAGTGGTGTAGGACAAAAGCTACAGTCCTCATTCTGTGTTTTTAAAAGTTTATCTGAAGCTTACGTGAGGCTTCAGCATTCTGAGTTACACAAATTGAGTGGATTTCTTTTAAATTAGTATTAAAGTTTTGTTTTCCTGTTGAGCTGCGATACAAGGATTATAGCAAAAAGATGGAAATTTGTACTAAACTGCTGAACCATTTGGTTGATATCCACTGGATTTGTCAGACTCAAACAGATGACACCTTATATTGGATTCAGATGTCCTTTTTAATACAGTTTTGTCCCATCACTTGTACATAATATGTTACGTATAATCAGAATTATTTAATATAGTCAATTGAATAATTAAAAACTGTAAACTGTGTACTGATGTTTACAACTCGTGACTTCAGACTCATGACTTGTGTTTCGACCAATCACAGGCGCAGCTGTCCTTCATGCGCTACATCAGTGTGGGCTGCGTTGTCGGGATTATTGCTGGTTTCTGCATAGGTCCAGGTAAACACTTCAGAAACCCTCTCTGCATCTCACTTGATGAAAGAACATCTCCACTCCATAGAAACCACACTAGATTTTGGGCTGCCCTGTGTGTAAGATAACACTGCTCCCTGCTGGAAGCTTGCACAATAGCAGGCACCAAATCTCAAAAAGCACCACCACCTCTTCCCGACTCCTCCTCTGACTGTGAAGAGATATTGTATTTCATTAGTCTTGTAAATTAGGAAATCATAACTGCCACACTACATCCATTCCCACAGCCATTTGTACACCGGATGAGTTGAGTGAACTGAATTAAGAGGCAATAGTTTACAACTTTGGGAGCCACGTTGAGTGGACCTGTGAGGATGATGAATTAGAACAAATCTGGTTTACATAGCGCCATTCGTCAAGACGGCAAAAATCTATTCCTCGGCATGCAGACGAGGATTTCTGTAGCTGCAATTAGACTTTTAATGGCTCATTGTTCATAAGCTAGCTGTTTCCTTCAGACGAAACCTCACATGCACAATGACGCCCCCCATACATACTGCAGATGTTGACAAATTATGGCCTCGTTATTGGGTTGACGATATTAAACCTTCCTCTCTGCAATTATCGTGAACAGATAATGAGGACATCATTCGGAAGGCTCATCATTAGAGCTTTCACTAATGCATATTTCTCCTTCATAGCTTTCACTTCTAACAGTGAAGAATTATGTGTTTAAAGCCTGGACAACATCTCATAGATGCCGCATATCAAACTAATGACTTGCTCAAGTCCTGGCGAAGCTGTTCCGTCTCCTGTTCGGAGTTGAACTTTTGCCAAGTTGACAAACATCCTCCTCTCTTATCAATCTATGATCACTCAGTGATAATGAACACATAATGAAGTGCATGCAGAAATATCAGTGTGATATAATAGCAAAAGGGGCTTGAGGAATGTTCATCATTTTGTTATATCATTGTTCTGTTTATTTTGAACGACTGCCAAAGATTAGCCCTGAGTGGGAATATTGATAAACTAATTGATGAATGAAGATGCCGGCGTTAATTTCACAACACCCGATGGATTCATGCAGGTGCACTGAGTGGTTAACTGTGATTTGTATTATGACAGCTTGATAGGATGCCTAGTTAGATCAGACCAATAGATGAACCATGTTTTCAAAACCTTTAAAATAATACAAACGTATGCCTTTTTGTCTCTTCCGTGTAGCTGGTGTGCCTTTCCTGATCACTGCAGAGCTGTTCAAGCAGTCGCATCGACCGGCTGCCTACACTGTGGCCGGATGCCTCAACTGGATGTCCAACTTCACCATTGGCTTCGTCTTTCCCTTCCTAGAGGTCAGAGCAAACTCAAAACTTATGTGCCCAAATGTTTTGTTTATTTTGCATCTCAAGCCTTAGTTGGCATTGTGAACGTCAAGATCATCTTGACATTGCATCCGGGATCTGTTGTGTCAGACTCATGGCAATTATGATAGGGGCTGTCTGGTTTCGGTGGAATGTAGGTGACTCCCCAAATACCAATAAAATTGCTAATTAAAAGTGACCTTGCTGTCTGTCGTTGTCCTCAGTGTTCAACAGACACAAAGTAAAGAGGACGATGATGTGTCCCGTTGAGAGTGACGATGTAAATCTGCATGAATTCTGGCCCCAAATGTTAAAAACACATGGGCATCATGTGGTATTTGATGTTTCGGTTTTAATTTAATAGAAAAGCTATGAATAGAACAGCTTCAGAGCTGTTCAAAGCCATATTTTTCACTCTGAGCTATGCTAGCAGTTTCCCCTTGCCTTCAGCCTTTGTGCTAAAGTCCTATCGCGGACGATCTTTGTTCTATAATCAAACTGAATAAATTGATAAAAAAACGTTACATCTGACTGCGGCTCTGATAGCACAACAAGAATATAAAAAAAGACTAAACAAAGCCTTAGACTTGTGTTTTTATAATGTGTAAGTCTCACCCCAAGTTCCCTCCATTTCTTGCACTAATCAATATTTTTATTAACAACAGCTTAAATACTTGTGTGATAACCCAAAGACAAGTATCACCCAACTAAGCAGTTCCCCTCAGTTCTATGGAGGAGCGCAACTTTACTGTTTCGGTTCAGTCTCAGCTCCTCAACATTTTTTCTAGCTGCAGCAGGCAACTGGTTTTTTCTTAAGCGAAAAAACTAACACTGGAGATTAGATTAGATTCATCTTTATTGTCATTGAGCAGAGTACAGGTACTGAAACAACGAAATGCAGTTTAGCAGTACAGTACAGAGTAATGTACAGAATAAAAACATTAATCTGCTTTTATTAGCTTCCCTGTGCCCCGTTTCTGTCTAAAGGTCCTATTACTGACCAAAAGTAAAGTGAGAACACTTTTTTGTTAACTATGACAATTTGTTTCCTTTTACTTTCCTTGAATAATGACCACTTTGTAAAGAAAGTCAGAAGAGCATTTGTTTTCTGTGATCATGCCTTCAATGTGTCCTTCCTCCACAGAATGCTACAGGTCCTTACTGTTACCTGATCTTCTGTGTGATCTGCTTGGGAGTGGCCGTCTACACCATCTTCATTATTCCTGAGACCAAGAACAAAACCTTTATGGAGATCAGCCAGATGTTCGCTGCCAAGAACAACATCCTCGAAGAAGATTTGACTACCAATGGTCATCTCAAAATGGCCATGAGGAACGGCTATGGAACTCTTAGTGAAAAATAAGAAGGTGGGAAATGAGGAGGTGGACCTGCATGTGAATGATGGTCTCTTCTCTCAGTGTGCCTTCTTGGTTTGTAATGACTGAAGTAACTGCAGCAGAGATAAAAGGTGGAACTTTTGTGGCCACGATGAGATCTTCTGCTTCATGTGAAAACTACAGAGACCATCGCCTACACACACACTTTCTACACACACACAAAAGTTCCTGTTTTAACATGTTAATCCCCAGTCAAAGTGCAGCTCCTGTACTTTATGTGAGACAGGAGTCACGCGGTCATGCGTTTCAAATCAACCATCAGTGACATTTTAATCCGTTTTTCTGCATCTTAAAGCATTTTTACGGGAGCCGAGTTGGTTTCTCACGGAGCTCTCGGACGCTTTAATCTCCGAATTAGCTTCGCTTTGTTGTAACGCATCCCATGATCACTTTGTTGTTGATAGTTGGTGGCAAATACTGTCTCTTTGTCGCTCAATAAAGACTATGTTTATTTAGCGATGCAGCAATAACACCTCGGAGGCAGAGCTTCCATCAGTGACCTAAAGGAAAGCCATTTCTCTGATCTTCCACCCAGTAACAATCATGTGAATGATTTTAACTCTTCTGTTCAGTGTTCAGCTCAAGGTGAAGAGCTTGACCAAGAACTTGAGCTTGTGTTGGTTCCGTCTTTCGTTCACTGTGGGATTTTTGTGTCTATTTTAAGAGAGTTTGGTATTGTGGCTGCTGTAGTCATTTCATACGTCTTGTCCAATGCACATATGTTAAGCTTGTTGAAAAGCTATAATTTATCAATATATGACAACAAGGTAGCTGTACAAGTTTGTTCAGTCGTTGTTGTTTTTTAACCGGCCTGTTTTACACCATAAAATATAGTGAAATAAAATGAAGACGTGCAGAAACATTCAAATATGTCTCTGTCTTCTGAGTTTTCCTGCTGTATTGAACTGTAAGCTGTTTTGTTGATTAAGCCTCATAATCACAACAAAACACAAAAATGAGAGCAAAAAAACCCAAAACAGATTCATATACAGTAAGCTAGTTTACCCCACTGTACCATAAGATGTGGAGCAGCTCCTGTGAGCCACCACAATGCTCTTTTGGGGCCAATGCTTACTTTCACATTCATTCAGCTGTTGTGACGACCAATAACGGGAAGTTGCCTCCACACGAAGAAGATTACAATAAAGAGAAAAATCATTATCTGGCATTACTGTATCTCACTAACCCTAACCCAAAAACAACCATAAACATGACAAAAACCACCATTTGCAATTACAGCAGAAATACATATCATTAATCAAATTCACAAATAAAACGTGGGTCTTAGAAGCACAACCACAATAATTCCCAACACGGACATAATATAAAAAGATTGTAGAAAAAACACTGAAAGGTTTTTATTCAAAAGGGCAAGATTGGAACTAAAACCACAGCCTGTATAATGGGTTTACAAGATGTAACTAATTGTTAATACATTGTTTTCAAGTGAGGTTTAAAGTACATTCTTGACCATGGAAAAATGTCTCTTTTGAGGGTCCATTTAGCACCTCACCTGGAGCTTCGAATCATAATAAATCATCTACATCAGGAGATGGAGTTTGCCCAGTTGTCATAGGATTGTAGATTGTCCAACGTGAACAAGAAGTCCTTCAAGTGATCCAAAAAGAGGACATTTCAAAATCTACAAGTCCATGACAACTGAGCAACATTCATCTGATGAAGATCATATGATTTGATCAAAAGCTCCTGAACAGCTACTGAAATTACCTTGTTGAAGAATTGTTTTCCCTACATTTACTAGTGATTTAAAACCCAACAATAAGAAAATGTGTGTTCATCCATTTGGTAGTAATCCGGTTACAAATGTAAATTAATAAGTAAAATTCATTACTAAAAAGGTTTCAACGACTAGTTTTCATCAAGTTTGTAAATATCAAAGCAGCTATTATCGATCATTTCATAATAATCTGCTAAAAAAAAGAGCAGGTATTGCAGATGCTCTGCAGCTCTTTTTGTAGAAGGTCAAAAAGTCAAATTGTTTATTGGAGGGCACTTCCTGATGAACTCAAAAGTTGTTCTTATTAAGGGCTTATACGTGATATATAAAGTAGTAAAGTATTTAGGAACTGTTAATTATGTCATTGAGAACAACTCACAAACGTTTGACTTATTAGAAAGTGGTTCACATGCATAAGAAGTAGTTTGTTTAATTCTTAGAAGGACCGATCTGAGCTGAAAAGGAAAACATCTTTAAAAGTGTTGTAAGAAACCACCAACCAACGCGTTTCCACCTCTTCAGACTAGACAGAAGAGGTAGTCTTTATATTTAACATAATCCTGGTTTCTGTCTCTGGTTCCAATAACAAGTAAGACTACAGTTACTGAAGAACTGTCCTCAACATGTAAATGAGACATTTAACATTAATGTCTTACTAAAGGAGGTTATGACCAGCTCCTGATATTTTTGTCATTCACCTCAAACTGTGTTGTGTGATCATCGTGTGAAGAACTGCACAAATAGCAGCGTTCTTTCTCACTGTGTGAAACTGCCATCATCCTGACTGCAGTCTTCTGCCAGCCAGGGTTGCAAATGTGCCGTACCATGTGAAGTTGTATATGAAATGTGGGAGTCATACAGTATGTTGAAGGATGTGAAATAGCGCTCCTCTCTCTCTCTCTCATCTCTTCTCGCTGCCTTTAGGCTGGCTGATCCATCTGTCAGCCCTTGCACAAGGGCCCTGCAAACCCCCAACTGAGCCAGAATGGATACATGTTGTCACATCCCCGCTTGTCCCGATATCACAGAGAGGAGAGAGGGTCGACCAGGCCAGGGTTTGAAACATCAGCATCACATCTGGATTGTTTTGGTACATTGTCACAGCACTTTTAGACATGGCTTCCTGTCGAGAAAGGAAGGGAAAAGGTGAGGCGAGCTGGGTGATTGAGAGTCAACCTTTGTAGTTGTTGATTTGCTGCTGAATGACAAATGGACAGTAGAGTTTCAGTCCTGAGAGAGGACAAACAGGGGCCGTGTGGCTGTTCATATGTAACGTCACTTCCAAACAAAGGGCTCCTTGTCACTGAGACTACAGTACATTTCTGTGGATAATGCCACAGCATTGTGCACATGTGAAAACACACACACACACACACACACACACACACACACACACACACACACACACACACACGCAGGCTCACTCCGCCTCGGGCAGGCAGAGGCTATAAATCAAACAAATAGCATCACAGCCTGGCGAAGGAAGCATTCCAACAGATAAAATGCTCTCCCACACAACAAAGCCACACTCACTGCGTAATTAATTGCAACAAATTACCTCTTCCTCTCCCCGTCGGCCCCCACCTCGCCTCTTTTATGGCACTGACAAGCGCACTACACGCTCCTGCGCGCGTGCGTTTGCGCGGTGCGTATGCGCATGCAGCGCACACCGTGGCACCGGTGCGTACACACAGATAGCGCGCGCGCGCACACACACACACATACACACACATTCTCGGCCTGCACCCTTCATAAGTGCTTTAATGTGGCTTATTGCAGTGTGCGGTCCCCTTAGCCGTGGAAATATTCGCTTGACGGATGTGCTTTGTCGCCGGAGCTCCCCGGCGGAGGGCGGCTGTCAGGGAGGAGATGATAACATTAACAGGGAGGCAAGGCGATGACAAATGCCTGTTATCAGCGAACGAGGCCGGTGACAAATCGAACGGCAGCGCCCAGGCAGCCCCGGCGCGGCGTAATAAAAAATAAGATGGATGGCACACCCAGGCAGGGCCCGCGTTAATGCGATTTCCACTGCTCTCCCTGACTCCCAATTAAGGCTGGGAGGGAAGGAGGGGTGGTGGGGAGGATGAGGGAGAGAGATGTGCAGCGCAGGAGAGAGGAAATAGAGCTTGTGTGAAAAGACGGAGAGGAGCTGGGGATGGTGTGAGGAGGAGAGACAGAGGTGGACGTGAAGAGAAGAAGAGGAGGAAGGGCTGGAAGTGTGAGGACAGGAAGGGACTGTGAGTTAGATGCAGTGGCATATGAAGAGGATGGATGTCACTAAGGATGAGGCAGGAGTGACAGGAACAAAGTGGAGGCACCACAACAGAAGATGCAGCTTTAATTGTCTGCAGAGCCCATCTGCTCCCTCCCCCTCCTCCCCTCTTTTACTCACATCTCAATCAGGGCCATGTCTCTGAGGCTTAGGGTTGTTAGGTGTCTCTGCGGCCAGGTGGAAAACCATTAGTGCCTTTCAAACAGCGACAGTAATGAACAAAACCTCTCTCTCTCTCTCTCTCTCTATTCTCGTTTCGACAGGTTGACGCTCCTTGATTAGCAGTATCAGGTGTGTCAGCACTGGATCGAAGTGTAAAAAAAGAAGTCCTGCATGCTCCCGTGGTTCTCTATTGGCTCAGGATTCAAGGGCTGCTCCCTAAATCAGCTCTTATAAAAACAGAGCTGACAGACAGCCGATGGCTTCTAGGCAGACAGAGCTATAGAGATGAGCTACGACTCTGTCCAGGATGACTGTTCCAACTCATCCCGTCCAAGGACCCAGATGTTTTCTCTTTGCTAAAAGGATCAGTGCAGAATATTGAGAAATTGCCTCGGGATGAGGGGGCATCTGTGCCCGAATACCCAAGGGCTGCTGTTTTGTCACTCTGACAGTGTTTTATAAAAGGCTGAGGAAGCTCCGAAGACTGCAGAAGCGAGGGCCATATATCTCCCGCTATTACATCCAGGCTAGGAAGAGAGGGTTGAAATGACAATGAAATATAGCCCCGGCTCAAAGGGAGAAAAAGAACAGGGTCTAAAGAGGGACGGCTGCGTCTCCTCGGGAGCCTGCAGGGGCTGTGCTCCAAATCGGAGACAGATGCACGGCAGTCCCAGACACTAACCCTGTGCTATACTGCAAGTACACAGAGGTGAAAAGGAGAAGATATGTGGTTCAGAGAGGGAAGTCCTTAGAGAGAACAGCCTCTCTGTGCCTTTGCTGATATTAGTCTGAAAGAACAAGGAGAAATTAGAGCCCTGCAGGAGGAAAGGAAGGGAGAGGAGGAGGAGGAGGAGGGGGGGTGAAAGTCCAAACCCGGCAAGGACCCCTGCATCATTAAGTTGTCAAGTGGACGGGAGGCCCCCGAAATATGACTTGGAGTTATTGCTGGGGCCGGGGCTGATGATATAAGAATTACAGTACATGGATCATAGCCGGATCGATAGGTAGACAAAGTCATTATGGAGGGGCTAGAGTTCAATGCCTCCCTGGGGCTGCGAGCGGGGACAGAGGGCTTAAATTTATCACCGAGGCAATGTGTAACACACACAACACACAGGTGGGTGGCTGTGTAGTTATATTTCGCTTGTTGCCCTTATTTCTAAAGCTATCTGTTCCAGCTGTATTGATTGTCTGAGTCGTCTGTGGCTGCAGAGATGGAGCTCCGCATGTGTGTCTTGACTTGGCCTTTATTTGTCAATGTGTTTATACCCCGTGAAGGATGTCCGCACATATGTGTGTTTACAGGTAAGCTAAATGTCTTGGTGCATGCACATCACTCAGCAGTGAACATTTGTCCTTCCTTGCTCTCTCTCTCTCTCTCTCTCTCTCTCTCTCTCTCTCTCTCTCTCTCTCTCTCTCTCTCTCTCTCTTTCTCTCTCTGCAGCAGAGGGAAGCAGAGGGATGGGGAGCACGAGCAGGGCAGCATCGATCCTCTCTGTGCCGAGAGAAATTAGGCATGAAATTAAAGCTCCCATCAAAGGCCAGGGCCGGCACTGTCACCTGATCCAGCACTATTTATACTCCCGGGAGATGATGATGATGTCTCCATCACGCTGATGATAACAGGACAGAGAGAAGAGAGAGAGAGAGAGACGGAGGTGGAGAAAGAGTCTCTCCCCGCCATCCACGGTGCCACTGACCTGCCATCATTTATACTGCCAGGGCCCAAGTGCAAGGTTAGCGCCAGCCTGAGCCCCCATAAATCACTGCTCTGCTGGACGGAGAGAGGCCGGGGTCGACGCCTCTCGCAGCCAGCCTCTGCTGATGAGAGAGTATTTATAGATCAGGAGAGAGGGAGGGAGGAGAGGAAGGATGTCTGTCTAAGTGGCTTATGAGGAAGTGTTGCGCACAGAAATGAAGACATGACTGAAAATATGTATCTAAATGCATCAAATCCACTTATGCTTTAGTGTTGATTGCAAGTTAGCACATTAGGTGAGCCGTTCTTCTGCGGTGATGTAAAGTCGATCAGCGCAGACGTCACAGGGAGCTGTGAGGAAGTCAGGAGACAGTAGGGGGAGCCCATTAACCACACATCAGACCCCATATGTTGAGTTAGCTCAGCTGCTTCCTTCACACTGACACACTTTGAGTTCACTTATAAAGTCTTTGGTCCTCGCTACAACACAAAACCAAAAGGTAGAAACAAGACAGCCAACCTGTTACAAACTTCCATATCAAATCCAACAATTTTAAACACATATTTTCTCCAGTCACATTCTGTTGTACAAAGTCACTGCCAAGCACAGTGTTTTGACATCAGTACAGCGGGACCTGCATGGTGCTGTAATGACCAGTGGCCAAAGACTGTCCAGGCTAAACACTGGGTTACGGTTCACCACAAGATCTCACTTTTGTTTTGTATGCTGCTGGTGTGCTGCACGTCGTCCACCTCTCCAGCAACAATAAACTGTGGCTCTGCGGTTGAAGAAAGAATAACTTTAAAGAAGACAGTTTTCAGGATCACTGCTGATCCTGTCAGTGCTCATGTGAGGCGGGACGGTGATCTGAATGTTTACTAAGAGTTGTTTTGGATTGGTGAATCACCGTGTGTGTGTGTGTGCGTGTGTGTGTGTGTGTGTGTGTGTGTGTGTGTGTGTGTGTGTGTGTGTGTGTGCGTGTGTGCGTGTGTGCGTGTGTGCGTGTGTGTGTGTGTGTGTGTGTGTGTGTGTGTGCGTGCGTGCGTGTGTGCGTGTGTGTGAACAGGGGCAGCAGCAGCCTGGAGGTCAGAAAAGCAGGCTTGTGATTGGTTGAAATCTAAATTGGCTAGGTTGGGAAAAGAGGTGGAGTACATTTACTGATACTGTTCAACACAAATATATTTACTAGCGAGAGTGAGTATTTTACTTGTTTTTCTTATATTCTTAAATACTGCCACACTTTTACCAGACTACTAGATTTCAGAGGAATATATATATAGCTTTAGTAACTTTAGCTTACTTTTTAGAGTAAGCAAAACTTAGCATTAGCTCATACATGATGCATTACTAGATTTTAAACCAATGTGACAAATATGTGTTGGCTGATTTCATCTCCATTATATTTAGATAAAGTCAGTGCAAAAATCAATGCTGGATTTGTCAGGATTAGTGCTGAACAAGTATTTTATTCATCAATTAACGACCGAAAAGAAAATGACAAGAATTCTGATCATTCTTGTCATTTCCTTTTTGGGTTTTGATTCAATATTCATTTGAATAACTAACAATTATTTTCTGCTTTTAGCTTCTCAAATGTCCAGAGGATTTGTTGCTTCTTCTTTTTTTATTTAATTATAGTTTTAATTTATAGTTTTTATTTAATTATAGTAAATTAAATGTTAATAAAAATGAATAATAATTTTGAATTTTGAATTGTTGGTCAGACACAAGAAGGTATTTACAGATATCAGCTCGGGCTTTGCAAAATTTTGGGAGACCAAATGATTAATTAATTTCAGTATTGCAAAAATAATTCATAATTAATATAATTATGATGAAAATAATCATTAGTTGCATTAGTAGGCATCATTTTATTACATTTGGTTTAGTAATGTATTGGGTTTCTGTACAGGAAACTTCACTGCTTTCACTTTTGATACTTTAAACAATTGAATGTAAAGTCCATACTTGAATGCAGAGCGATTTACTGTTAATGAAGTGTTATGCATTGTGTTATTTAAATATGTATAGTTGATAAGTGAAGGGCTGCAGTGTATTGTCATCCAACTGACCGTGGACAAATGGAAGTAATAAATAACACTTCACTGCTTATTTTTGAATCTTTAAAGTCAGAAAGAGAAACCCATGCACATAAATACACTGATGACCAATTTCTGTGCACCTCCACTTTAATCTTGAATCGTGAATTTACTTTCACAATCACAAGACAACCCCTCCCCCACCCCCACCCCCACCCCCACCCCAGCCCACCAAACACCCCTCCTCAGGACATGAAGGTCCTATCTGTCTGAGTGGCAGATAGGAGGGGTGTTTGATCGATAAGCACCACCCTCCCCTCAGCTCACTGACAGCTCCTGTCAAGTATCCAGCAGGACGCGTATCAAATGGATCAACCCTTTACCCCCCCCCACACCACCACCACCGACCGCCCCCCACTTTAAAGGAGAACTGTCACTAACTGCTACTGTCACATACCAGTCAGGCGCTTTCAACGCACTGATAATGTGCCAGGGCTGTTATCCCAACTGTAACGGGGAGAATGTGTGTGTTGGGAGGAGAGCTGTTGAAAGTTGGCCTATATTATATGAGTGAGTGTGTGTGTGTATGTGTGTGTGTGTGTGTGAGTGTGTGCCCTTCCTGACCCCATTTTCTCCTAATCATTTTGGATCAAGCTACAAAAATATAGGACTCGACTGCGTGTTTACATCATTTTTACAGTATTTCTTTGGACAAAAGTGCCCAGAAAGTTGGACCCAAACCTGCAAGAAACCATCATAAGTGGAAAGAAAACTAGTTAAAAGGAATTATGAGGCTGGAAACCTATCCCCTTTTTTTTTTTTCAGGTTCTCCTTGTTAAAAGAGACCTGCTACTCTCCGCATGTCACCAGAGCAGAGGTGCTCCTCAGTGACCCACATCACAGATGTTGGAAGTGGAAGAGTCCTTTGTCTGAAGTCTGAGAAAACTGTGTTTGTGTGTCCTACACCCGTCATAAGGCCCGCATTCTTAGGTGCTTAACACATCGACGACCGTGTCCTTAAACTGAGACGCAGCAAAGCGGCCTGCGGGCTCACAGAGTTGGTGTATGTGTGTTTGTGTGTCTTAGAGGGGGGTTTAAAAGGGCGACAAGGCGATAGTGTCGCTGATTGACACGTGAAGAGCGACTAAAAAAATGCTCCCCCTTGGAATGCGACAATCTCCCAGCGTCCCATGTTGCTCTGCATCCAACAGTGAATTGTTAAAAGCATTCCAGGCAGTTGGGGTGAGGGTGAAAAGAGGGTGAAAGGAGACGGTCTGGTGCTAAAAGAGGTGTTTGTTTACCCCTAAAGAGGATGAACCGTATCCTAACAGGCCTGCAACACAATCACGCACAAAAGATAAAGATGGAAAACGAGGAAGCGATGAATTTTATGATCATTTTTCAGCTTATTTCACATCATTTCTATGGTGTTATTGTCATTTCAAAAAGCATAAATATCTTCCATTTGCTCTCATCTTTTCTCTTTTACAGTAAAACAAAGTCAACCCCACATTTGGGATTTTACCGAGGACAGGGGTTCAAAAGAGCCTTGGTGGTCCCTGAGCTCCTGCGGTCACATACACCCCCACCCCACCGTCCCAAACCCACCCACTGAGGCAGGCAAGGTGGTGGTCGAGCGATGAGACACGGTCCTTTTTGGAGCGGCAGGTTAAACCGACCACACGACAGTGGCAGAAGCCCCCCGCTTACAAGGTCTAATTGGTTCCACAGGTTGCAGACTACAGAGGAAAAAGGGGAACAGGGAAGAAGAGGAGGGGGAGAGTAACAGCAGGGAGTGAGAGATAGATAAATGGCAGGAGGAGAGAAAGAGGGATAGAGGAGGGTACAGGAAGGAGGGATCGGGCAGAGACCGCATGGAGAGCAGAGCGAGTCGCGAGGGGTGGGGGGGGGGGGTGTAGAGCATGAGATCAGATAGATGGAGAAGACAGAAGAGAGACAAAGCAAGAAGGGGTATGGAGGGATGAAGAAGAAGGGAAAGATGGAGAGGTGAAAAAGGAAGACGGGGAGTCCTGTTTCCATGATTCAACTGTTGGGTTTTACAGTGACTTTTACTGCAGAATTGAGACTGTTTTTGTCAGAGGGACCTGGATTAGGATGGTAGATTCCAATCCAGGTGCATCACTAAAAGACTGATCACATAGCATAATATAATGGATGGATAGATGGATAAATGGATAAATGGATCGATGGATCGATGGATCGATGAATAGATGGATAGATGGATCGATGGATCGATGGATCGATGGATCGATGGATAGATGGATAGATGGATCGATGGATAGATGGATCGATGGATAGATGGATCGATGGATCGATGGATCGATGGATAGATGGATAGATGGATAGATGGATAGATGGATCGATGGATAGATGGATAGATGGATCGATGGATCGATGGATCGATGGATCGATGGATAGATGGATAGATGGATCGATGGATAGATGGATCGATGGATAGATGGATCGATGGATCGATGGATCGATGGATAGATGGATAGATGGATCGATGGATCGATGGATAGATGGATAGATGGATCGATGGATAGATGGATCGATGGATAGATGGATCGATGGATCGATGGATAGATGGATAGATGGATCGATGGATCGATGGATAGATGGATAGATGGATAGATGGATCGATGGATCGATGGATCGATGGATAGATGGATAGATGGATCGATGGATCGATGGATAGATGGATAGATGGATCGATGGATAGATGGATCGATGGATAGATGGATCGATGGATAGATGGATAGATGGATAGATGGATAGATGGATCGATGGATCGATGGATATATGGATAGATGGATAGATGGATAGATGGATCGATGGATAGATGGATCGATGGATCGATGGATAGATGGATAGATGGATCGATGGATCGATGGATCGATGGATCGATGGATCGATGGATAGATGGATAGATGGATAGATGGATCTACCTTTAGCAGGACAAATACTTATTGTGACATGTAGGCTTGAACATGGGCCTTTGTATTGAAGGTAACACAATCTATGCAGCCTAATTTAAATTAGACTTCTATCCTTTTAAAAAGAAATACAATTCCATTCCACATAACACCTGTGGGGTTTTGTCCACTCAGAGAGAGGTTTTGATATTTAGAGTAAAAACATGGCTTTTACAACTTCCAGAACAACTGTAATCTGATACATTTGGTTTATAGATATGTTTTATTCCTAATCCAAGACATCTCATGACTTTGCTTTTTTTCTGTAAAGAGATACACAGCTTTATGAGCAAACAGTCTCTCTTGTGTGATCTTCGTTTGCCTATTTTCTGCTATTTTATTTGTTGGAAATATATCACCTGTTCATTTTGAGCCTATGTGACAATGGACTAGTCAACCCAAGGGCCAGAAAACCCCAGCACAAAGCCTAAGCGCTGTAATGCCATTGAGAAGTAAAATCTGGAACTGTTCAGCAGATGAAGGAGTGACTTTGTGAGTCCTCAGAGTATTTATTTATTTTTATACCCCAACGAGCTTTAGTCGGTATTATTGGTAGTTATGGAGCAGAAAATGGTATTCCCAGAAAAATCACCCTGGGTGCTGTCACACCGCAGGAAATCTTACAAGTCATTTAATCTAGTTAGGGCTTTTAAAATGTTATTTTTCTTAAAAAGACGGTTGAAAATATCTGCCTGTGGGGAAAAGTAATTTAACATATTTCCAATGCAAATACAGACAGAAAACACTTGACATTTCTTGAAGAATTTCCTTAAATGAATGCTTTTATGATACTATTGGAGCAATCTGTCGTGTTTTACAGTAGTGTTTCATATTTCAGCTAAATCTCTGAGACACCTGATACTAAGCTGGGAATACGTGGAATAACCTGACTTTTATATTTCACATGTTTTAAGAAAAATATGAATTCCTTGTTATGATACACCTTTTATATTGCAGACACCGTCACCATCTCACATAGTTCATTTCTTTTATGGAACAGGTCCAATTTTACATCTCCATGACATCTGTCCTAGACTGTCTAGACCATAGTAATAATACATATAAATTCCTAAAGTGACTGGCATTCCCATTTGTTGTAAGGTGATCTGCTGTGTGCGTGCCAGGACTGGGTGAACAAGATCACTGACATTATTCCTGTTAGGCAATTTATTTGAAGGAGTCACTAAGTTTGAATGTTCAAAATCCTTGTACTTTTTTTACATGATACTGCAGCTGTAAAAATGGAGTGAAGTGTACTTATGCCATTTAAAAGCATCTATGGAGCTTCTCTCAGCCTTCGTGTACTAAAACATCCCATCACCACACAACCAATCTTCACTTTTTGTGATTTGTCCTTTTCTTATCTCTAAAGCTGTTCAATGGATTGTTTTCCTAGCATGCACACCTTCAGCCAAGTGGAAGTACAGCTGCAGTCAAGTAATGCCATGGATAAACTATTATGGTCCAGATGTATCACAGATGTTCGATGGTGTATTCATAGATGTGTCAAATATCTTGTAAATGTAAGCCTTTACCACATCTTTTAAATTAAAAAGAACTTGAAATAGTGTAAAAATCTGGTTTCTCAAACTATGTGTCAGGACTTTTAACGGGTTATTGGACTCTATTCAGACACATTTATAGAGCCCAAACCCATCCAGCGATTTAACAAAGTAATGAGAGCAACACTGTCACTTGGCTAATGAAGACAGTCAGCTAACCACTATGACTGTTAACTTCAACAGAAGTAAAACAATCACAGATTTAAACATCAGTTAGGAGGCCAGTCTGTCTGTTTTAACTCAATACTACCTTCTACACCACACCATGGTGCATTGGTCAGGACAGGAATACTTGCTGAAAGTTAGAGGAGAAGACTGATGCCACTTTTGAGATATATTTACCATACAATATATTTACCATACAAACAAGAGTGGTATCAATCTTTTCATCTACTACCTCGACAATAAAGCAAATTCAGCTAATTCCACTGCTTCTACATGAGTAGTGTTGACTACATAATATGACACTGTTACTAACCTGCTTCAACTTCACATTTGTTGCACTCACTGGTGAAAAGCAAAGTATTCTGCAGCCGGCGTGCACCAGTCCAGCCTAAGAGAGTGATTCATCTATGTGAAGATGCTTTGCTGGCAGGAAACGTGCGTACAGTCATCAGTTGGCTCAGTGTCACGGTAGGGTAGGGACAATTTATCAATCAAAAAGTGTATTCCAGAGATGAAAAAACAGATCAAATCAACAAAAAGGGATATTGTAATCACATATTTAAAGATAATCTTTATTCTGAGAATTTAAGTCCGACATTCCTTTGCACGTGAACGTTTGAAGTGTTTCAAGGGTTAAGCCTCAGTTGGTTGGAGGAGATAGGGGCTGAGGGCAGCCCATGAATCCTGCAGTCTCTGCAGGCACAGCATGGTAAAATAATTAAGCTAGCCTTTGAAGGGGACTAAACAAACACAACAGCACTCAACACCAGCCCTGTCCACTCTCTGTACTTTTTTTTTTCCCGGCCATTAGAGTGGACTTTCCTTCTCTGCTTTCTCACTCTGTTACCTGCCGCACTTAGCCCCTTGTGTTAACCAGCCGCCCACCACCCATATTTCTCAACCCTTCATCTTCCTTTTTTCACATTTTGTGGTCTCTGTGCAGATTCTCCCGCAGAGGACGGGTGGGGCGTGGGAGGGAGGGAGGCAGAGAGAGAGAAGGGCCAGGTGATTCACAGGTCAGTTTTTAACATCTTCTACAGTTGGCTTTAATAAACTGAGGGGGGAAACAGAGCTGCTGGAATATTTAACGAGTAATCCATAAGTGTTATGATACTATTAAAGTCCCCTCCATTAAGTGGCCTTTAAAACACTTGACAATAAGAGAATGGAAAATGTGTGATCTGATTCCTCTTCGTAGGCCTATTTTAGGTTCTGTTGATGTTGTTTTTAAACGTGACAGAATGGGAACGTCCCTGTTGTCCTATTGATATTCTGAGCATGAATACCTTTAAATAATTTGATTCCCTCATGTATTTAAGAAGCAAAAGATGATGACATTTAAGGTATGGCGTGTTGTCTGATTCGGGATACAACTGAGTCGTGTATACTGTAAAAGCACTGAATCTAATGGAAAAGAATAGTTTGAGAAAAAATTGAAGCCACTCTCATGTCTGTAGGCTAAACGTCTAGATACCACAGAACCAGCAGCAGTCAGTTAGCTAGTTTAGCATAAAGACTGGAGATGGGGGGGAAACAGCTAGCCTGGCTTTGTCCAAATTCTTTTGTTTTAAATCCGCCTATCAGCATCTTAGCTCACTACATCCTGTCATATCTCATCTGAAAACCAAACTGAAGTGAATAAGTCTCACCTGCTAATAAGGGTTTTGTACGGATTAAACAAATGAGATTAAAGATTTTTAGCAATTAGCTAGCTGTTTACCCCTGCCTCCAGTCTACGCTAAGATAACCATAAGACAAGTGAGGCAGCTGACTCAATACCATTCTACCTGAGCCTGTTAACGGCCCCAAAAAAATGTGTGCATGTAGGGAAATCACACATGGCTCACACATGATATTAATTAGAATAAATGTCCATCAGTGTTGGGACCACAAAAACCACACATGGCACTTAGGAGGTTTAGCACACCAAGGAAAGTCAACTACACCAAATTGAGCATCTGCGTACTTGACTACTCGTATTCCCACACGCACTCCCTGGCCAAAGATACACATCCTAAACTTGAGATTGCCATAAGTGCACACTTATAGCAATCTAAAGCAATCATGAAACCAAGTCACTACACTGATATATCCTAGCAAGCATAACACTGTCCAACACAAACAAATCAACTAATAGAGACAATGCACAGCGTGGCCGGTATGTCCAGAGTGGCAACAATAGGATTAGAAAGCCTAAAACGGAGCACTTATAAAACAGAGGAGCTATTTGAGCAGTACCCATGGGGGTGGTGTGGATTGTCACCAATTGCTCGTTTTTTTTATTATATCCCACCACTTGGAGAAGTGTGAGGCGGAATTTTGAAACCAGGACGGTGATCTCACCACAGAGTGGACTGATGGTGATGATGCATGAGGGACATTACGTTCAGCTCCAAAACTCCAGCTCCTCTTTCTTATGTTTCAGAAGCTAAAGGCCCGAAATACGTTGCGCTAGAAATGTGAAGATTGTCCCATTAGTCTTTGTTTCATGCTGCTGTTAATGTGCACATTATCAAATGATCAATTTATTTATCAAAATCATTGCAACAGAACCAAAGATATCCTTTTTTATTTCTTGTCAAAAACTGGCACCGATGCGTTACTCTAGTAGCAGCTAATGTAGCCTTGAGCAGCTAGCCTCAAGTAAAATGAGGAACGGGCTACAGAGGTCTGGTAACTTCACTTGTAACTCTACACCCCCAGATTTTTTTTTTTACTCATCATCGCCAATGTCACTTGAGGCAATCAATCAGTCGCTGTGCAACTCCCTCTGGAGCCACAAAGGGCTTTGTACAACTTTTTTACACATATGGAGTTGTACTCCACAAGGCCTTTAAACAGACTTTGATGTGTAAAATCAGTGGAGTTAATGATAATTCAATAGCTAGGAGCTGTGTATTAACAACAAACCAAGAGATTAATGGTTGGCCTTTGGTTGAGTCTCACCGCTCTCAGCAGCCCCCTTATAAAAACATGGGGCACATAAGCTGATACAAGACCTGCGTATTCTGTCCAGTGCATGGTTGAACAGGTAGGCTACACTGCAGTAAACAAGTTGCCTTTAGCAAGGAAGCTAAGAGGGCAGACTTTTTTCAGTTGATGAAGAGCAAATGTGTGTTCGGATACAATGCGAGGCAAACTTTAGAGGTGGTGCAATAAGCATACTCACAAATTCAATAGAGAGACGCGCTTTAATGAATCTCCTTGTGACTTCTGAGATCAGTAAGAGGATTCCTGTGAATGGAGTCCACTAAAATATGTATTAGTTTAAACCTGTGTATGAGATGAATTGTAACTTTTTCATGCAGTGTAATATAGCCTACTCTGTTTACTTGTATTCGCAATTCTGGCCGGACATACTTTACAATAGACGTTGAAATAAACAGTGGTGAATACACGTAATCGGACCCGCCTGATGGTTTGCTACACAGAACCATCTGAGAAACCATTGGAAACTGTTTGAAAAAGGGAAGGCACGTTCAAAAAACATTTGTAGGGCAGGTAATTGAATGAATGATCTGTCGCTCAAACTCTTACCTAAGCCAGTCGGGAGCAGAGCGAGAACACCCTTCCCATTGAGAAAAAGCCTTCAGAGCCATTCTTTGTTCTTTTATAAATTAAACAGTGGCCTCTTCTTGCTGCCTCACGCACACCTAGCGACCCCCGTAGCTGCCATTAGCCATAAAGCAGCAAATTAGCAAGATTTATCGACCTTTAATTGTTTAATGAGTTATTATTAAAATGGTTTACTATTTTATTTTAAGGGGAAAATGCAGAAAACTTGTAATGGATTCTCTTTTTTGATACACATTATTTTATGTCTTCTGAGTTAAAGATTTATAGACGTAAGTACATACTACACTGATGGAGTATGATTTTGATTAATATCTCAAACTCTGATATCTTTGACATCTTTGTATGACTTTGTAGATAAAGCCATAGTCATTCCAAACATTTTAGGATGACATCAAAAAGGAAATAATGAATCATTAAATAAATCAATAAAAACGAAAACACTTATTTTTTTCATTTTTGTCACGTTATCACGAGACTATAGAGGGTTTAATTTCCTGAATTTAATTTCTCACAGCTGAGTTTGGTCCATAGTGGACCTTCATTGACGCCCAGGATATCTTCCTGCATCTCAATTTGTTTTCCAGCACTTTGGCAGTTTAGTGGTGAAAAACAGCACGTGAAATCTGTTGCAGGAGGAGATGTTGTTTCACGGAGATTTGAGTGTAAAACTGAGTTGTTTCAGTTTCGATAGATACAAGTTGTAACTTAAAGAAAACTTAAGAGAAAGAGAAAAGGGGAAAACGTATAATGATAATGAGCAAGCAAGAGAGAGATAAAGAAAAAGAGAGCACCGTGAAGGTAGAGAGAAAGAGGGAAGGAGAAAAAGAGTAAGAGAGAGGCATGGGTAGGTATGATTCCCAGAGGACCATTGAATTCCCCTTCTTTCTTCTCTGCGTTTTTCATGGTCCTCTCACTCCCAGGTCTACACAGCTGTTTCAGGTCCGGGGGCTTCTTTCTCCAGAGCCCAGATGAAAGAGCCGCCCTAAGCAGCCCTGCAGGTAGGTCTGTTAAAGCCATTGCTCTGGCTGTCCACGGCACAACACATGAAATAAAAAAGGCAGAAAGAAAAAGAGAGGGGGGGGGGGGTGTAGAAGAGGGAAAGGGAGGATGATATGAAAACAGGGGTAAAAAGAAATTCAAAGAAGCGGTAGAGAAGGAACAGAGGACACAGATGACAGACAAGGAGAAAAGATGAAGATGGAGAGATGGAGGAGTGAGGGGGAAACCAGAGAGGGAGGGAAGGATACCTGCCCTCAGCCACCCCAAACCTCCTCTTCTTCCTCCCCCCCCCAGCACCCCCTGATACCAGGAATGATGTCTGCTTTTATTGACTTTGTTAAACCATTTTCAATGCTACTTCCTACGTGTTTACAAGACAGTAAATCACGCTCCACTCTGGGTGGGGGGGTTATGGGGTGAAATACGGGGGAAACATCCAAGTCGCTGGGAAGGAAGACCACTTCGACAGAGCCATTGACAACTTTGCAGCTTTCTACCTCACTGCCAGCACGCCACGCCACACACACACACACACACACCTCTCCACAGGGAATTGATGGGGATGCCACTGTGGGCCCCTTTGTCTTCATCGCTTTCAGTTTCATCTGTTCTGATGGGAGCAAATGAGTAATTTAAGACTCACTGAATGATGAAATTGTTGATGAGATTCTTGAAAACAAGCCTTTCGAAAGAGAAATAGCAAAACAGAACTTGCAACACGCAACAGTTGTTAAAAGCTTCAACAGAGAGCTTTATTTAATACCACCAGGAACACCACGTAAAGTCGTTATGCAAACACATTTGGGTTATGGCAAAATTGGGTCCCCTTAATCACTTCTACACACCGGGGTCATTCCCAGACAGTCGTTTCATCCAGTTAAAAAGCCATTCAAGCTCTCCGCTATGCTCAAACACGAGTAAGTACTTCAAACGTCATTCAGTGGCAAGAACTTTGACTCGCTTTTCCAAATTTTCCCACCATAACACTTTTCTCAGGCGCTGGCACTGTAACACCACCACATAGACACTCATGCACACTCACCAGATCGTCATCACTGTGTCACTGAGCTGCTCCGGGTGACTGAAAGACCCCCCCCCCCCCCCCCCCCAACCCCTAACTGATTACCTAACTTTAATGGCACAATTACTGTCCCTCTCCCGCTGTCTTTTCATCAGTCCAAACTCATTTCTAAGATGACAACTAAAAATAAGAAAAAGGTAAGGAATAGGGAACATTTTCTTGACTGTCCTCAATTGAATAAAAACTAAATGGGTACTTTTGGTTTACCTAGAAATATGTACTTGCATATGCAAGTACATTATGAAAGAATTCAGATTCACCGAGTCAAGAACATGTCTACATTACAACAACTTTTATCGTCACCACTTGCTAATAAGTCACCCCTCATAAGGGATTATACATTGTAATTCATGTGAATTGCTTAGTTTTCGCTTTCAAATAAACAATAGCCTGCACTCACAGATGTCAGTAATTCATTAAATGTCATAAACCGTCATGTGTGCTGCAATAAATGTTAGTATGTCATTAATAAACAGTAATAAATCATCAAGCCTGTTGTTATAATTATGTTGTATGTTGTTATATGGACATACGCTTTGCACAGAAGGTGGTAGATGTGGTAGGGGCCAAACAGCAAATGTTAGCCCTGCCTGCCGCTAACAGATTCATCCCATTAGTAAGTCATTATTACATGGTAATAATCCATCAAGTTTGCAGTTATAAATATGAATAAGTCATTATTAACAGGTTGAGTTTCCATTCTTTCAATAAGCCAACAGCCAAAGTGAATACGTCTGCTGTAAGTTGTAATATGTCTTTAATAAACCAAGCCTGCTGTTGTAAATGCCAATAAGTTGTCAATAAATAAACGTTTGTCCAGATCCAGTGTCATTTAGAAGAAGGTCAGAGGTCAAATGGTCTACTGGAGGAGTGTTCATAATGAGCTTGAGTGCAAAGAAGACAAAGCAACAGCTGGAAGAGAACAAAACACAGCCACAACCTGGCAACCCAAAAGTTATTATCATACGGCATAAATAATTGATTAACATTAATAAAGTGATGAATTACAACTTGTAAATACTCTATAAGGGATACATTAGTAAGGGTGGTATCCATTTTCCAATAATTTGCTGTTATAAATGTTCATCTAAATTAAAAAAAGATCTATCATTAAAGAATTGTGTTTTAAATGTATGCCATTAATCCTCCATGTCAACCCGCAAACGCACCAGGAACAAACTGTCAGCACACTCTCGAGCCAGTTCAGGGTAAGTGTGGTGAAGTGGTTACCGGCACAGTATGTGGTTCACGTTGTTACAACAAAGCAGCAGTGCATAATTACAACAGGTGATTGAAGAGTTTTTTCTTCCTCTAAAAAGTCGCTGAGGTTTAGGCGGTGAGCGACACTACCAGATGACCCTGGGAAGCACCCCACGTTTCCTTTCCACACTCTCTCTCTCATATTCTGTCCGTCTTCCTCACTGGCTCTGATTCTTTTTTCCCTCGTCCTCTATGGTGTCTACCTTTCCATTGGCTCTGCCTCACGCAAGAGTGTGTATTTTTATGTCTCACATTAGCTAGGATGAATAATACCTCCCACTGAATGGTAGTCTGCTCTGGGGCCTTTCTTAGACATTCAGTCACTCTTCTTCTAAGAATAACCAATGTGCGTCTTTGCCAAAAAGTTCCTCTTTTTGCACAGTGATTGCTGTTTTTGTGCCTCATTCGCTGATACCAGGGCTTTGTATTAGTTAGCAAACTGTGATCCAAATGTGAAAAGCAGCATTGAGAAAAGACAAAAGGAGTCGGGATCTGAGGCAAAACTTGGACCTGCGTCAACTCTTCTCAAACTCATTAGGAGGCCCGAAACGCTGGTCGCTAGAGAATCTCAGGAGTGAGGCAGCAGCCAGTTAGGTATGTAAAAAGAAATAGAATAAAAAATGATAGCTTTTGATCATGTTTCAGAGGAACCTTTCATGTATAGTCTGGAGAATTTTAGCCAAACCTGTCTGACAGGTCACCTCAACCAAATGCCATTTACGCTTGCAGAGACGGAATTGTTTCTAAATTGTAAATGGCTGTTATAGATTGCAGTGAAATCAAAGAGATATATCGAATGCACAGTACTGGACCAAATGTTCTCAGTCAAGTTTTTGTGAAGCAGTAAAGACTGTAAGGCAAAGGCTGTATGTGAGAATAACCAGCTCACATGTTGTAATCAAAGGAATAGTTCAACATTTTGGGAAATAAACTCATTTGCTTTCTTGCTGACAGTTAGATAAGAAGACTGCTGTGTTTGCAGACTGAATATGAGGCTACAGCCAGCAGTCGGTTAGCTTAGTTTAGCATTAAGACCGAAAACAGCTAGTCTGGCTCTGGGTTAAAAAATCCCACCTACCAGCTCCTCTAAAGCTCACTCACAACGCTTAACACGTTATAACTCGTTTCTTTAATCCACAGGTTGTGGTTTTACTCGTTGTTCTAACTATTTCTTGGCTGAGTGTAGCGAGTTCCTGGAGTCACCGTGAGGTTGCCCGGCAACGAGTGTAGACTTATATTGAGTGAGTGGGATCAATCTAACTCATCTAACTCATCTAACTCCCAGCATGAAAGCAAATATGCATATTTCACAAATTTGTAACAATTTCTTTAAGAGAAGAGGTCAGGTGAGAATCAGTTTGAGGTCCCAATGTGAAATGTATGTCTCAGTACGAGTGGAAATTTTTTCGACAAAATGATTGTTGATTTCCTCCGTTAGAAACACGTCTCTTTCCTTCATCTGGCAATTAAATAAGAGAAGAAGAAAACACTGATCTTAAAGAATCATGAATTAACGAGCTATTTTTTAAAGGAATTTGATTTCTTCTCAGAAAGTATCACTGAAAATGTGGGAAATAAACAGCTTTTCTAGCGATCAAGACTTCTGTCATTGTCTGGTCTTGGCTGACCCAAGGTCATGACAAGAGTAAAGCAAGCAAGCATGCAAGGAGCTTAGAGAGAATAAAACCTATAATGTAATGAAATAGAGTCGTGCTTTCTGGCATGTGAGACTCAGTTGCCTTTTAAAAGAGCGATTGTTGACATATTGAACATTTGTGAACATTTATCTGCATATTTTCAAGGAATCCTGTCACTAGAATCTGCTTCAGAGAATAATAAGAAAAGATAAGTTGGAGTTATGTACAGCAGACTGTTACAATGTTACAGCTACATATACAAAATCCCACCATCTCTCCCAGGTTTCCTCTTCCCAATCAAATTTTCTTTAAATGACTCGTGACAGAACTAATCTGTGGGTTCAGACAGTCAAACAAGCACTTTTGATGAGCCATTGTGTGGTCTTCATAAAACTCAATCTCTTTAATTATCTTGCATGTGGATTTCAGATTTAGGATGTGCGATCATTGCTTCACAGGGGTCAAAATATGAAAGAACAAAGAGCTGAATTGTTCCAGGTGGCAAAATCACTTGTTACAATGTCCCACTGGAACTAATAAGGCAGGTCCATTTTCACCCCCTAAATCCCCTGCATTGGCTGAAATGACTGATTTACGGCTAAGACGTTGACCAAATTCACATGATTATATATATAATATAGCCTACTTTACTCTTGTACAGCTGTGCTGTGCTGTGCGAAGGGTGCAAAAGTTTCCCATAGTGTTCATACAACATGGGCCTGCATTTGTGAACACTCACAGGTAAGAGTCGAAAATTGGCTTTTGGCTCATTTAGACAATAATCTATACTGTTAGATAATCACTTCTATTCTGATTTAAAGCGTGCATAGCAGATGCTAAAGTTTTTGTGGTCAGCTTTGGCCTATACAATCTCATACAGTTAGTGAATGACACGCTAAATGTTTAACATTATTTTCACATTTGAATCCACGTCATCAAAGTTAAATTTGGTGCAAATGTATTACATTGTTCTGTTACAAAACCAAATAGAAAGACAGTTATTTTGTCTCAAAGTCAGGGAAGAAATTGAACACAGGTGGTGTAACATGTTACATTTTTATGAGATTTAACAACACTTCACCTATTTTATAAGCTATGAGAGTGTGTGTATATTCTTAATTTAGAGAGGGGGGAAAAAGCTGCTTCAAAATCTTTATTCACAGTCATTTTCTTCTTGTGTTGGATTGAAAAAAAGGCAAGCGCATGATCGATCAAGTTTAGATTATGTTCCTTAAAACCGCTCACTTTCTTCCATATAAAACGAGTGTGTAATAGTCATGTCCCTTTGAAGGAAACCCTGCCGCTTTGTTGTCACGAAGAATAATTACAACATAATTGTATGATGTAGTGCATGAAGCCATGCTTGGAAAGTAGCAGACCAGGCCTTGGACACCCTTTTGAAAACCAAACCAGGTTTGTGAAAAGTTATGGAAGAGTAATTGTGAGCGAGAGAGCATTTGTATCCAAGGCAAAGGCCTTAGATGTTATGTGAAAACCATTATGTGTCATGTGTTCACATGGAATACATATTACTTACATATGTAGGATGAAAAAGTACATCACGGTCTGTCCTGAGGGACCACCAAACAACCTTTAACCTGCAGTCAGGGAATAAGTTAATGTAACTGTAGATTTTCTTAAGTACAAGCCAGGGAATGTTTCCATGTGGACAATTCTGCTTAGAGAAAAGCTAGTGCAGATTTTACATGAATGAAGATGGCATGTGCATGAATTAGATTAACGTGTGATTGTGAATAAATACATAGTTAAAAACATTTTGGAAGATGCTGATAATTTTGTGTGGATCTAACCCACAAATAAGCTCCTCTCTTGGTGACAGACTGTATTTCATATTCTCATCTCTCATCTTGTTTTATTACACATTCAACTCATTGATGGATTTTGTGTTTGTGGAATTGTGAGCAAATGGGTGGAGGCAACGTGTTTTAATATGTATTCAGTTTCAAATTGGCTCCAGCTCGAACGCTCCGCCTGTTCTCACCGAGGATATTGACTTTCCCGCAAGTTAAAGTATTTAAATGTAGAGGGAGACAGATGCTGTATGTGGACTGGAGGCGACCACAAGAAATACACGTGTGGGAGGAAGGTTGACGCTGGAGTTTTACTATCTGTGCATCTTATGGAGCGACAGCTGTGGCATCATTGCTCTGACTATACATCAGACCAATAAAGCCGTGTTGGTACTCGTGGGATTCATTCAACTTTTAAAAAAAATCTTATTTAATCACTTAGTCATTTTCACAGCGCGCATCTGACCGTTGACGAGTAAAGATCCGTGCGTAAAACTACACATACTCACCACTGCTCTGCTACAGAATGTCAGAGAGGCTTTTTTCGACTTCAAACGTGAATCAAGAGCTCCATCACTGAGAGAGTGATTGACACGGAGAGTTTTACTGGAGGTGGTTTGGTGACAGCGACGCCGGACTTTTTGTTTGGATTGGCACCGCAGCACCCTTAAATCTTCTGGACTTTTTACTGTTTCAGTCGCGTGGATCCTGTATCTGCGTGGGACCCTGGCCGTTTTGGATCTCTTAATTGTCACGGCTATCACCGTCTATATGTCACAAGAGGGGGATAAACGTGAGCTGAAATTCCCACCAGGAGGAACTTTATTTCCGAGAGCTTCCAGCACCGAATCAGTGGAGTATTCATGAAGCAATATTTGAACTATTACAAGATGAGGCTGAGAACATCGAGGTTAGGCTATCTGTAAGTAAAGAGGTGTCAAGATAAAATAGTTGCATATGTAACTCATTGAATTTGACCAACATGTTAGATGTTCTAATTGTTTTCTCTTCTTTCCCCTAAGGTTACTTCAGTTCACGGCGCTTTGCTTTTACGCACAGGTAACTCATATTTTCACTCTAATAAAAAAACATGAATGTTGCGTAAAGTTCTATAATTAAGTAGGTAAAACTTAACAGGTATGCAGACGCCGTGCTAAGCGGCTTATAGTTCAGCGTCTCTACATCTGCAATGGGCTGCAATAACAATGACAACATTTTATTATGAGTGCTATGGCAATTGGCAACAATTCAAACATCTTGAAAAGAGGTAAGCTCCAGCCTAAAGAGTAATTGTTAAAACACATGTGGATGGAGAACGGCTGAAATGAGAAAAAAAGAAGTCAAGAAGGGGTGAAAGATCATCGGTGGTAAAAACAACCTATGAGAGGGAAATGTCATCCCCTAAGGGACCATGAAAGCGTCTCCAAAAATATACTGTAGGCCTGCACGTACAAATAAATGAAAGAGGAAAAAGCAGGATGTATTATTTATATGTAATGACTGACATAATGAACTGTGGGCCTGGGCCTCGGCACTTTGACTGGCAAGCTTTAGTCTCCTCACAGTTTACTTTTTTTTCAGGCTTTCCTGGGTTGTAAAGTAAAAGAAAAAGAAAAAAAAACCTGCAACATTAAAAAGTAATTTCATATTTCGTGACATGTGTTCTCTATTGTCCGACAGAACACTGTGCAGTCCCCTCCTAATTTCAAGCACCATGTCACCGAGCAGAGCCGGCTGTCGGACCGCATGAGCCGCAGGTTGACGCGAACCTACCAGCTGTACAGCCGCACCAGCGGGAAACACGTCCAGGTCCTGGCCAACAAGAGGGTCAACGCCAACGGAGACGACGGAGCGGTGCACGGTAGGAAACATAAGAGACGGGTGTACGTTAGGCATGTTTTTAAAGAGCGAAGAACACCACTCATAATTACATAAAACACATTTCAGTGTCTATTTAAAAACCAGCCAGTAGCGATATATCCGAAGAGTTATTGATGGAAATATTCAAAATATCGCGAGAATATAGGTGTAATTAGCTTTTGAATGTTTTGCTAAATAGCATAGCAAAACTTTTAGGCTTTCTGACGTTTGCGTATAATTAAGTATTGAAGTACAATTTTATTATAATTAGCGGAACAAATGTCCACATGTGTTAATCTATTCAGGGAGAGCACTTTTTATTGTCTTTGAAATGATGAAGAATATTAAACCTAAAGCCCCAGTGTGTTATTGCCAGATCAGTCCAAACCGATGACAGCTAAAGGTCATCATTTCTTACATTTCAATGCTTTTAAACCTCGGGAAAACAATAAAATAGGAAACGTGTTCACGTTACAAACACAGGAATTGTTTAAATCCAATGGCGCGTGGGGCGGTGTTGAAAAGCAGTAAAACAATATGTCGTTTTTGGGAGCCTGCGGGAAAATGTTTGAGCCAATTGAAACAGTACTAGCTATTGTAAACATCAGCAGTGGTGCCATCCTTTATGGCCTTATGAAGATGATTTATTTCGTTAGTGTGTTTGTACTCTAGAAAGTCCTTGACACCTGTTATGATGGACTTCAGTGGGATAGTCTTTGCTGGTAGCAGGGAAAACAAGTCTTCAACTTAAAGAGAGCAGAAATCCTGTCACAAAAAGGATTTTGGTGTGCCGAGCCATCTTTCCACCACAGCCACCACCACCATCCATCCCCTTCTCAATGCCTGCTGCCTGCTTTTTGGAGAAGCCTTTTACGAGGAATTTTCATTGCTTTACAACTCAATGTATGACTCAATTTATAAGGAGCGCTGAAGTCAGCATCTTCACTTTATACCTTTTCCTCTCCTTGCCTCTCCTGTGTGCTCTTTTGTCTGTTTCATTTCTACACACGCACATGCACACACACACACACACACAGAGGGAGAGGGAGTCGGTCATGCACACATTGGCTACACATCCTAAGTGGGTGTCACTCTTGTAACCGGCCCAAAATCTGACCGCTGCTCTGTGCTTGTGGCTGTGTCCCTGACCGCAGTATTCTCACTCTCCTTTATCCCCAGTCTGAGCCGCATCCCAGCACAGCATTTACAGGACATTCAACAACAATCGCGCCGTGCAAAATCACTATCATTTGGTGCTATTTTGGAAGGCTTGCACGCTTTGTTGAAGTCGTCTATACTAGACCATAAAAGGGTTAAGAGTGAATTTATATGTCATCTTCATGATTCTGTGTCACTGCTCATGAAAAACAATTTAACGACATTTAATGATGACATGATGTAATTCCAGTTTATTACAGTCTCCACCATACGTCAGGAATATATTTGTCTCACACACTGTAACATCATAATCTGCATGCCTGCACCTTGTCAGAGCTGTGTCTTCTCATTATTTGTGATCCTTTTTGTCTGTGCAGCTAAACTGGAGGTGGAGACGGACTCTTTTGGAAGTCGTGTTCGCATTAAAGGGGTGAAGACGGGATACTACATATGTATGAACAAAAGGGGGAAGCTGATCGGCAAGGTAATCTGTAGTTCATAGTGGCTGCATTTGTTTGTTTCTTGGAAATGTTTGTCCAGATTTGCAGTTTTTGGTGACACATTGTTTAGACACAATCGAGGCCAGAACAAATTAGATTTTTGGAATTTCTCTGAGCGGCCCTCTCAAGGTTTCAAAGGGAATTTGACTGTCTGGAAATAAAGACGATGTTTCCGCTTCCTGGGAATCGTCCAACATACCTCAACTTCTCCCACTCTCTCTTTCTCTTTCCCAGCGGAAAGGACGAGGCAAAGACTGCATCTTCACCGAGATTGTTCTGGAAAACAACTACACGGCGCTGCAGAACGCCAAGTACGAGGGCTGGTACATGGCTTTCACACGCAAGGGCCGTCCGAGGAAGGCCTCCAAGACCAAGCAGCACCAGAGGGAGGCCCACTTCATGAAGCGTCTTCCCAGGGGGCACTTGCTGAGCGAGAGGAGACCGTTTGATGTCCTTCCTCTCCGTGTCCCCGCGCACCCTTTGAGCAAGCGGACTAAACATTCCCATCACCAGCGCTCAGGGGGCCGCTGAGCACTGAAACCACTGAGGGAGAACTGTTGACGAACCAGCACAGAAGAACCACTACAAGAGGAAACAAGTGCTCTCAGAGAAATTAACTTTTACAGTCAAGTGCCCATACACGTTTTGCCTCATTTTGTGGACTTTGTGTAATTCTTTGTACTGGATTGTATGTAACCATTGATTATCTAATCTGCTAGTTATTTCCAATTCAGACAAATTGTAGGACAGATTTTTACTAGTGAAATCGGGTGGGGGAGAGGGGGCAGTTTAAGCACAAAAGAGCTCAACAATACTTGCATGAATGAAAACCTCTGATTAGAAGTTCAGAAGCTCAGCAACAAAGAATGTTTAAAATAGAAATGAGTACAATGAAGCTAGACATGGCAGCTATCTGTGGATTTTCTTGTGGTTGCAGCATCAGAGTCTCAGTTGACATGCTATCCTGCCTTTAGGAGGCCATTCTGGAGAATTTTTAACCTGTTTTTTTCTACATATATGAATATATTTTTACTGTAAAAATGTAAATGAATGATGGAAATATTTATTGTAGAGTGTATATTAAAACCACTAAAGAATCAGTTCACAAGCTGCGAGGCTTTTCTTGTGTGGTTATTTTGGGACGGAAAGCTAGCATACATTGTTGGTTACCCCCCCCCCCCCAAAACTGTTTTTTTTTTCTTCTCCAAGCTGGAGACCCAGATAACTGAGGGGCAATATCTGTGACAGGCTACTGAATTCAATGTGCTCAGCAAGTGAGACTTGGGTCTGAATGGCCTGAGCTATGCATTAAAAGCGATGAGGTCAGCCCACCATTTTGGCCCAAACAAAGGTTACCACCATGTAGTTGCATTTCTCACGATCGCACACCGTAACCCTCTGATCAAATGGGCTCTTTGTGAAACCTCATATAAAAGGGCATGTTATACAATAGTGGGTTCGAATAATAACACGAGGAGGGGTCAGTTATCAAAAAGAAGCCAGTCACACAGGGAGGGGTAAGGGGTTGGAGGGGGGAGGTTTGCGGAGAGGGAGTTGAAGGGTTGCAGAAAAAGCATCGGGGCCTGTGTGGCAAAATGTGGCATCGGCTGAAAGAGGGGGAATGGCTGGGAAGAGGCATTCGGGAATGAAAGGGAGGCAGAAAAGAAACCCTCTTCCCAGAAGCAGTTGAGCATGACCATCAGAGGCCAAACGACAGGGGAGGAAGAAGACCCTGAACAGAGGGACTCGGCTGCTCTCACAGTGCATAAACTGGATGTCCAATTTGTTAGTTGGTGTTTGCTTGAATTTGTTTTGACAGCAGCTCGAGCTTTGCACAGCAGACTGTAAAGCATTAAACTAAATAACGAAAATTAAGACTTCAGAATGAATGCTTGGTATTTAGGGCATCTGCTCAGCAGAACAGGCCATCGGCCTATTTCTTAGAAGATGGATTTAAGTAGTTTTAAGTATGTGTGGATGCATTTTTGACAAACGTTTAAGAAAAAAAAGAAAAGTCCCTCACAAGAATTTGCAAAACAACAGGACAGGCTGGGTTCAAAATGTTTTCTTTTATTCCTTTTCTTTCCATCTGGAGGAAGACAATAGTGAGAGAGGCCTGTGGTTTTGTCTCTGCTTTTTACACTTGCTCTCTGGGTTTGGACAAGTTGGTAAAAAAATGCAAGGAATCACAAGGTTGAAACAAGCTATATTTAAATGCCATTGTCTCTTTTAAACAGAAATGTTTTTTTTTTTTAATCCACTGTCTAAGTATTTCTGACTGGACAGTGTTTTTTTAACCGAACTTGGGCGAAAAAGTAGACAAATATCCCCCTTTGAAGCACAAATCTTTCTTCTTCTGTACATGTCATATACATAGAAAAAAATCAAAGCGTAAAACCGTTTTTGTATTTGTCCTTGTTTGACAATAATATCAAATCCGTTTGGAACAAGGCCGTGCGACTGTTGCACATATTTCCAACTTGTGTGCATGTAGTTTTAGCAGGAGACCACAGAGTCAGAATGTCCTTTTGTTGTAAAGGAAAACAGTAACACTATATAGCTTGCTCGCTAGAAACCAGAGTTTCAGTAATGGCTTTCAGGGTGGCCCGCTACATGCAAGGAACATGAGGGTATTCAGTTAACACAAATGGGATGTGCTCGTAACAGTGACCCTGGAACGAACAGGGATGAGGCATTGTGTGTTTTGAGTGTTTTACAAGGACATCAATGAAAGAAGGGTAGTAGGTTATGTGACCCCCATCAAAATTGCTCCCTAGTAGGTTTGGTAAAAATAAGTAAATTTAATTGATACTGTTGTGATACAATTAAACTTTTTAATGTAAATAATTAAATATTTATACTATATAAAGAAATAATCCGGGAAAACACTCATGGATCTGGTTTGTGAGACATAAAAAAAACACATGTAATATATTTCATAGAATATGTCTGTATCAAATATAAAATGCAGGACAAATATAAACAATAACCATTTTAATAAATGAACCCCAATAAGTAAACACAATTAGGCGCTATACACCATTGAAAAGGCACTGTTTAGATGCAACGCAGAATCATCCTCTCGCTCCCACAGTCCGAATTCACTGAGTTTTGCAGTCAACATCCCCTTCGCCGGTCCCCTTCAGTTTCTTCAGCTCCTTCAGTAGCTCCTGTTCAAGGGTTAAGATCTCCTTGGGTTTCTTGTACTGAGAGAGAAGAGAGAAGAAAAATAATTACTTCAACATTCTCCCCGTCTCTCTCTCTCTCCTGCAAATCCCTCACGGTAATCCTGTTGAAAGAGCTGTGCAGTATATAAAGCAATTATCAAAAAAAGAGCAATTGTTGTAGGCATAAGAAATATTGCTGGAAAGTCAAAATGTTAGGACTGAGTGACAGGTGCACTGCACAGGAGTAAACCTTGAGTATAAAATCTAAAAAAAACAAAAAACATCTGTATCTAATCCTCATGATTTGCATGAAATGCTTTAATAGTAAGTCAAACTTTTCTTTTTTTTCTCAGATACTTTTGAAGCTATTTGGACTGCTGAGGTCATACTGTTTGGGTCCCTGCACTCAACATTTATGGTTCGAAAAAATATTTAAGAATAAATCTATAATGCTTAGATCTGTATATTAAAGCACAGGGCAACATAACATTAATGGTATAGATTCATTTATTTTTCATTGTTGTGTAGGACTTACGCTGACAATTAAAGTGTTGTTGGCGTGAGTGAAGCTGAGGGCGGAGTTGTCCAATGGCAGCTGACTGCGATCTAAATCAGTAACACTGAACTTCTTATAATACCTGGGAGGACATGGAGAGGATGTCATAGGGTTATCACACTACTGTAGAGACAAATGCATTGTAAACAGTGCCATCTATAGGGAGGACACGAGGATTACATGCAACAAGTGTGCAACAGGAAGATGGAAAGGAAACCCATGTGTTTTCATGCATATTTACTTTTTGTTTAAGGTTTTTATGATGATGCATCTGTCCGATGGCTCCACAACAACATTAAAGACATCTTTGGGGTAGGGAAGGTTGCGAACTCTCCACTGAAAGCTGGTCTTTGTGTCTTTACGCAAGAACACAGGCTGTGGAGACGAGAAACATTCAAATCCATTCAACATACATGGCATTTGCTCGTGTTTTTCTAAACTGAACTAAAACAAATAAAGATGGCCATTGGAAAATTAAGTGTTTTAACTGTACTTCTAAAGTTATAGAAACCGTAAAGGAAAACCCACATTGGAGCAGTTTTCCTTGATCACCTCCGAATCCGAAGAAGGGACAGGGCCTGCAAGTGGCTCCCCAACCTCTACGTGCCATTCGCCCTGAGCTCCAAGTGCACTTTTATGACGCCACTTTCGTACTGAAAAGTACCAAACAATTTTATAAGATACATAAACGTATGCCCCTAAAATTCAGAACACCAGCAGCTACATGTGGAGGTGTGAAACTCAAGACCTGTTACTTACCAATGAGCTCATCTGTTTGTAAGTCATACTCCTCTGTCATTTCTTTTCCATCTGTAAAGAGGAAGTGGATCTTCCTTTTTCCTGGAGGTGCAATTTGAAAAGATTTTACATGTATTACATGTGACGCCTTCTTAGAATAGTAAGCAATATATGAAATATGTCTTTCATTTAGCAAACTACAATATCAATGCATTTTTGCTGTAGATGAAACCAGCATGGAAGGATAAAGGGCTGTGTCAGTGATTGGTGTAAAGTTAGCAGAGGTTGTGTAACAGCAAGGTAGACCAGACTCATTGATTAGAGAGACCTCACAATTAGATAGATGCTTAAAATAGATGCTTAACTAGTAAAGACACCCAAAGAGCAGCGAGTCACATTGTGGGTTAACTTACCTCTCTTTTAGGTCGCAACTTTTTCAGATAGTGTATTTTGAAGTATGTTTTTCCGTCTATTTGTGTTAACATACGATGTGTAACATGCTACAGGGCGAGTTGTGCCACCTGCTTGTTGCCTATGAGATTAATGTTAGCTGGTGAATTAATATTACTAACGTCAGGTAACACGATACGAAGGCGGGAGAGTTCACAAATGTTTGTCAGCTACTCACCATCGTGTATCAGAGCTGTTTTCTTTGAGGATTTTAGGATATCAATCCAGCTTTGATCAGCCATGTTTCTGAAGATGTGTCTGTTGCACGAGGACACTTCCGGAGTCAACCCGTAACCACAGCAACCGAGGTTAATACACAAACTGAATAGATAATACATTATAGAATTAATAAAACCATGAAATCACAAAAGTTACTATAAGAACGATGTAGTAACAGGTGTAATATGTAGTTTTTGGGGTATGATTTAGACACATTTTTAAGAAAACTAAACCCAATTGACCCGGAAGTGAAACATCTGCGTGCTATCTGTTTGTTTCTGTACGTATGGTTCCATCTGAACAGGGGTAAGAGCCCAAAACATAAGAGTTTTAAGAGTTTTATCTGTGTCAAATATACAATTACATTTGGATATGTTCGAATTAATTAAGGCGTAATTTAAATATTAAGTGAAAAGTTGAAACGGCACTGACCGTTTGCTGTTTAGCACGTTAGCACGCGCTAAGGTAAATTAGGTGAGCTAACGCTAACACATTATTGGGACATCATAGATTATTTCCTCAGCCTGCTTTGTCACTTAACTAGTTATCTGCACTGAGTACAAGCCGAAACAGCTCACACTCTTTGCTATTGTTGTACTACTTACAGTGTAAAGTACACACAAATGTTGACAATGCAGAGTCATTTTAGGCAGTAACTGTACGAGAAATGTACTGTTGTGTACTAACTCAGCTGTAAGCTATTCGAGATAACAGCTGTGGTTTAATGGCACAAAGCACGTGTACTTCAGTGCTGTAGGACTCCAGAATTCAAGCCCTTGTGTTTCCATTTTATGCTACTTTATACTGAACTTTCCACTACACTTAGTGGGAAATATGTATCTGACAGCTACTGTTACTATTTACTTTGCAGATTGATACTTTACTTTCATAACGAATGCTCATGTTATCAATTATAATGATTTGCTAATGTAGATTACAGTATCCAAAAGTTCTTAAAGTAGTAATAATGACCTCCACCGTGACCAGATACAACATTAAAATGATACTGACACATTAGATATTCATTGACATCACAATACTCTTGTGTGCTTTTACTTTTGATACTTACATTAATCTAGATGATAATACTTGCATACTTTTAATAATTCATATTTTGAATGCAACACAGTGTAATAGCGCTACTGTCAAATTGTAACTTTTGAAAACTATGACAGAATTCAAAGAATAAAAAAAAATAGCAGGCAAAACAAATGTTTTTTAAAAGATGTAATACATAACTTATGTCATTCGTTCACTGTGAACTCACTACATACTCAAACACTGTTAGAATTAATATGCTTTACTGCACAATTAGTAATACACAGCTTAGGTTCCAGATTTGTGTGTGGGGGGGTATACAAAGTTATAGATGACTCAATAATTATGTTCTCTATGTCACAGGCCACCGGCGCCCCCCCCCTTCAAGAAACAAGATGGAGCCTCGTCACGGGATTATGAAAGCCTTTCCCAAAGTCAAACGAGCTAGAGTGTTACAGGGAAAGGATGCACCGCCAGTAAAGAAGAAACCTGAAGAAATTGATATCACAGGTTGTTAATGTGTGTGTGTTTGTGTGTGTGTGTGTGTGTGTGTGTGTGTGTGTGTGTGTGTGTGTGTGTGTGTGTGTGTGTGTGTGTGTGTGTGTGTGTGTGTGAGTGAAAATGCAACACATTTGCTTGTTGTAACACATTCTTCTCTTCTGTCCCAGGAAACACTTTTGATGATGTCACAGTGTACATCCTGCCTGCTGGTATAGGAAGTGCCAGATGCCAGATCTTTCAAAGACAAATTCGGCAGAATGGAGGACAGACGGAGAGTTCACTGCGTCCCAGTGTCACTCATGTTGTTGTGGACGACAACATGGACAGTGTCAGGGCACTGCGCTTACTACAAGTGGATTGTATGCCCCCTGGAGTCCAACTAGTGAAATGCATTTGGTTGAGCTCGTGCATCAGTGAGAAACAACTGCTGGATGTTGACAGCTACAGCCTTCTGTTACCCAAGAGGTTAATGACCTAATAGTACTGTTTTAGAACGCTTACTGGTATCTGTATCTCGAGATGATTCCAGTTTATCAAACACTCAGACTTGTGCTTGTCAATACAGGGTGAATGTGTATCTACTTTTCACTTGTACGTCACATTTACCACTTCAAATTGAAGTATTTACAAAAGTGTGTTGACATGGAGACAGCAAATATATGTTGGAAAATTCAATGAGTCATCAGTTTTATAACTGTCTTTTGATGTCCTCCCCGCTTAGAGAATCTGAAACACGCCATGAAAATATTAAAGAAGAGCTGCTGAATGTCAAGCCCGCTGACGAGGCAGAGCCAGTGTTGGATCAGACCAAGCAAGAGAAGACCATAGACATGGTAGGTTTCCAAGTCATGTGTACAGGTTTTTACAGGTTCTTTCAGTCAGTAATCATTTTCTACAAGAGGGGACAAAAGCTTGAACTTAGAACACATAAAAACAACAATCTGCGTGTTCTATAGTTTAACATTACATTTTACTCTCAGACAGTTCCAGACACTAAAGAGGAAGTGCGAGGTGAAGAAGACGGGGTCTCACAGAGTGACCTGGAAGCTCTCCTCACTGGCCAGCACCCCAAAGAGGAGACTCCTGGCCCCAGCCTAGACCCCAGTCCAGACTCTGCTGCTCAGAAGGTGGTCTCAGGGAAGTGGGTCTGTGCCCAATCCTCTCAGTCCAAAATGAATAACTTCAATAAACACATCACAGACAAACTAGAAGTGCTGGCCAAGGCCTACACAAACCAGGGGGACAGGTGGCGGGCGCTGGGCTACTCCAAGGCCGTCAACGCACTGAAGAGTTACCACAAGCCTATTACATCATACCAGGTAACCTAATGCACATGCTTTTAATGTCATGTTGTTTGAGGTGTCAGTAATGTGTATTGTTGTTGGATGTACTGTAGCGAGCACTTTTTATTGGATGACAGGCAACTACGCAGATTGTTTTGAGCACAATAGAGGGATTATTTTTGCGTATATTCCTTTTTGATTCAGAACTTGTTTGTATGTGTTTCAGGAGGCTTGTCAGATCCCAGGGATTGGTAAACGCATGGCCGACAAAATTGACGAGATCATGGAGAGCGGTCACCTGCGGAAGATCGACCACCTCGGGGAGGCTGTGCCAGTATTGGAGCTTTTTACTAACATCTGGGGTGCAGGAACTAAAACCGCACAGCTGTGGTACCAACAGGTAAGACGCACACACACACACACACACACACACACACACACACACAAATACCACAGGCATTCTTGAATTTAATGTGACTTCAAGCTTGCGCTTCAACACTGTGACAAGACACGTTCTTAAACCAACTGAATTGTCAGATAATACAAAAGAAATACAGTCCAGATTAAAGCTCTGCATTATAGCCTGACTAATAAAATGTTATTGGGAGCGTTTTTGGGGTAAATTGTCCCTTAAAGCTGTGGGCTATAAAATGTCATCCTAATTAAGTTGATAACTAAGGGAAGAATGACACAGGAGGCAAAGGTCTAATATACAACATACTGTATTCTTTAGAGATTTCTTAAAAATGTTATTTGTCTTTCAGGGCTTTCGCACATTGGAGGACATCCGCACAAAAGCCCACCTGAGTAACACTCAGAAAATAGGACTCAAGCACTACGATGACTTTTTAGACCGCATGCCCAGAGAAGAAGCAGCAGCCATAGAGAAAGTGGTAATGCATCTTCATTTGTCGCAATATCTACATGTATCATTCTGTGACGACGACTGAAATATGTTGGCATCTTTCACCACTTTAATATGTTTATTCAAGCACATAGAGGTGAGATTTCCCCCATTTAACCCGCTGTAATTTGGAAACAGAAGGCTTGAAGAAGGACAAAGTGTGTGTCAACATTCCTTGACTGCTTGATAATGGTAAAACCAGACTGTGTTCTCACAAAGTGGAGCGTCCCAGAGGGTAAAACTAACTCTTGAAACCTAAAAAAAAGTAGCTGCATCTTAAGTTAGCCAGATACCTGTTCACTCCAGAGCGTTGAGTACAACGCTAGTTGTTTTCATATTGCATTACCTGGATTTTCTTTTTCCTTCAAAGCTGCCAGATAGAAAGTGCACATTAGAAAGATGACTAAAGCATGTGTACTCCCTCAGGCTTGTCAATGTAATAAGTGATGCTTTAGCAAGCCTACCTCCCAGTATTTGGCTGGAAACGGGTAAAAGCGTACTTGTTTGCCAGTGGCACCGTAAAGACAAAAGAACATACAAAGTAAACACTGTTTTTCTATTATTGAGAAGCCAAAGATTAAAAAAAAAAAACCTCCATCACTCTCGGATAGATGATAGCCTATATTATGTGTCTTTTTTCTTTGGGTGTATGTGCAGCTGAAGGAGGCTGCCCAGGCCATAGACCCAGGCCTGGTGGCGATGGCATGTGGCTCCTATCGCCGGGGAAAGGCCACATGTGGAGATGTTGACGTACTCATATCTCATCCTGATGGCAAGTCCCACAAGGGGGTTTTCAGCAAAGTGTTACAGAGCCTCCATGACAGTGGTAAGCTCCATCTTCTTTAGCATGTCTTATTCTTACCTTTTGTTTTCCTTAAGAGAAACCTAAAAAAAATAACAACGGTTTATCTCTCAGGGTTTTTGACAGACGACCTGGTGAGCCACGAGGAAAATGGTGAGCAGAAGAAATACATGGGTGTGTGCCGTTTGCCAGGACCTGACCGCCGCCATCGCAGGCTGGACATCATCGTCGTGCCCTACATTGAGTTCGCCTGTTCTCTCATGTATTTCACCGGGTCGGCACACTTTAACCGCTCAATGAGAGCCCTGGCAAAGACAAAACGAATGAGCTTATCGGAGCACTCGTTGAATAAAGATGTGGTGCGTCAGGGTAGCTTGAAGGTGTATGGCGGCACTCCATTTACTACACCGACAGAGAAGGATGTTTTTAGTCTGATAGGCATACCATACAGACAGCCTCATGAAAGGGACTGGTGAGCATTTGCCAATCACAATGTCTTTTATAGGTTTTATAGAAAATCCTAATGATGATGATGAATGATGACAATGCAAACTGCAATTATGCTCAAACAGACAATTTTATGGATGTTTTACTGCTCCACAGATCATGCAGGAGCCCTGGTTTACTTGAATGCTAATTTTATTCTACACATTAAACGCTTTGGGTTCACTCAAATGCAAAACAACTTATTTTCTTACTTATCTAGTTATACCTGTCCTCCCATATTGTTTAAGTGGTATATGCCAAGGTTTTGATGTGTCCACTTCTGAAACGCCTGCTGCCACCCCAATACAATACAATAAATTCAATTTAGTTGTAGGATCCAGAGCCTTTAAAAATTTCAATTTTTATTTGGTAGGAACAGTTTCTTCAGCCGAAGGTAGCCGGATTAAGCTAAGAAACCAAGAACATTGTTGAAAATTAATTTGCTATTAAGTTTTACAAATGTAAATAATACAACTTCCATTGTAAAAAGCTGGCAGCAAAGGTTTCAAAAGCAAATATCTCAAAGCTTCAAAAGAAAAATCAAAAACTATGTGCAGGACTATAGACACTACATGAGGTAAGTAGAAACATATGTGATATTGCAAGTTGAGTGAACTGGGCCTTTTAAAGACATTTTAATATAGAAGGTGCCTAAAACTGTATATTTTATGAAAGATGAGTAATGGTAATAAAACATATCAAAGGGTGATATCAGATCTCTTCCTGTGTTTTTGTCATTTTATTACGAACATATTAGTTTACTTTTTTTTTACAGAGTAAACTGGCTTGTCGACTTGTGACATACTTCATAAATTAACAGCCCTTTGGTACGAGGTAAATACGTAATGAGGAACGTGTGTTCTCATAAACTCGAGAAGGGGAACCCAGGAACACAACAAGTCCATGCACGAGAGACGCACCGATCCGTGATTGGTCGATCTCCTCCCAGCTGGCCGGGCTCTCCAATCACGAGTCAGTCCGCAAAACCAGTGGCGATCCACGCAACTAAACGCCCATCACGTTGCGCACATGGATCGGGTCGAGGTGACCGCGCCACACCCAACCGAGGACCGAGGCAGGGTGCCTGTGCCGGAACGGCTTGTGTAACAGCTGTATCAGCCAGTGGCACCGACAGCAGCGAGTTGCACCAGCGGCACCGCGCCTTGTTGAAATGCCCAGTACGCAGAGGAGGCGGCGCATGCAGCGGCCTCTCAGCGCGACAGGGGCCGCGAAATAGTTGAGGAGAATCGGACACAGTTTTGTTGAACAACGGTGTTTGCATGCGTATGTTTCTGCCGAAGCTGTAGCTACTTTTGGGAGGAATGAGAGGCGTGTGTTCGGCTCTGCCAATGGGACTGTTTTTGTACGCTATTGGCCCTGTCACCCCCACCGAGCCCGCAGCAGACCGGGTAAGTTGAGGTTGAGAAGTCAAAAACAAGGCTCACTCTCTCTCACTCACTCACTCACTCACCCTCTCTCTCACTCTCACAGGGCTGTTAGCTAGCTAGTTACCCGGCTAAGTAAGCAAACTATACAGTTATTGGCTTATTAAACATCAAGCCATGTCATTATTGCAGCAAACTACATCGGTTATCGTTTGATATTGATTTACTTCAACTTGTACTGTGCTGTCAAGAAAGATGCTAGCATGCTGGCTGATCTCGGTAGCTAGCTGCGATAGCTAACGTATCTAGCTAGCGTTTGTGAAGTAAAGGGACACCCGGTCAGGGCCTTGCTCTCTGTTTATGGTAAAGGGTTGACATTTTAGCCACAAGCGAGTTGCATAAACAAAACAAAAAGCAGTTATTCAGGTATGAATACAGCCTCACAGGTACACACAACACTTGTTGGTACAGGAGCCATGCTTTAATCTCTGCCAGTAAAACAGAAAACAGTTATGTCAGTTAATGAACATTATAGCCTTTCTCTGCTAGATGTTAGATGTTATTCTCAGTGTGTTGACAGTGACATTATTATCATTTACACCTATTAAAGGACCCGGTCATCAAGTCACTTGGTGGTTTTAGTCTTTCTAAAAATGAATATGTTTTAAGGTATTTATTACTGTATTACAATGTATTGATGTGTGTCAATATGTGGTGCAGAAATTTAAGCACAGTATTCAGGCTTTCTTCTTTCATCTCTACAAATCACACAGATGTGCACCTCTGCATGCAGATAATAATAGGGTGTTCATGGGAGGATTTGTTTTTTGGAGGTCAGAGTACAATTTTTACTTCTGAATTGACACATTACAACCAAGAGTCCACAAGTAACTGTTCAACTCCCTGTTTCAGTTTGTGCGAATTCACATTGCAACCTGTGAGGAGATAGAAGTTAGAAGTGAGTTTTAAATAACGATCCTTTCTCAAAAATAATTGCACCTGCCAAGAGGGATACTGTTTCTTTCTCGATCTCAGCAGTCTTACCTTTTCGATGCTGCATGTTTTGGAGATGAGATGTGTTTGCAATATTTCATATTGTTGTGTTTCTCGTGACTATATATTTTTGCGTGTATATTTTGAGTGGGTGGATTGATGCAATTAGTCAGCAAATTAAATGACATAAGTATATTTAGTCAGCAATTATTCTTGGTCATGTGACTGTTCAGTGAAAACTGAGGGTGTGCACAGGGCATTGAGGAGCACTCAAATTGAGCCGTGTAGGTTTGTTTAGGACACGATGAGTATGAAACCACACAATTGCAAACTACAAAGTAAGTCTAATCTGTAACTGTGTCTTGAAGAGCAGCAGATTCAGCATTATGTTGTACCTAGCATGTTTGACTTACAGTAGCACGAGTAAAGAGATGCAGCAACAGCATTCGTGCATCTGCATTTTTGCTGATTACACACTCACGAATGCGTCAGAACTACTTTTTCATGAGCTAGACTAAATAGATTTTCATGATAGTCTAGCTTTAGGACTTCCTTGGCATCCCTATCACTGGAGAAAGTACAAATGCATAGCTTTTACTGATATGCTGTGGACCTAAAAACTTGCAGTGTTGTGTTGCTATTACTGTAAATGTGAGCTATTTGTCATGAGAAAGTAGGGGGGAAAGTTATCAGTTATTATAACCGTATCAGCATTTAATCAGACCTTTCATACACGAGATATCACCTTGTTTGTTTTATCAGTAGTTTACGTACTACAATACCTCTGAAGGTTCACATCAGTGCTGATGGTTTACGTTCCTCTGCTGTCCAAGAGTCCTGCAAAGACATCGAGGCACAAAGAGTCACACACTTTTGGACTAAATTGGGTTTCTACTTCATCTTTCTGTGGGCAAAAAAAAAATCCAGTTACAATTGTTGACACGTGCGATATCACACGCAGTGTCTGTATCTCATTTATCAAACCACAGAGTTATGAAACGCATATCTGCAGGCAGTTAGTTGTCATTACTTTAGCATGTCATATGTTGGTGGCCCTCGGGCTACTGGGAGACGAGAGTTACATCATGTGGCCCTGAGCTATATCTGCTATTTGCAATCACCCCTCTAGGATTTCACACAATACAGAGTCAGCTGTATTTTATCTGTGTCACAGTATTATTGTAACCAGGGATCGCTTGTATCTGTCAGACTTTATGATTAACAGTCTTCATTACCTCTGTTCTCATCAGCAGCTCACAGCATACATTATCCACTCCGTTGTAGAGTCGGTGTACTATTTTAGTCCCATTCATCCTCCAAAACAAACACCTTTAGTGAGAGTGAAAGTCTCTGAAAGTCAGTTTTCAGGGGCGTTTGTCTCAAAAACTCCACAGCTTCTGTGTCTCTTTACAACTGTTTATCGCACCTATAAGAAACAAACGTCTGTTATTCGTCTTTCTAACCGATACTTTGAATAACAGTTTGTAAAGCTGAGTTGACTACTACAGTCATAAAAGCCAGGGACCCATGTCACCCTCCACCACACACACACACTCACCTTAAACACATAAATATTGTTTTATTTTGTCTCATTTCTTAATCCATTTTCAAATTTGATGTTTGTACATTTGTGCATTCATATAATACCACTTAGTGCAAAAATCACCTGTCCTTAAAAAAAGTTTTAAAAGTCTCCTTTTAATCACATAAACCTTCTCAAAGGATCAGCATCGTTAATGCATTAAAATCCTCAATGTTAATAATACATTCATGGCAAAAAAAACAATCTTTGTGAAATTGAAGTCATGGTTATCCTGCCTTGTCTTGATGACTATAATATAGCACCTTTCTTTGTTGCAGGACACAATAATAAATAAGGGGTCAGCGAGGTCTTTACGTGCATCAGCTAACTTGCCAAGTCCTACAGGCCTCTTCTAAGTGGATCAACTTTAACTGTGCCGTCAGAATTCACTGAGAGCCGTTGCCACTTATCTCCAGTAACAGTATTCGATCGTCCCCAGGGGATATTTTGAACTGTTCTCATTGTCTGCTCATTTCAACAGCTTCTCATTATGTTGGTTGATTATTTTCTAACGGAGCAATCATTTCTGGGATGGTAACCAAATCTCCCGTTAATCTGGTAGTGTAGCATGAGAGAGGTGGATGGTTTCTTTGTTGCCTGTTTGGATGGGAGACAGCGGAATCTGGTCCGTCCAGATTCTTTAACTTGGTCACCTACATTTTGTTCAGGGTCAGCTGCTTGATTGACATTCTATCACCTCACCTCATTCATTTTGTCGTTATGAAGACCGGTTAACAAAAGCTGGAGCCCTTTCATACTCTGCTGTCTTCATGCAGCACGAGGACCCAAACAAACTAGATGGTTATCGGTGTTAAATAGCAAACAGGGCTCAGCCTGCCGAGTGGAGAGCATATGGTTATCACAGACAAAGTGGAGGAACAGAACATAATTTGTTTATTACACAGTCAATTAAATTCCTCTATGTTGGGGCGGTGTGTGTGTGTGTTTTTTTTTTTTTTTTTTAAATGTCATGTTGATAAGGAAACAGCTGTTAAGAAGAGACTCCTGTTTGAGCTTGCGGTCCACATTTAATGATGTCAGCAATGTAGTTTGTGCTGATCTGGTGCGTATGACAAATCATTCCTGTGTAACTGCTCTGTCTGGCTTTCTCGGTGCATTTCTTGCCGTTCTCTCCGGGCCTCACGCTTAACACACACACACACACACACACACACCTCTCACCGCTCTGTGCGCCTTATTATCATGCGGCGGCCCAGCTAGGAACTTGCCCTCCGCTGCTGCTTGGAAATTTCCGTAGAGCAATCCTTGTCCACTGTTTGGGGCTGGATTGGAGTGGGGTGAGGGTGTGTGTGTGTGTGTGTGTGTGTGGTATGGTGGACAGAGCAAGAGAGAGGGGGAGGCAGAGAGAGAGAGAGAGAGAAGGAGGCAGGGAGAGGGAGAGAGTGAGACTATGTTTGAGAGCTGTTTGACTTCTTTTGTGGCATAATGACCCATGAGTTTTGAAGGACGTTTCTGGGATTTGTGGACCCCGGATCATCATGCCTCACGGTCTGGGACCTGCGCTGGTAATCTAAACTATCCCTCTATAGAACTTTGCCGAGCTAATCATTAAGCTAATCTAGAAGAAAACATCTGAGGGATCTTGCTGGAAAAACCCACAGACCTTTTTCTTGAAAGGATTTAGATTACAGTGCTCCCTTGTGTTTTGGCAGCATGCGGATCTATCTGTTCACATCACCGTCTCGCCCATGTCCTTTCACAACTCAACCTTTCATGGGATACTATTAGTGGGGTCGGCTTTTGATCAGGGAAAACTGCTAGTTTGTTATATTTACAGCTGAAACATGTAACAGATTGTTGGAGTGGAGACAAATGATGATTTAATTGATTTTGGATGTAAGTGGACGTTTGAGTCAAACACCTTCTGGTGGTTTATAGTTGTGATTAGGCCTCAGCTAAACTTTAAAATTAAATTACGTATCAGATCTGCGGTAACCTACTGAGGGGTTTTGTGCTGGCTGAGATTCAGAAAGTCACACTTGATATGAGCCTTAAACACTGATGGAATTCAAGCGTGTGAGGACTTGTTTACTCCAGAGCTAAGTATACATGTTGGCAAGGGTGTAAATAATGATTTATAATTGGAGTTGCTTCAGGCCTCCGCACTACTACGTTTCCATTTTAAAAACGCATATCTTTTGCTCCGTTTACACTGAGCGTCCACACTACGCCGGAGTGTCAGAGCAACGAAAACGGATACGTTTAGAAACGCTCCCGAGGACGGATACGTTTGAAAACTCCGGGGTTACCCCCAGTTTCAGGGCCCAGGTATTGTGCATGCTGTCTCACTGTCGTGGCTCACTGGGGAACTTAAATAGAACAAAAACATTGTCAATGTCACTCTGTGCTCTTTGTACTGTGTGACAAAATGCAAGCAAAAGAGGCGGACCATCTAGAAATGATTCAAGAAAAAAATAGCAAAAACTTCATCGTTAATCTCGAGGGACATCGCAAGACAGGTGCGCTTGCCTCAGGGATACCAGTGCTCCTCTTAAGTGTCAGCACTCCAAAAAATATCTTATGGGCTTATTAGTTCACCACTTTGTTCAGAGGCTGAAATGATATGATGTCCTCTTCGATTAATGTGCTGTATTTAACCTGAAATCACTCCTTTTAATACACACTGCTGATCTCATTTGAACTTGTTATGTAGCTCCTAAAAGCAGCTGACGCATTGGTGAACATTTCCCAAAGCAATTATGTTTTACTTTCTAGTTGGACTTCATGTTGATCAATTCACAGATTTTGGGTTTTTACTTTGGCAATAAACGGTGTTCCTGTTGATCAGTGTAAAACACAGAACAAGTGTAATTTCACCCGGTGTGAGTCAAAAAAACAAGCATGAGAAATGGTGGGGGGGCTGTGTTTCTTTTCTTTTATTGGCACTGCACACCGTAACCGGATGCCTGGAGTGTTTTTTTTTTTAAGTTGAGATGTTGATAATACTTTTCCTGTTTTAAAGGTACGACTGCTTCTCTCTTGCAGAGCCTTCTGCACTGTGAAGGTGTTAACAACCAGAGTTACATCTGTGAGTCCGGACACTGCTGCGGCAATTCTCAGTGCTGCAGCTACTACTATGAGCTCTGGTGTAAGTATCCCGCCTCTACTTCCTACCTTCTCTCTGTATTCGACACTATTCCTAGCCTGTGCGACGTTCTGTCATTACATTCCCTGAACAGGCGTCTGCTATATTTAGCGGCATGCTACAATTCTACTCCATTGCTTTTTATGCACACATTGAGCTAATTTAGTCCAATTTTGGCACCAAGGTCTGCTTGCGCTGCAGGATGAAGTGATGACAGGGGATTTAAACTGTAACGTGACTGGTTGGCAGGAGGCATACAGCCGCAACGCTGTAATCCTAGTTTAAAATGAACAATGTGGGAACACAACTGATAATGTCGTCGTACCCTACCCTCTACTACCGAGAGATGGGGCGACCTGAACAAGTGCAGAATCATATTTAGCGACTACATTTATTCTGTAGCGACTGATGGCGAATCGGTGAACAACCTCTAAAGCCCTGAGGCTCATCAGTACCTTCTTAGTAATAAAGTACGGGCACTCTTTATTGAAGGAGGTGCGTCACCACCATGTCTGCCTCAAAGCAGACACAAAAGCCATCGTCGCCGGGTTTACATTTTGCTTCAGCATCCGGTGAAACGCTTACAGCAGGGTGCTCGTCATTTGCAGCCACGCAGCTACAATACTGCTTTGATAACTTGTTTATTTCTGTTTCCAGTGCTTGCAATCTACAATTACAACTACTGAGTGTAGTTTAGAATCAACGTTTTTTTTCCATTTTAAGTTGAGAATGTAGTCGGACAAGAAAAGACAGGGATACTGTGTGCTGATGTGCAGAGGAAGGTGAATTCAGGAACAAAGAAGAGTGTAGAGCTGAAAAAGATGGATCACATTTCTCCAGGCTCATCAACGTCAACACCAGATCCCGTAAGCTCCCCAAAACATCTCAAGGATCACACAGAATGTTAAAGTTAATGCGAGTTCCTCTGCAGTGGCTCCACTATTTCAGCTGCTGACAGATGGCCTGTGTCACAGATTAGATGTGGAGATCAGTGAGACCTCTCGGAGACAATCAACAAGTACAACGCTACATGTCAAGTGTGTCGTGGTTTAATTAAGCCTAGTCCAGGAGGACAGACCCGGGTACAATGTGCATCACAACTGTGGCATGACTGACATGCCAGCACAGCAAAAGACAGATCCCCCCCCCAAACGGGGAACTACTGACTCACAAAAAATACTGAGTGAACACTTGCAACTAAATATGGTAAAGAAAGAAAGTCATACAACTCCTTGAGATTCAGGGGCATCCTGTGGAGAGGCCTGGTGGTGTGACCTGATCATCCCCGGCTTGGATTCAGCCCAGATTACATTTTGGACTCAAATATCCCGTCAAGAGTCACCTGAAGAGTTTTTTTTTTGGGGTTGGCCAAGTGGTGATATCAGGCGCTCAAATTATGTGCAGGATGTCATTCTTCCCAGCGAGCAGAGTTGAGTTTTCACCAACCTCCAGGTGGGTGAAAAATACATTGACCCATGAATGAGCAGCGTTTGAAATAATGTAACCTTCATTTTAAACAAATTGTAAGTCGTTTTATTTGTCTATTTATTTCAGATCCAGCTGACAATGATGTGTTTGGGGCTACAGAGCTGAAATTTGACAAAGTCTACACAGATGCACACATGAAACGCTACAAACATGTTTATTTTACACACATGCTTCCTAGGCTAGTGGATGATTTCGTTGCAAGGAGGTTCAATCTTTGGTTAAAATAGACCTGATGTTTAATTTAATCACAAACACTTTTAGTCATAGTCTGGACTATCTTAAAATAGTTGAGCTGTGGTCGGTCACCTTGAGTTATAAAAACACCTAAAATACATTTTATTTGTTTTTTTAAGTGTCATTTCTACCGTAAAACAATCGACAGCTCTTAACTTGTTGAATGTCATGTATTAGCTGTACCTCATTCCCGTTTTTGAGCATGTTAACATGACGTGATGTACTGTAAGGACGTGTGTAAATTCAGTATTAAATATCTTACTTTACGAAGGTTGTGTTTGGAAAGTTTTCTTGAAAAGTCTGTGACAATATAGCCTCAATTGTTTCATGAGGCATTCATGGAATATGATCTTTGACAGTGTCGCTGTTTAATCTCTATAAACAGATTCTGCAGTCATGTCCTCTGGTTTCTGTTTGTATTCTGAGTCGTATTGACCAATACAACCGTTCAAGCTTTCTGTTGAGAGCACAAGAGGCGGAGCTCATTGGCCAAAATACAATATAGGAAGTCAGACTGTTCTCAGAGAGAAATGAAGCTATTTTTTCTTCAGTCAGTTGTCTCACATGTAGATGATATTCAGATACAATCATCTGCATGTTGCTGCATGATCAAAAAAACAGTTAATTCTTTGAGACCACACACTGTTCTACCTTCAGAGTCTGATCAAATACATGTGTCTAAAATGTCACTTTCTTAACTGGATTCCAACTGAATTTGGCATATAAGTTAATGTATGAACTGTTATGTTCTGTTTAACACTGGTAAGATATCTAAAACCCAGTGGCGGGCTGTCAGGGCCTGCAAAGCCTTCTCTGCTGGCCTAAACAGAATCACAAAAAAAAAAAAATATATATATTTTTTTTATGTATTATAATTTATAAAAATATTTTTCCCATTATCTTATTTTCTCATTGCACAGCTACTGTCTTCCTCAGTTGCTCTGCTTCCAGTGCAGCTTGTTTTAAGTAGAGCTTTTATCCAATCAGATTTCACCTCTGTGTCTCTAGGTAAGAAGAGAGGCCCGAGGCCTGCAGACTCACAAGTGCTTCTATGTGCCGTTTAAGTGAATGGGGACGATATGGGTCCCACAGCCAGACCAGCTGAGAACCACTGTCCTACATGAGCACAGAAAACATTATATTTTCCTGAATTTAAGCTTCTGCATTTTCCAAATGCACTAGCATTATTCAAACGTATTGTAAGCCTCGTACCGAACGGTTTAATACGAGTACTACATAGTTACAGCCTTAGAAACGAATAATAGCTGTGGCGCCATCATGTGGTTATAAGGTGGTATTTCAGCTGCATGACAGCAGTGAAGGCCTGGGTATAAAATGCACGGCCCGCCACTGCTAAAACCATACCTCTTACTCCGTATATCACAATTTAGGCCAATTTGTGTATACAGGTTTTTGTAGTCCAGGGGGAATAAGAACTAGGCCGATGCATTGGCCAATATTTACTTGAACTGAAAGTATTTAAAAAAAATGCTGAATTGGTATATCTTAGTGACCGCTCAGCAGAGATGCTCTGTACTGAGTGCCACACGGTATAGCTTAAACTCTTATTTTACAGAGAAACGGGTAGCCTTGCCCTGTAGTCCTTGAAGTAAGGTTCCCTAATGTTTTTTGTGTCGACGTAGTTGCATGCCATTTACTTTAAACACACAAACTGAAGCCAATTTTTGCTCCTTGCTGCTGTTGAGACAGGATTCTAGATAATACAGTTCCAAAAAGAATGCTTTTGTAGAGAATTAAGGACTTGATTGTTCTTAAACAGTCACTTTGTGCTGTGTTGTTTTTGTCACAGTGCATCTACAAATAGGATTTCTGTAATTGTATTGTATTACTACAACACTCCCAAGATTTCAACATTTTGACATTCAGGGCTTCCATTATTTCTTTGTGTCATTTATTTTCCTGTAAGGTTGGGCCAGAATATTTCAGAAACATTTACAAATGTCTCCCAAAGTGAGAAACCAGACACCTCAGAGATCAGCGTGTGAGACGGCTGTGGTGATGTGTATGGAGTTACTCCACAGAGAAATCTCTCAGCGCTTTGTTGTAGAGATAAGAGCGGCCTTGGACCTCTCAGCGATGATTGAATTGATGCGATTCCATACATTTCATGTGAAATGTTTCACTGTGTTAGAACCAGATGTCGGCAGGATTTGATCAGCAGTGTTAGTGTTGGCAGCAGGAACTTAATGTTACATCACCAGCAGCTGGTACAGTTAAACATTATGGATTAAGTTGTAAACACAACATTGACGGTGTTGATCTTCCTCTCACCTCAGGGTTTTGGTTGGTATGGGCGATCATCTTCATTTTGAGCTGCTGCTGTGTGTGTCACCATCGCCGCACCAAACACCGGCTGCAGCAGCAGCAACGGCAGCACGAGATCAACCTCATCGCTTACCGCGAAGCACACAACTACCCCCCTGTGCCCTTCTACTTCAGTAAGAGCTACTGTACCACCCCGACACACACACACACACACACACACACACACACCATGATGATTAAACCTGATGTGGAACTTTGTTTGGGTTGTATGCATTTCAGACGTATGAATTGTATTGCTGACTGACAATTACTATGAGCACTGAGCACGTAAAGCTTCCCTAATCCACATTGTCATATTTACCGTGGAACCAGTTATTTAGCGTCTTTCAGCTTATTTGTTTTGTTTTTTTGGCTCGCAAATTTAATGTTTCAGCAAAACTTTCAGGTGAACATAGTGGAGCATTTAGCAGATGTTTCTCACAGTAGTAAATGCTAATGTTGTGTTTGTAGCTGCCCCCAAGTGGCAAAAACAAAAATGAATTCTACTCAGTGAACACCCATTCACAACAACTAGTGTTAGCTTTGGAATTACAGACACAAGTTCATTTAATACACTGAACATAAATGTGTGGATGCCATCAGTAAAACTAACAAATTTGATAGTTTTGATTTGAATTACCTAGGAACTGAGCAGGGTGCCATTTTTCTCAAACGTTGACATTATATTTGTTCATGCAGGTTCGCTTATCATTGTCAAATCAGCTTGAGTGAGTAAATAAGACCTCCTGGTCAGAATATCAGGTTTATATCCACATTGATGTAAAGTATTAATAGTTTGTCTGTTCTATCTCCCCCAAACATATTAGAGCGGAAAAATGGTCACACTGCACATATTCATCATCTTCTTTGTAAAGAAAACAGTTTTGTCACGCCGAAGCATTTTCTGGTACCCAGCAAACATAATGTCGTACTGGTGCACACAGTATATCAATTGTTTAGTCATAGAAATCTGTTTGTATACATTTTTTCTCACGTGACCTCATTACTCGGCCTCCCAGCTGCAGTGTATGACTCACAGTACTCCTGTGACAGGTCCGATGTAGAGGTGAAGATGTAGTCCAGTAGCTCCCTTCATTGTCTCTCTAAAGAACTTGGAGCTGGACCCTGGAATAATCTTTTTCAAGAATTTCTAATCGGTAGTTTTCTAGTTGCATCAAACTAAGGAATTTAAAGCTAGTGACAAACAAAGCAGTGGTCCTCGGCTCAAATGTAATGTTTGCACTGACATGTATCCCTGGTTTCACACAGCGTCAGAACCTTCCCTGTTTGCATGCCCCAGTTTTCAGGAAACGGCCTGCATTGCTCCCTTGGTACCTCGCCAGTGTTGCAACACCATCTCGCACAGTGCTGCGCCGGCCTTCAGCACAGAATTGACCCAGAAATTAGCTTGTTTTGTCACATTTTTCCCCCTATTGCTTTGGGAATGTTTGAATAGTGGTCTGGGAAGTTCAGTGAGGTCTTACTGAAATGTGTTGGGGTCAGGCGGTGGTGTTTATTTGAAGGGAAATCTAACCCATGTACGTTTTGCTTGCCCTGTAAAATGTATTTAGTTGTGTTTAGTTAAATTTTTTGCGCATTTGCAAATGTATGGTTTTCTTCTATGCAGGGTTTCTGCCCAACTACCTCCTGCCTGACTACGAAGAGGTGGTCAACCGGCCGCAGACTCCTCCCCCGCCCTACAGTGCCTTACACACTGGCCCGTCCTCAGTGGCTTCTAGCCCGCTGGCTCATGAGCAGCAGGAGGGACACTGTCCAACCATCCAGTCCACTCCGGTGCCCCCGGTCTCTGACATTCTGTGTTGCAGACCCAGCACAGAGGAACCACAATCCCCCACCTTAGACTTGAGGCCAAAGCCCGACAACAAGCCCATGCAGACAGCACAAGAGTCAGGCATGATACTGCTGTCGGATGGGCTCAACAATAGGGAGGGACTTACCAGCCAGGAGAAAAGAAGTGATAGTGGGGACGACTCCTGCAAGGACCCACTGCTGAAGGACCTGTCAGAGGGTTCTGCTGAGGACAAAGATCGACTCCCCAATGGAAGGAGGAGGCGATTCACGGGAGACTCTGGGATTGAGGTGTGTGTGTGCAGCACACGTGGGAGCAGCGGTTTTAGTGGAGCTGGAGGGACAGGCCAGGAAGGCAAGGAGTTGAGGGAGCTAGAGAGCCTGCTGGGGCGCGAGGGAAACGACGAGGAGGAGGAGGTGGGCGACTTCTGCGACAGCTGCGGCCATCGAGCCTCCTTCGGTGTGGAGGAGGAGCAAGCGCTGGGCGGGCCGGAAAGGCAGGTCGCACGTGGGTCTTCGGGACCTCCCCAGCCGGCTCACCAGATAGGCAGCGCCTCGCTCCACCCTCCAGTGTGCCTCCTCCTCCACACCATCAACGAGCAAGAGGGGCCGCACCACAGTACCAGCACTGAGCCACAGGGCTGAAACGACATCAACGCGCAGTCGTGTCATAGAGGGAAGGGGAGGACACTTGAGACGGAGCATGGAGGCCTATGCTTTTGTATCCGAGCAAGTGTTCGATGTCTAAATACTTTCTGAGTGAGTATTTTATGAATGTGTGCATCTTAGATAAAACAGGTGTTGGAGCAGGAAGTGGAATCTCAACTCGTATGACTGAGATCCAAAGTTTGAGAAAAGCCTGCTCCTCCTCCACACACTGGAACGGTGGCCTTAACCTGTGTATTTTGGGTTATGTTTGGGCAGTCCAAGCCCTTTACAAGCCTGTGGCAATTGAGACTTCTCACACACACACACACACACACACACACACACAGAGTCCTTCAATTGTCCCTCTCTTGCAACGGGAGCTACTGACACACAGTGAAAGATTTGATAGCTGAAGCTGTGGCGACAGGACAGGACTTTCACTGCTCTCCTCACCGGGTGCTTGCAAGAATTCTGGAAAGCCGTTCTCTACAGGCACAGAACTACGTAGTAAAAAAAACAAAACAAGCAGGAACATTTTGGATGAGTGCAATGTGGATTTACCACAGTGTGTGCTTATGCAAACTGGTACCGCACAGGGACACAAGAACAAGACTCCTAATTCTTAAGTGCTTTTTCAGCCATTAAAAACCGCTCTGCCTTGTATTGTTGTTGTTGCTCTCTATCTGCCCCGCTAGTGATAGAGAAGTATAAGTGCATTTACAAATCGTAATGTGAGCAGTTCATATTTTGCACAAAGTGTATTTATCTTTATAAATGAAGCTTTAAGCTTAAAATAAATACAAATTGAAAATGCTTTTATTAATTCAGTCTTGAATTGCAACATCTGTAAGAAATGGCCCTCGGTAGATTGTCAGTAGGGAATGCAACAGATTCACTTCGTACACAATAATTTTTCATTCATTTAATAAATGTTTGTAGTACGTGCCTACCCAAAAAAATGATGAACAATGAAACGTTTCAGTGAAACTGGGAGACCACGAGAAAGCAGGTACCAAAAACAAGAATAAAAGGCTTCATAGAGATTACACCTGCGATGGGCAACGTCAGACCTCAAACCTTTTGTGTCAGCCACTTCAATAGATTACCACCTTCACCAGCTATACAGTATACAACATTAACACTCTTTGTTTGGATTTTCAAAGTAGCACAATTTGACCATGCTTTAGTTTTGGTATTCATTAATTTAATTTTGACTATAACAGAAAAGCAAAGAATCAGACAAGGTTATAAAACAGTCTTGATAGTTGTCTTTGGTTATGCTTAATATCTGAATATTTATGAACAGGAGTTTACATCACAAGATTTTTTTTGGAGTGATGGACAGACTTGTACAAGTTAACAGGCAATATTTATAATACTGCACTGCGGATTGAAAACAAAGACCACATAGTTGCAGTATATGTATCTTGTCAATGCCTTTAGGAGCTTGACTGTTTCGAATCTAACCTTTTAATCCAAATCTTACAGGAGCTTTAATAAAGTAGATGTTGATGAATGCGCCATGGAAAATGCCACTGATTATATTATGAGTATAAAACTTTTACAAATGAAGTGAAATTTTTGTTTTCCCACTCTCTGAAACTAACTGGAATATGGTCATGCTACATGCCACTGTATCATGCTCATGATGACACATTGTAATGTCTGCAAAGCACAAATGTTTTGTTCTCACAGATTTCTATATCTACCCTAAAACAATCTAACGGAAGATGTCTCTCAAAACTTCTAGCACAAGTTAAATTGTAACGTGAACTTTCTGTATTTACATTAAGATGATTGAATCTGACCCATGAATGCCTGAACACATTCTTAAGTGCTTTATATGTTTAATGCTTTTTGTGACCTAGAAAGTGATATTGTGTGATTGTGGTACATGTAGTACCAAGACGAGCTATTTTTTCACATCAGCTGAATCCTTTAAAATAAATATTGGTAACTGTAAAAAAAATTCAGAACCACTTTATATTTGAAAATGTGTAAAATATTCTGTAACATGTTTGTGAACCAAATAGTTGCTTTCATAATTTTTATGAAATCATTAGCTTTATTGCGATGGACAGATTTGTTTTTTCTCATTATGGGTATTATTTTTAAGATTGTTCTTCTTCTGAACGACTTAAGTTGTGTGAAGGGTACGTTTGACTAACAATACAGTAGATAACGTGTCATCTTGTTGTTACTGAAGGCACGGTTTCTTTCTTCACCAGTGTCTGTAAGGTGGTTTTGCACATATTCTTTGAATGTTCTGATTACAAGCCATTTATTACAACAACCAAGCTGGATGTATTTTCAATAAACATGCCCTTTTAAATTCAAGCTGACTCATTTGTTGTCAAGACTGAGTGACTGAGTGACTGAGTGTTTCTCATGGAAACATATTACATGATCTTTGACCAGTTATCTGATATCTTTGGTACCAGGGTTCAGCTGCGATTTCGGCCAATGAAACAGGGTGTGCCCTATATCAGGAAGTCAACTGTACACAGTAATATTAATTGTGTGCAGAAGGCAAACCATTGCTGAAAGACTTCCTCCACAAATTGTAGACTTCAGTCTCCGGGGCAATGGCTAATGACAACCGGTAAGAAAAACCTCAAAACATGCCTTGTGTCACTTTTATCGTATCGTATTTTTTATGTAACGTTAGCATTATAAATTGTAACGTTAAGTGAGACGGTAACGGTTGTTTTATAGTAACGTTAAAGTTACATTTATTCCGTAAGACCGTGTAACTGTAAACTTGTGGAGTAAAGTTATAACCGTTTATTTGCTGTAGCTAGCCAGCACCGTCAGTTAGCAGTTAGCTAACAGTAACTGTCACGCAGCGTTTCATGCAAGTTGACGTTAACGTATAAAACCTTTTTTTTTTAAGCGCGTGCGAAGGAGGCTTCGTTGATACCACCGTTCACGTGGATGTCAAGGTATAGGACGTGCACCACCTGTTACACTGCACACGCCAGAGTGGGCGCTAGCAATTGCAGTGCCTTAATTAACGTTAGCTAAAACACTGGCAACTTGTATTCAAACTTGAGTAATGCTATTTAGGTGAATTCACCGACCAAAGTACAGCTTGCACGTTTTATTATGAGTCAATTATTGCACCGCTGACTGTACCTAACTGATATCAAACTGCTTTACGACGCGCACCAACCATAGCTAGCGTTTCTGCTCTGAAACAGGATTATTACGGCAAGGTGCTGAAGAAAACCGAGGACCTGAAGACCAATGCCTGCGTGGCTCCGGCCAAACCCGTCCCTGCCTTCATCCGCCAGGCTCTGAAGAAAGTGCACCCCGAAGTCACCGCCAGGTCACTGGACTGTCCCACTCTCAGTTGTTGCTTCAGATGTGTTTACAGCGCAACAATACCTGAGCCACTGATGCTTACAGTGGGTGTGCTTTTCCCCTCAGGTACTATGGCTGTGGTCTGGTGGTGCCAGAGTGTTTGGAGGGCTGCAAGATACTGGACCTGGGCAGTGGAAGTGGAATGGACTGCTACATGCTGAGTCAGCTGGTGGGCGAGAAGGGCCATGTCACTGGCATTGACATGACTGAGGACCAGGTAATGGACATCATCATCATCACATTATGGCCACAGTACATTGCACAGTAAGCTGACAATGATGTATACCGAAAAAAAAAAATGGCCATTTTCTTATAATGGACAAAATTCTGCTCCCCAGTATGCACAAACTGCTTAAGACTCGCACTGCAACTACAGCTTTAAATGCAACAGTGTGCTCTCTTCTAGCTTGACGTGGCCAGGACACATGTGGACTATCACATGAAGGAGTTTGGCTACAAGAAGCCCAACGTTAGTTTCGTCCACGGCTACATTGAGGCCCTGACAGAAGCGGGTTTGGAAAAGAGCTCATTTGATATCATTATGTACGAAGTCATTCACTCCCTCTTTGTTTTGTAATTTGATGCTTTGTAATTCTAAAGAAATGAAGTTGAAACGCTGATTTTCTGCCACAGTTCCAACTGCGTGGTGAATCTCTCTCCAGACAAGAAGAAAGTTCTGGCTGAAGCCTACAGCGTGCTCAAGGTACACTGCCTCTCTTTCCAATCTCATTAAACATGCCAACAATGCTGCGACAAAAGGCAAAAATAGAATTGTTTTGAGAATCATTCAACCTATTAGTCTATGTAGTTTGATATTCACTACATACATGGTGTGACTGTTGGTCTTTAGGATGGAGGTGAGCTGTACTTCAGTGACGTCTACAGCAGTGGAAGACTAACAGAGGAAATAAAAAATCACCAAGTCCTGTGGGGTGCGTCAAATTAATATCCTACTGCCATAAAAGCTCACAGACGCATGCCAGAATATCACAGTGTAACTCCTCTTGACAGGTGAGTGTATTGGTGGAGCGCTCTGGTGGAAAGATCTGCTGCTATTGGCTGAAGAAGTGGGCTTCAGCCCACCACGGCTGATCACAGCCAAGGAAATCACGGTTGACAACAAAGAGCTGCAGGACATTCTGGGTTTGATACTATTCTTTTCTTTGGTTTTTAATCATTTATTTGTGTGTATAGAGTGCTGCAGGGATGATGTATCTCTGTAGGCCAGACCTGTACATTATCATCACACCCTTGACAAAAAGCCAATGGGATTCTTCCTTTGGATTTTGGATTATTGTTGAAAATATGCATTGTGGCAAACACTAGTTCATGATACTTACATTTAAAAAGCTAAACTTAGGCTGTAAAGGAACTACACCACGATCACATGGGTGCAAGTATTCACATCACGGCTGTAAAGGTGAACGAGTCAGCCTGAAGACGTATTTAGCCGCTTGTTAGCAACCGCCTCTTTCAAGACACTGAAAGTGCTGAATTCATGAGGAGTATTTACTGACATATTTTATGTCATAGGAATTTTTTTTTAAATCTCTTAAGCTTGTGTTAACCACAGACCTTATTTCAGGCATCCGACCAAAACTGAAAAAAGCTAAAACATTACCAGTAGCACTCTGTTCCATTGTTTTCTTGTTTTTACACCAGAACACTGTGTTGCAGTAACAAGCATTCATTTTCAAACTAGCGAAATTAGCATTGCACCAACATTTCAATGTATTTTAAGACTACATTTGAATTTAGGCTTCCTTTTACTTGTGTATTAATGTTTTGTTTCAGCCTACATTGATCCAAGTCCCGTACAGGTGTTTCCACTTATTCTTGCCAATTAAGACTATTGCTCAGGTTGAAGCGAGTGGAGAATTATGTGAGGTCACCAAACTTCATGAACCAATAAGAACGACAGTTGTCCCGCCCTGACAGGTGCAATAAAAACTAGCAGGACAGTGAGGGAGATGTCAGTTAAGCATAGTTTGCTCATGCTCACACAGAAGTCCAATTAGCCTTGATAAGTGAACACACCTGTGTGGCTGCACCATGGGTGTGTAGGGCCTTTGAGGTTTGTGCAGGTGTTACTGTGTCGGGTCGTTTGGATGAACATTATGAGTTACTACAGCTAAATTGTTGAGATTGACTGATGCATTTCGTAATTCTTTCTGACCTGTTCTGGCAATACAGGTGACTTCAAGTTTGCCTCTGCCACATACCGCCTGTTCAAGGTCCCTAAAGGCAACACCAAGCCCTGTCAGGTCATGTATAACGGGAGCATCACAGGGGTGGAGGACAGCTTCGAGTTTGACCGTCAATACACATTCAAGGTCCGCACATCCCACAGTACGAGAACAGCTCCATATCTTCAGCTTGTTTGCAAATTATGTCAGATGTGAGTGTGTTTCACAGGTCAATGATGTGGTGGAGGTTGACGGAGAGGTGGCCACCATCCTGACCCAGTCCAGATTTAAGGCAGACTTCACTTTCCAGCCACCGGGAGGCTCCTGTGAGCCCCGCGGAGCCAAACCTAAGGTCAGTGTCACAACTTAAATTCCGGGAAATGTCTTTGTGTGATTTTCCTTTGAGCACTAGAGGTCAGTGTGTTGGTCGTATCGGTTTCAAGTGTGTGTGACACACCCAGAGAGCCCCACTGTCTAAACCGTGCACACAGTCACACACGCATGTGTGCACCAGGACGCATGCTGCAAGTTCTTACACACACAAACACTCACATACCCACTCAAACATACGTACGCACACATCCACACGCACAAGGTCAAGCAGCTGTCTTGGAGTCATAACCAGACTGTGGAGTCATGCTGGGGAACCTTGAACAGGAAGAAATGTTCTCTTCTCAGCGAGTGGAATGCCATCTTATCAGCGCTCGTGGTCGTCCTGTGCACACACACACACACACACACACACACACACACACACACACACACACACACACACACACACACACATCTACAAACACATCTACAAACACTACTATATGTTTTTTCAATGACTACTCAAATCCTATTATCACTCGTGACATTTTATTCTACTATTGAAGGATTTCTATTTTCGTTTTTTTTTGTGGAACAAAGAAGTACATCTCAGTGGTCCAGGGGTTTAGCCTTTGGACTGCCCCTCTGAAGTGAAATTGGGTCCGAGATAGTTTTCTCTAATCAGCACGGCTAGTTGGTGATAATAGTAATAAAAGGCCTTTGATCTTGTTATGAAAGCACAGCTACTATGAAATGCTAATTTAATGAACAACCAGTGTGTGATAAATAAGACACTGGGTACCAGGTGTAAACATGCATGTAAAAGCTCAGCGTACAACAACGTTTACTCTGCCATTACATAGAAACATGTGAATTGGTGTGTAATGCTAGAAATCAGAAAAAGTGAGAATTGACTTTTCTAAGTTCCTTACAAACTGTCTTGCATGGAACTAGTTTGCATGTAATGCTTGAATAGAAGTGTATGTAGTAAACTCCTACTGATTTCTACCTTGTTGAACTACTGACACAGGAAGGCATTCTGGATCCTTTTGAGCTGATTCGTCAGCTGGAGAAACCAAGTCCAGGTTCAGCCACAGGGGGGTGCTGCAGCACAAAGTCTGCTACCTGCTGCAAATGATGGTGGGAAGAGCACCAAGAGATACAGGCCCAGCATCATACTATACATGAATAATGAAAGATGTTCAAGTGTACTGACTAAGAGTATGCCTTATGATGCAATGGCATTATGTTGTACCTTATTAACATTCTGAAATGAGATCTCAACAATTGAAATAAATCACTTACACGTAAACATGTGTCTTATTGATGCTCTGTGCATACTTGCTTGTCAATCCTCCAACTTGAAAAGACTGGAAAGGTTCATTTAATTTATTTGACTAATGAATAAAATGACTTCGTATGAAGGCAAGATCCAAAACCCCACAGATTCAACACCTGTACATAATGTTGAACAGTGTTGGTGCCTTCTTCTTATACGGCTGTTTGTCCCATTTGTCTCCAGTCCTCGACATCTGAATCATATATCGATGCCATTCACACCTTCATCAGGACTTTTCCACCTTTGGGCCACTTATGTTGTAATACATCGAACTATATGGATTAGTTTAGGCAGTATATTGACAGGTTTTGCATTAGTGTGAGCTTTGCAGAAGTGTTCAAAGTAATATCAGTAGTATTATGTTAATTATCGTCATTTCTGTTATAGGACTAAATATTAATGTCATTCATTTTTGCACATATTTTATTGTGGATTCTTTACAACAGTATTGCATGAGGTGCCTTTAAGCCATTTGTAGTCGTCACTGATGAATACACACCTTCTCTGAAACTGTATACAATGGTTCATAACCATGTTACGACACTCCATGGAGTCCGAAGAAAAATCTGAGGGGTTAAAAAAGAGGAAAGAAAAAAATATATATTTCTGCTACAAAAAAATACATTTTTTACAACTTTTCTATAAATATGCTTTTTTCTTATGAAATACAGAAGACTTTCTACAGGCCTCTTTAAATTATTCAAATAAAACAATCTGAAAAGGAGAACTTGGTTTAACTGCCTGCAACTTGCATCCACATTAGGGCACTAATGGCAGATGATAGTGCTTCATTTGAATCCTAATGTAGATTATAATAATACCATGTAGTTGAGTGAACGCCTCTAACAGTCTCTCAACATTATAATTATTTCTGCATTATATTGTGCTGTAGCTCATGTTACTGTGTCTCTCTTTATTGATATGTATCTTTTTTTACAAGTACATTGTAATCATGTACAATCATGCTATCTCCTGTAGAAGGATGTGTGTTTAAAAAAGTCAGCAGAGTCTCGACTGTCTCTTAACATGAGGTGCACTTGTTTTGGAATTTGATTCGCCAAGGAGGCTGCGCACGCCCCGCCCCCGGGCCAACGGCCGCTACTGATTGGTCGCCGCCGTCGCCTGTCTCGGGGACATCAGGGGAGGCACGAGTTGGCCCATAAGCCTGCGCTCGCGAGTCATCAGTGTCGGACACGTAGTGGGAACGAGCAGGTCCCGATGCACAAGTCACGGCAACCCTCGGCGGAGATGAAGGCGGACTCCGACTGGCTCTGATTTTTAAAAGCCCTTTTCATTCAGGAGGTTGATCGCCAATGGTTATCGATATGGCAGAGCCGTCATCCCGAGCACCCACCGCTGCAAAAATGGCGTCACTTAACCGGGTCCGAGTTTTGGCGATGCTTTTCTTAACTGTCACTGGCTGTTGTGTCACCCCGACAAGTGGCAAGGAAGGGTCCGAGGAGACCGTCATCATAGGGCTCCGACTGGAGGACACGGACGACATTTCCTTCATGGATAGGGGCTACCTGCGGGTGAGTGAGCGTTCTCGGGTGAAGTTAAGGGTGTACGGGCAGAACATCAACAACGAGACCTGGTCCAAAATTTCTTTCACGGAACACGAGCGGAGCCGGACGGTGGGGAGCCTTGACAGCTCCTCCGGGGATAACCAGAGCCAAGAGGACTCGTCCAGCTTGCATCCCTGCGGCATTAGGACTTCGGATATAATTATATTGCCCAACATCGTCGTGAGTCGAAAGTCGTCCGGAATAGTTGAGATCGAGGTCAAACCGCTGCGGAAGACGGAGAGGAGTAAATCGTACTACCTATGCATCGCCACCGCGACGCCGGCCGTGGGCGGGATGCACGACCCGTGGACGGAGAACACCTGGATCTACCACGACGGGGACGACACCAAGGTGATCGTGGTGGAGGAGAAAAAGTTTCTGCTGCCCTTCTGGCTCCAGGTCATCTTCATCTCCATGTTGCTCAACCTGTCGGGTATGTTCAGCGGGTTGAACCTGGGGCTCATGGCTCTGGACCCCATGGAGCTCCAGATAGTCCAGAACTGCGGCACGGAGAAGGAGAAGAATTACGCGAAAAAAATCGAGCCGGTCAGGAGCCAAGGGAATTACTTGCTTTGCTCGCTTCTGCTCGGGAACGTGCTGGTGAACACCACGCTGACCATCCTGCTGGATGACATCGCCGGCTCGGGGCTGATCGCGGTGGTCATGTCCACCATTGGAATAGTCATTTTTGGAGAGATCGTGCCCCAGGCCATCTGCTCCAGACACGGCCTCGCCGTCGGGGCCAACACCATATTCCTCACCAAGTTCTTCATGCTGCTCACCTTCCCCGCCTCCTACCCGGTGAGCAAGCTGCTCGACTACCTCCTGGGACAGGAGATAGGAACCGTGTACAACCGGGAGAAGCTCCTGGAGATGCTGCGCGTCACGGACCCGTACAACGACCTGGTGAAGGAGGAGCTGAACATCATCCAGGGCGCGCTGGAGCTCAGGACTAAGACCGTGGAGGACGTGATGACGCCGCTGAGAGATTGCTTCATGATCCCCGGGGACGACACCCTCGACTTTAACACCATGTCGGAGATCATGAAGAGCGGCTACACGCGCATCCCGGTCTTCGAGGGCGAGAGGTCCAACATAGTGGATCTGCTTTTTGTCAAGGACCTGGCGTTTGTGGACCCGGATGATTCCACCCCTCTCAAAACCATCACAAAGTTTTACAGCCACCCGTTACATTTTGTGTTCAATGACACCAAGTTGGATGCAATGCTGGAGGAGTTTAAAAAAGGTGAGACAACTAGATATAGAGTGCATTTGTTGCCCTTCTTTTTACTATATTATAGTGATGCCAAATGAAAAGCTCAGTGAAACCTCCCTTGACTCTCAAGTGTCAAAGGTCATTGCACAAGCTGGTTGGCCTTTCACCTGCCCACCCCTTGGATTTGGGAGGGTAGACAGGTGAACTATTGCAGGTAGTATTGAATGCCTGTTCTGCTCTGTCCATCAACAGGTCGAGGTGTGTGAGTGAATCGTAAATGTCTAAAACTTAATCTTCAGGAATAAAAGGGGGGGGAGGAGAACTTGTGTCCCCTTGATTTCACAAGAAATTCCAGGTAGTGAAGGGGGAAGAAAAAAAAGGGTTGTTTGTGCATTCCTTATCTGGCCTGACTCACAAAGCACTGAAGCAGCCACATCAGTAGTGAGGTGCACCTGCCTCACTGGTCACTTCCTGTACGGAGGAGGAGGAGGAGGAGGAGGAGGAGGAGGAGGAGGAGGAGGAGGAGGAGGTGTCGCTATCTTTCTCCATCGCTTCCATTCAGTGTTAATGTTCACACGGTCTCTCTCTCTCCTCTTGCTTTCCTCTGCTTACCTTCCCCTCTCATTCAGTCTTTTTGATGCTCTTTCCCCTCCTTCTCTCTCTCTCTCTCTCTCTCTCTCTCTCTCTCTCTGATTTGTGAATGCATTAGGACATGTGGGAATGGTGCAACGGCAGTGCTAAGGTTATCAGGTGGGGGCATCTTGTTTGAGAACCTGCTTAAATCCCTCTTTACCTCTCTTGTGCTTGCCTCTGAATGATGGTGGCGATAACTCCTTTTGTCCAGCCCTGGAATGCAGTCGTGTGGATAATGAATAACAGCCTCTAACACCCTCGAGCCCCCCATGTGTTGTGTGTGTGTGTGTGTGTGTGTGTGTGTGTGTGTATGCGCATGGCGTTTGAGAACGATGTTTACCTCACCCACGGTTTACCTGATGTGTTGCACAGCCCTCCCCCCCCCCCCCTCTACGTAGTTGCCTCTGACTAAGTTGCTCCTCACAGTATGTGTAGATTTGATGCTAGTCTTGCATCTACAGGAGTAACCCGGTGATCCACGGGCACACCTGTACAGCAACTGATTCATCAATACTTTAATACTTTAAGAGGCTTAAATTGGGAGGAAAACAGAGCAAATCATTGAGCTCCATTACCAGAAAGTAGTAGTTGTTTTCATCACAGTTGACTATTTACAGACACGCACTAGCAGCAGGAAACAACAGTTCCCTTGACCGTGTTGATCTTTTTTTCCAGACAAAGTGTTTACAGAAGAGCATTGTGACATGTTCTGGTACATTATTACAGTAGCATTATCACCACATATGATCCTCGCAGTATCTCTCGCCTCACCTCTTACACTGGACTGTGAACATCTGATGGCTGACATGTGGTTTTTGAAGTGATACGGCTGTTCTTGACCCGTGAGTCTGCGTGTTAGGAAAGAACAGAAGGAACAGAAGGAAGAGCAGCGTCGGCAGACATCCAGCCGCTTAAATCAAAAGACACAGAGCGTCGTCACATTGAATTCAACGACGCATACAAATACATCTTTTAGCTCCGACAGAAGCTTTGAATGGGTGATTTGAAGCGGTGATATCTCTGATTGTGGAGGCAGAATGTGCTGCGCTGATGCAGGATCTGTGACTGATCACAGTTTACGACGTGTTTGTCATTTGTTTTGAACACATATTCTGATTCTAGTGTCATTTTGTTTGAACAGAAGTAAATTATGATGGAATATCAATATTGGAGTTTAACTTACTCTTAAAGGAGCTGTCACGATACACGGTGCAGTAATAATGACAAACGTACTCTAAATGAACTATTAAAGGGAACTTTTTTTTTAGAGTTTCAGTTTTTTTTAGAGACACTCTTCAATCTGCATCCAGGTTGTTTTGGTTTGGCCCGTCTGCATCCGATCTCATCCCCTCTCTCAAGTCATTGATAACACTTCTGTTGGGTCAATACAGTTAATGTTGTTAGTGTTCCAGCTTTGTGCACAAACGGTGAGCTTGGGCAGAAATGTGGGGTTTTCTGTTCTGTAGATGTAATCAACGTGTTTACAGGTATGCAGCATATTGTTGTATAACGATATCAAACCTTTTTACTTGTGTTTTCCAGCATATCCGTTTTGTCCGAGTCATTTGGCTCTAATACTAGTCTGACACTTGTTGAATTGTAAATCTACATTGTTCCTGTTTACTAACTAGTTTTTATTTCCTCCCACTTAAAGACATGTTCACATCATGTTGGCAGCACAGTTCATATAGGTCCAGTCCGGGGGCGGAGCGTTTCTGCGGCTGGCCCTGTGCCAGAAGGGAATTCGCCTTCAGCCTCTCATGGAAGTCATAAGCAACTGTTGTAGAGGGGGGGGGGGGCTACGGGGTCAAAGTTTCCCGTCAATCTGGCTCTGGTCGCAGCGCACACTCAGTTCAAAGTGCTTTGTATTGTAAGTCATTGTTAATTAATTTGATGCCGCTTGCGGAGCTGCATAGTCGTCTGAAGTCTGTTACAAAAAAAAAAAAAAGACAAAAAACTCTTATTAGAGACCGTGTCGGAGCATTTGGTGTAAACCTTCTGGTGAGTTTCTCTGTGCTGTTGGAGATTTGTCGGACATGCTTCTACACAGATCACACTGACGATGAACATTTGCTCGGCGGTGAAAATAAAGTGCTGATCTCAACTGCGCGCACATTACGAATTAAACCCGGCCCAGAGCCAGAGCCTATAGGTCAGGGGCCACAGTGAGATTCATGCGGGAGCTTTTTTAATTCAGGCAGACACCCGTCTGGAAACTTCTGACCTCCTTCATTAATTGCTCTCCGTCTGCGATTGCAACAATTACCGTCACCCAGGGGCTGCTTGTCAAGCTGCAGGTTTACCGGTTAATGAGTGGGTCAGTGTGTGTGTGTGTGCCATTTGGGACCAAAGCAAGCAGTTGAGTCAGAAGCAGGAATTTAGATGCCCTTCTGACTTTGTGATATTCCTGAAAGTGAAAATGACTCACTCACTCACCCACATGCAGTGTAACCAGCCTTGTGAGAGGAGGAAGGTATCTACTGCATGGATGTTTGGAGAGCTCAAATCCAGTTATGTGTGCTTTCTGCCCCTGGAGAAGACAGGCCACTTGCCTAACTTGAATATGGGAGTCCAGAGGTGGAACTTGACCCAACAGAGGCAAGAAAAACCTTTTATCCCCAATTGTCTCTCTCTCTCTCTGCTTTGCTAACAACGGACACACAGACACAAACACTCAGTACTTCTCATCCATAACTAGTAAACGTGGTGTCTAAATCTCTTTAAATCTGACTTCAACGTGTTTGTATGTATGTATGTATCTTATAGCGCAGGGTATACATGCTCCACTGTTGGAGGGTAAGGTCCCCAGTGTAAAGGAGCCTACATGAGGCCTGGCACGTCTTGAACTAGTTCCCCCGATTGCTGCAATATAGGCCAATCTATGCTTAATTCAGATTCAGCAGCCTTCACGGTCTCTTTGCTCGGTACTTTGTCTTAAAGAGAAACTCTTTTTACTCTGTCGGCCTTGTTGAAATGCCGAACGTTTTGCTTCAAACGCAGTTATTCTTTCTGGATGTTTGTGCAGAGCGTGTAGCATAGCATAGCGAATGTCGAGAAATTGTGTGTGTTTGCCCGGTAACCCTTGGTGCTAATGCTGCTGGGATTAAAATGGCATCGTGTTGGTAAGAACACTTAATGTTTCCTGATGAGGGACACCCCTTTGAACTCAGCAAGGCTTCTCCTGCCGGCCGCTCAACTAATTACCTCCAATCAAAGGTTGTCTGCACTTCACCATACTTCGCCGTACAGGAGGCGGCATTTGTAGTCGACTTTTTTCCTTGTATGGAATGTAATTTTACAAACGGCGTAGTTATTATCACATTAACACATGCTGTCAATTTAAATAAGCATCATATCTTCGTCCATATAAATACTGACGATTGGGTTTCATGTTCGTCTGTCCAGTCACCTGAGCTGCCTTTAAGCCTCAACTAAATAGTGAGTTTATGAAAATATACATATTCAATATAGATAATTAGCCCCATGTGTGTGTGTGTGTAAGTGTTTGGCAATACTTTAAGAGAGGAGGCCAAAGCTGCGGTTGTAGAAACCTGTTGCGTGGTAACATTTCCTCTGTTGTACTCTTGACATTCAATTTAAAGGACCACCTGTTGTTTTTGCATCGTTTAGCCCATTATGCTACAAATCATGAATACTTTATACGACTGCCAACTCTTCTGTTTTTTTCCAAAGCATGGTGTTTTTTTTGCAGAGACTTGAAACCCCTTCTAGAAGTACTGTTGGCGATCCATCACAGTTAAAGTGTCTTTACTTTGTGTCACAGCAGCGTGTTAGCAAACAGTTTGCTATTTAGTCAATTCCATCTTTATACATCCAGCAGACATGTAGCGATGTTAGGATTCAGTTAGAGCCGTTTATTCCAGTCACATGTCAAATGTAAGTCATTAATCGACCTCTTTACAAAACTCCTTTTTGTTTTACACCATCAGGGAATATCTCTCTATGTCTGTCTGATGTTGGGTACGTAGCGTCTGGTGTCCTTGAGTGCACAACCAAGGAGAGTTTTTAAAAACTAACCCAAACAACTGTTTCAGCAGCCCCACAACAACAGAACTATGACAAATAATTTAGGTGATGAAATGTTTACTTTGATGGATTTTTGTCAAGCGAGATCCAAGTCCAGTTGAATGGAAGCTAGTGGTGGCTTTGCAGGCAGAAACTAATCAATCTAAAACATTGTAGCAGGAATGTAAAGTTGATGTGTAGTTAATGTTGTTAAATCCATTAATACATAAGGAGTTCAGGATGCTTATGCTGAACATGGCGACGTTGTAGGCTATGCGCAATATAGAAATTCCACATGTGATGCAATCGTCACATTTGTTCCATGTGATGAGTTTCCAAACGTGATTGAAGTGACTTCGTGGTTGACTTTTGGTGATTTAGATATTGTCTGGATTGAACTCTTGAGTTTGTTGTGTTAAAGACTGGCTTTTGAATTGGCCTACATTCTTCAGATTCTGGTACAACATGAAGTAGGCTGTTAAGACCCGATTAGTACAACAGTTGAGGAGTGTGAATCCAGGCGCAGTGCATTCCCAAAGCCTGTCTGATCTGGCATTATGACTTTTACTTTACATGTATTTTCTCCCGGGCACCCCATATACTTCGTATTTAACACAACAACACCTTTGGTTTGCTGTTCGGCGATGTGTGCGCTGAGGTGAAAATGTCGAGTCTTCAGGTATAGGCTATACCATTATGTGACGCTACGCTACCTGTGCAACGCCCCGCTTTTGTTGTTCACCATATTTGGCATTAGTTGGAAAATGCTTTCGCCCACAATCTCTGCTCACTTTGGCAAACCTGTGTGCGATCAACAAAAAGGTCCAATAGAAACTACAAAGTGCTGCTGTCTTCAAAAAAAAAAAAAAAAGCACAACAAGGCCCCTGTTGCATTGAAGATGTTTAGGAAACCTCACTTTGAAGAGCAAATTGTATGAATTTCTTTCATGGAAGACTTTTGATCCAGACCTTTGTGATCTGGCCTCCTCGGCTCTGTATGGCAACAGTGATGTATCAAAAGACTGCTTACAGTGGAGGTACAATGGGCTACTGAGCGTCTACTGAAATAGAGCATATACCCTAAAAGGGATTCATCTGAGGTACTTATTGCAACACGTATATACTGCTCTTTCTGTACTCCCATGGTCTCTTTTTGTTAGGAAATCTCTCCACAGAAATCACAACAGTGTAAAGTACAGTTGCACATGTTGCTTCACATGCTTTCTTCTTAATAACTTCACTGCTAGACTCCTCAGCGACGCACTTCATTTCTCGTATGGCGTCTGTGATGATTCCTGAAGAAAAGGCTTTGGTACTTTTTTTTTTGTTTTGTTGTGGATGTAGTTAAGGAGCCGAGTCTGCTTCCAGCACATGTTGCCAAGGATCTGTAGCCATGCACTACTGAGGAAAATGTGTTATTACGCAATCGAGAATGCAACCACCCCCACGCTCCTTTTAATAAGCTGTTTCCCAAAACAGAGATCACACTGCACCAAGGCGTAAACAGATTATTTAGACTTTATAATTGACATGGTCGGAGAATTATTACCATGACAGCAGAAGTATATGCGTGTAAAAGGAACAGGTTAATGCTTCTATCTAATTAAAAGCCAAAGGAGTGTCTATGAGTTGTCTATATTGATCAGGTCTGTTCCTCGGTTTGGTGGTCTTTGTGAGACCCCTGTTGATGTCCACAGGGCTGATTGAATGGTCCAAGGCAATCATGAAGTTTATGGCAGATCTCTTAACACGTACGGGAAGTACAATTAAGAATGCAATGAAGATGAATTCAAGACGATTCAGTCATCAAAAACTCTCTGCCAGAAGTAAAAATCCCTTCATAATTTGTAAAGTCATCACGACAAGTACTTACAGACGCTCGTTTTGCATTCAGTGGCAGATCTTGTCTCGCTAAATAAAATAAAAGTGAATTCAGATTTTTTTTTTTTTTTTTGTAAATCTTTGAAACTGTCTTCAGTAAAAGCTTCTTCTTCTTTTGAGTCTGGTGAGAAGAAAAAGTCATAGACATGTTGTTTTGACTGCCGTTATGTCGTTAAGATATTATCATAGTGATGTGGGTGTTGTGCGTTATGTCATTCCTATGAAATGAAGGGAAATTGCTGCTATTAGTGTCGCTGTGTGATGATTAGCAGGAGGAGAAGAATGATGACGGTCACTTTGTTGCAGCGAGGGCTGAAATCTGCAAAGATTGTGAAGCTCCTCTCTGAATATCTCCTCGCAGTGACAGTCTGTCACGTTGGCGAAGTTACTGAGCTGCAGAGGTTCAGTGCGACAGTGAGACAAGGAGGGAGTGATACTTCATTAAAAGTCATCCATTTTGATTTACTGGCTTCTCTGGCTGATGCAAACTGAAGCTGCCGCCGGCTGCTTATCAAACACTGTGTCTTGTACAGTGTCGAGCCGTCGATATTTAATTTATTCTTCGAACCAAGCATTCTTCTCTTCCCACAGATAGTTTTCTCTGCATTTGCACTTATGTTGTACGCGTCCACAGCTATACATCTATATAGTTTCTTCTTACTTTGACGAGCAAAAGGAAAACTAAGGCCCTTTCAGGCTGTGCCTCGGAGAGAAAGCCCTCCAGCTTGGTCAGCCTAGTAAGCAGGCTCTGTGCAGCACACTCGGGGAAGCAGAGCCACTTGCTTGTGCAGCAAGCAGTCCCATCCCCCTCCTCCCACATTCCCTCTCTCCCACTTCTCTCCATATTGTCCTCTTGCCCATTTCCCTCAGTGTTATAAATTACAAACGACACAAACCTCCAGGCCTAATGCCCTGCCGTGGACGCCTTCCAAGCTGCACTTTTTGGAGAGCCAAGAAGGCTGGCTTCATTGATAACACCGGGCACACTGTCCAGTCTCTCCATTTACTTGCAGGAGGAAAAAGCCCAAGACGGGCCCTTCACAGGCCCGAAAGACACCGGCGCTCTTTAGAATCAGCTGATGGAGCCTACTTTTCGGAGGCTTCAGCAGCGCCAGTGTTTCATTTTCAGCTGGCCGTGTAAGACGCATCAATAATAAATCGAAACAACAAGAAGGATTGAGCATCGGCTTAGTCTTATGATTTCATTATCGATGAAAGTTCATGGTTTTAAGGAAACGAATCACATCAGTTTGGAGGACATTTGGACAATTCTTTTCTTTGTTTTGTGAGAAATTTGCACCAGTCAAAAGTCAATGGGTCATTTCATGCCAAAGTAGTATTCGTTCAAATCCACCCAAGACCCCAATTGATAAATATCTCTATACGAAGAATAAATACCTACAGTCGCAGCTTTCATTTGATAGTTTTGCATTTGCATGTAACAGCTCACATGGGAATTATGGCAATGAAACAAACTCCCAAAAGTGTCACATCAGCGTCTTTAATGATCCGTTTCAGATGTTTTTCTTACGCGTGATTGTGACACGCGTGAGACATTTCTTACGTAAGTGTAAACGGGGGGGGGGGGGGAGTAGTTGGAATACGCTCCATTCAGATAGAAATCAGATCTGCATACTCAGCTTTGTTGTCAACACACAGACGCATTTTTCGGCCGACCAGTTCTCTCAGCATGCCTGCACTTTTTTTCCTTCTCTGGTGTCTCCCAGCTAACAGCAAGGCCCACTATGGTCTGCAGGCCCCTGCCACTGCTCCAGCTGAACCCTCCAGACCCAGATCCAGGCTCAGAAACCTCAACCCCATTCACAGCTGACCCTCCAGCTTGAATTATTATTCCTGTCCTGTTTGAAACCATTGCAGATGGTGATTTTTTTCTGGGCTCATGTTAGGGAGTTGTGTTTAGTCAGTATATTAGTGAGTCTTGATGTCCTGATTTCTTGCTTCAGGTGACCGTTGGCATTTGTAGATCTCGTCCTCCTGGTTCAAAATCGTTGGAATAGCGGTTCTATTTTAGGGTGGATTTTCCCTTTGGGGATAAGAGCTGTAACACATTTGAAGCCATGTGTTACTCTTATAAGTAATGGTTCATTAGTAATCAGTAGGGACTTCAGGTTGATAGTGTTTATGGCTCTTTGAGAGTCACACAGTGAATATTTCAAATGTTTGAGCAGAATTATGTTGTTTGACTTTAAGGCTGTTCACATTATATCTATGGTTACAGTGTAGACATTTTAAATTAGCACAAACATGGATACATTGACAGACTTTATTATTATATAATTGATCATCACTGTAATGGTTCATATTTTGATAAACCTTCTCAGCTCTTTTACACTGAGATTTAACTATTAACTTGATCCTTGTTAACATGTTAATATATCACCAACGTGTCCTTTAAGCTGCAGTTATTAAAGGTGAGACTTAAAATCAGTTTCACGTCAATAAGTTTGTAACCAGCCATGCAGCATGCATTTGCATAATTACTCATCATTTGAACAGGGAGCTGATGAGATTCAAACAGGGTACTGTTCTTTAGATTCAACCGAAAGTGATATTTCTTCATCCTGATTATTAAAATATTAAAAACAACACAGGATGCAGGATGTTCTTGCAGGTTTCATGTTTTCCTCAATAACCCACATTCTCAAAGCCTATTGCACAAAGCACGGGAGCTTTTTTTTTATAGAGTACTTAGCTCATTCTAGCTTTAAGGATTTTGCCTCGGCTAATTGTTTTTATTGAGGTATTAATTATGAGTTTTAAAGCTTCAAGTACCCCCTGCCAAAAATGTGTGTTTTCAGGTGTTTAATTAGTTTGCTCTTTCTGTGTCACAAGTGCTGCAGCAGTGACGGTAAAGCCATGCGACATATTATTGCTGCTGGTTTCCTTTATTTTACCAGGATATTTTCCCCTTGAGCTTAACCTAAAAGAACAAACAACAGACACAAGAGAAACAAAAGAGCAAAAAAAGGTTAAAACAAACATGTCAGCGATTTATTACACATTCATGAACTATCACACTTCACTGTATGGGCTCTTTAAAGCACAATAAGTGGTGACGAGTTATATGGTTGCATTTAAATGGCACTTTTATCACACACACACACACACACACATCACAGGCGGGGATCGAACAGCCAACACTGTGGACGATCCGCTCAAATGATCATCGGCTTACTGCACACAGAATTTCCTCCTAATAACCTGTAGCAAGTACGCAAAGTCTTGTGTTGTATTCAGCTTGAGACGCGTGTCATGTATAAAATACAAATAGCGTTGAGCTCAAAGTCACACGAGAGCAGCAGTTGAAGTGTCTTTAGCCACTACAATGTGAAGTATTTCCAAGGGAAACAGAATAGTGGTTCGAGTATAATTATTCGAGGGCTTAAAATCAAATCCCTCAAATTAGATTTGATTGCTCAAAAGCGAACGAGGCTTAGCGAGTGTGGCACGATGCAGAACTGTAGCCAACTGTTTGCCTCGACCTACCTACACATCAGGAGGGGGCGGATGTGGGAGAAATTACAAAGTTAGACCTCAACCACGCTCGTCGATAGCCGAGGTTAGCTGGTCACCCAAATCATAACTTATTGAATCAGTTTGCTTCATGGATATGCCCCCAACTACAAGGAAATGTATATTTTATTTCACCATGTCTTTATAGAAATAGTTCAACATTATGAAAATTCCATTTATTTACTTTCATTCTGAGAATGAGGTGAGAGTATTGATAGCAGTGTGCAAGACTAACTTTTACTGTGGAGGGAGGTAGGTAGACAGACAGGCAGGGAGGTAGACAGGCAGGGAGGTAGACAGGCAGGGAGGTAGGTAGACAGGTAGGTAGACAGGTAGGTAGACAGGTAGGTAGACAGGCAGGGAGGTAGGTAGACAGGTAGGTAGACAGGTAGGTAGACAGGTAGGTAGACAGGCAGGGAGGTAGGGGTAGACAGACAGGCAGGGAGGTAGACAAGCAGGGAGGTAGACAGGGAGGTAGGTAGGCAGGTAGGTAGGTAGACAGGCAGGTAGGTAGACAGGCAGGCAGGGAGGTAGACAGGCAGGTAGGTAGACAGGCAGGGAGGTAGGTAGACAGGCAGGGAGGTAGGCAGGGAGGTAGACAGGCAGGGAGGTAGACAGGGAGGTAAGTAGACAGGCAGGTAGACAGGCAGGTAGGTAGACAGGGAGGTAAGTAGACAGGGAGGTAAGTAGACAGGCAGGTAGGTAGACAGGCAGGTAGGTAGACAGGCAGGGAGGTAGACAGGGAGGGAGGTAGACAGGCAGGTAGGTAGACAGACATGTAGGGAGGTAGACAGACAGGGAGGTAGACAGACAGACAGGGAGGTAGACAGACAGGGAGGTAGACAGACATGGAGGTAGACAGACAGGGAGGTAGACGGGCAGGTAGGTAGACAGACATGTAGGGAGGTAGACAGACAGGGAGGTAGACAGGCAGGTAGGTAGACAGACATGTAGGGAGGTAGACAGACAGGGAGGTAGACAGACAGGGAGGTAGACAGACAGGGAGGTAGACAGACAGACAGGGAGGTAGACAGACAGGGAGGTAGACAGTCCAATCATTACAAATGAAATGATTGGACTGGTTTATTACAGTCCTGCGACAGCCACAGATACCACATTTTGTTAAGAGTATTGGATTCATTGATTGTTGTCAAAATGTAATGAGAATTTCAACAAAAATATCAAAAATGTTTTTCAAGAAGATTACCAACCCCATCTTTAATTTTTACTTTCAAACCAGGTTGTTGCTGTTGCTTAGAGCTCTGAATAAGTCGCTGTGAAGGAGAGGATGCTAACGTCTGCTTGTGTAGGAAGAGGCTTTAAACCATGTGAGCAGCCAAACTTGTATTCTCAACCCCGAGCAAGTGAAAGAACCAGGAATCAAAATGATACTAGTAATGAAACCTAATGGTTTAAAGCTCTGTCAAACTAGTTGCCGTTGTTTATGGGAACAATAGTTTTACATGTTGAAGCCAAACATCCTAATGGACCCACTTCTACTTTCATGTGTGTTGCTACTTTAAAACACCCCTCAGTTCTTGTCATCGTTGTGTGATGTGCTCACCATTCAGCAGTTGCAACACTCGCATAACAGAGCAGCACCTGACCACAGGCCCATTCATTTATCCCTACTGGTTTCCCATTGATGCCTCTCCTTATGACTGAGGCCCAAAGGAATCTCCACCCAGGGGACCTTTCAACAACAAACGCAGCCAGCTACGACAGCAAGCTGCTTCTCTGAATGAACAACAATGTCATTCCAGCGGTGTGCGTGTGTGTGTGTGTGTGTGTGTGTGTGTGTGTGTGGCTGTACTGTATATCTGTGTGTGCGTGTAGTGAAACACCACTGGGTAGTAGCAGCAGAGTGATCTTGTGACCAAGGCCCCTTAATGACGGTTAGGAGCTGTGAGCAGACTAAACTTCTCTGCGTTCTCCTGATAAGTCCATATCATGCTAACTGTATTTTTTTGACCCCAAAAGGCCAAGTGAAACCAAGGTGGAGTGAAACCAAGTACATTTACGCAAGTACTGTACAATTTTGAAGTACTTGTACTTGTTGAGTATTTGTTGATTTACTTTTTATTCCTCCGCATTAATTTGATGACTTAAGTTACTCAGATTAATAATACAAACTATGATGGATTTCTAAATTATGATAATTATTATAGATTGAGCAAACCAGTAATCAATTTAAATCAGCCCCACCTTTACACGCTGCAAGTTGTGCTCACACATTAATCTAATTATAATTCAATATACTATGATAATATAATAGTATTATTATAAATGGGTCATTTTGCACAATGAGTACTTTTGCTTTTGGCACTCATGTACATTTTGACGCTCATACTTTTGTACTTTTACATAAGTAACATTTTATATATGTATGAACTGACATGATTTTAAACATCTTCTACTTGATGATTTCTGTTGTCATTGAGTGTAAACGGCTCAGTAACCACAGGACCACCCTACCTCACTATACGACGGTGACTATTTCACCTATAACCACCTTTATATACGAGATTGAGTACTACGTCTTGTCTCGTCTGAGGAACCTGATAATCTCATATCACTGTCAAGGCTGGTAGCTGTTATGGTTCTGTCTTCGTTGATTATTGTAATACACGATTATGATTATTTAATGTGCTACTCATTAAACAGGCCTCTGTTACAGGCCTTATTAGACCAGGAGTATAGTCATTTCAGACTCCATGCTGTGTCTTCACACACACATTTGATAGTATTTGGTGTCAGCAGAAGAATACCGTACCTGTTTAGTTTCAGTATGAGATGTGAATGTGGTGACATGAACTATACCTACAGTGTGTGACCGTGTGTGTGTGCGTGTGTGTGTGTGTAAATTCATCTTTTAATCTAGTCTTTTTTTGACCAGTGCATTACAAACCATCCCCGTAACTCAAACTATGAAACCCGACTTGTTTACGAACTAGAAAATGAAGTGCCGTGGTCTTGCACAAACATAGTGACACAACTGTTGGCATGCCAGCCTTTTTAGTCACAATAGGCGAAACTGACTGCGGATGCTCGGCACCTAGTATTTAGTCCCAATCCTTATACCAAGCTGATGGAAGAAAACACACATTCTTACAACTTGACCTAGATGCAAGGTGCATTAAGAAGAGAGAGGCTGTCTTAAATGATCTAATCTCCAGCAACACTTTTAATATAGAGAAAGTCTCAATCAAACCAAAGGGTAATATCACCCTATAGCATTGGTAAGTTATCCAGGAGACTCTTGTGTTTAACATCATGGTCATCATAAAAAAAATAAACATTCAAATATTAGTTTCCATTCTGAAACAACTAGAGATACCTCTTCTTTGTGTTTGTCAGAATAAAGACGTTTGTTGCTGCTAAGCTATTGTTGATCTGAGGGATACGAATCAACCATTAAGACAGGAAGTCTGCTGAGACACGTAAACGTCTGCGGGTCTATGCAGAGAAGAGTGTCACGAGTAACCGTACAAGCTTTCTGTCTCTTAATGAGTACTCCAAGAGAGTAAACACCAGCCTCTCCTACAATTTGGGCTTTTATTTTCAAGCTTTTAGTCTCGACAGGTAACAATTTCAACATAGTTCTCAAACTGCATGAAGTCTTATTGACAGGTGCTTGAGATTAAAAAATATTCACTAAGAGGGAACTAAAGAATTCCTTATCGTCAAATTCTTTGAGTCACTTGTAGGTTTTTCCTCAGAATTCTACATAATAATAATAACTAGTCATAATAATAATACATCGCCTCTCCAAAGCAGCAGCTGCACTTCCCCTTCACAGTAAATTACTGAATATGGTTCATTTGTTCCCTTATTTATATGTTTTTTTTTAATAATACTTGCAGACCAGGAAACATAGACACTTATAAACACAAACATACAGATAGACACGCATTCCACTAATGTCTGCAGATAATACAGGCCAAGAGACAAAGTGATGTTATCTTATTGCATGTGTATTCAGACTAAATGTTTATGTAAATGCAGAAGCTTTAAATAGTCGACATGTCAACCGCATCAGGGTAAAGTTTTTGTACACGTCAGTGGAAAAATGGGTCAGAATGGCTGGAAATTTTCTCTGGAGGTAGATTTAGAAGAAAGACCGTCCAATGGGTTCCCATCACCCTAACATTGCACTATATTTGTCAGTGCTCAAATATTTGGAAAAATAGGGGGATAGCAAAAGAGAGAGGGGGGGCAATGATGAGTGTCCACAACAGATACTGACCCTTCGTACTCCCACCCAAACTCTCTGAGCCTTACGGGCCTATTTATAGGGGGAAATTACGCTATGGAAAAATATGACAAAGCTGCATTCCATAAATAAGCTGGGAATGGTGGAAAAGAGCACACGGCTTGGTCTCTGTAGGCCTCAGTGGAGGTTCTCAGGCTTGGCTTTGGGTTACGGAAGAATGGAAGGATGGAAGGATGGATGGAGGGATGGATGGAGGGATGAATGAAGGGATGAATGGATGGATGGATGGAGGGCTGGAGGGATGAATGGATGGAGGGATGGAGAGCTGGATGGAGGGATGGTCGAATGGAGTGATGGATGGATGGATGGAGTGATGGATGGATGGAGGGCTGGCGAACAATTCAATATGATAATTTATTATCTTTCAGTGTAATCATATCGTGATTAAATCATTTCGAAATATCACGATGCATAATTACGTCGTCAAAATTGATAATAACAAGCACATACTAACTAAGATTTCTCAGAAAATCTGATAATTTTGCACTAAAGCTCTTAATTAAATGAGAAAATACTCAGTACATTTGTCAAGTATTTAATTCACACAGGAATACAAAATCTTGTGGTTATTTCAAATTGACTATTTATTTAATGAATCACCAGAAAACATGCTAAATCATGATATATATCGTTATCAAGATATGACATGTATATATAGTGTGTATACATTACAACAATTCAAGCAGTAATATTTAGGGCTTAATTGAACCCGTTTGGCCCGGTGAGTTTTGTCAGTCTACAGGTTCTATTCAGCCCTATGAAGATGTTGCTGCTTGAATTGTTGTATCTTCACCTGAGTATTGTCCACAGTATTTACTGCAGTGGTGACAGACACTTTGGCACACTGTCTTCAGAAGTTGTTATGTTGATTCTTTTTGATCCCCTGGTTGTTATGACGGCGTGGCGTATATTGAATCAACCTGTATCTTCAGAGAGTGCACGCCTCCACCACTGGGGTAGCAGGGCTGTAGCCATCAGCGGATGCGGAGGTCATGTTATGTGTGTTTTTTCCATTTGGATTTAAGGGACCTGAAGTCTAGTTTACATTTTATTATTTAAAGCTCCACATGCTGAGATTTATTAAGGCTTATACAAATAGTTTTAGTCATGCTTGCAGCGTGTCTCCAGACTAAAATATCAAACAAACATAACGTGGATTTCAAACTAATTTTGTCATTTTGTTTACATTCATTATTATGAGGTGACCTGAGTCATTTCTAAAATCCTGACAACCCTGTGGAGTAGAGCTTTTTTTCCGAGCATCGTCATCCTTTTACAGAAGTTGTTTCAATGCACACAACTTTCAGCCCCTGACTCTCTCCTCAGTGAGATTACGCACTTCCTGGTACCTGAGTCATCTGCTGCTTTGTGGGTAGGGGAAACAAAATAATCCCCTGTTTGTGTGTGTGTGTGAGTGTGTGTGAGTGTGTGTGTGTGTGTGTGTCTTAACTTCACCCAATTACAAATGTAAACTGATTTACCGGTAAACCATTTACCGGTCTAATGACACAACCATTATTTCTGGAAATGTTTTGGAAATCGCACACAAGAGTCTTTTAATGACTAAAGCGTTTCAGTTTTTGACCCCAAAAACATGCTTCCTTAATGGATGAAATTGAAAGTGAATTGACCCTTGACCCTGATGTGTGCAGTGTGCCTGTGTGCTGGACTAACCAGCATGCATTCAGCCTCAGCCCAGCTAGACAGCCCCAGATGTCAGGCAGCAATGGTGGCTTAGGACCCCAGAGGACTGGTCTGCGCAAGGACACGCTCTCCCCTCGGTCCGTTGCCAAGTTCCAGGGTCCAGAGGGTCCAGAGGGTCCAGAGGGTCCAGAGGGTCCAGAGGGTCCAGAGGGTCCAGAGGGTCCAGAGGGTCCAGAGGGTCCAGAGGGTCAGCCTCCCCACTCTACCTCCAGTCCCCCCCCCTCCCTCCCCTCACAAAACCCACTGCCACAACAGCAGCTAAGGAGCTATGAATAAACAGGCTATCATTGTCTCGTAATATATTTATGGAAGACAGAAGCTGCATTTTTTCTGTCGCTTGTGTGGTATTTTGTCTTTGTGGGAAACTAGAAAGTATGCACTCCTCTTGTGGGATTGCGAGACAGACCGATTTGGAGTGGCGCTACTGTGCAAAAGACGAGTGTGTGTGTGTGTGTGTGTGTGTGTGCAACATTGACTGAGACAGAAATAGACTTTAGATATAATTTTAACTTCAGACCACTTGAAACTACCCTCATTTTAGAAGCTTGTGATGCTCAAAGGTTAGTCGATCAAGCTGATTTCAATTTTCAACGCACTTTGTGAAAGTCACTACCGACGAAAGCCTCTGCCAATAAATATAATGCAATTATGCAATGTAGGCATCCACCTTGGAAAGTGTTTGATTTGGACCAAAATTCCAATTCTACTGTATGATTCTCAACTCCGATGTCTGTTCTTCTCAGTCAGATCTTAAGTAATATACGAGACCAATACTCTCTTTGTCTGCATGAATTCATGTCAGTCCATGGAAATCCATCCTAAAGTTGCAGAGACGTTTCACTCGAAACAGAAAAGTGTCAGCCAATGAATTATAATCTGGGAACCCTTAATGTCTGTCTACAACCCAGCCTATGAACATGAAGGAACCTCTTGGCAGTCTTTAGGTTATGTTGACACACATTCCCATTGGCTGTTCCTCTTCGTCTGTTAAATCCACACCTGTCATTCCAGGTGGGGTGGACATAATAACAAGAACAGTTTTACAATATATTCAAATAAATACTACATCCCTGCAGAAGATGTTTAAATGAATCATTACAAATGCTCACGAGATGTAAGAGATGTATCGATAACGCTTTTGATTTCGTGACGTTGAGGTCTGTGATGTCGCTGGATTACTTTGTATCGTACAGCACACTTTCCTGTGATTTTGTCCATTCTGTAGTCGGTTGAAAGAATAAATATGTTGAATTAATTTGCCAAGTATCGTTGGAATATTGATATATAGCTGTTTTTCTTTAACACTAGATATTCAGTGGGCTTAGATATGTTTTCTAAATGCTGTGAATGTTAACGGTCATTCCTGACCTTGCTCATAATCTTAACCCAAGGTCCGTTTACCAGATTTATTCTGAGCTTTCAAGCACATTTGACAGTATTTGCTCCGTTGTCATGACCTAAGTTTGAGACTTCAGTCATGTGATAACAGGTGGGTGTATATAAGGTGAGATCATAACCATCAATATTTTTAGTTTTGATAATTGTAATACAGAAACATTAATTATGTATTTGTTCAAATCATTTATACGTAAATGGAAGAGGTCTGAAAGCTCTGGAAAAAGCTATACGTCGACCTTGTTTTAAAATGAGTTGGTGTTCATTCTTGCTTCTGTGTCTTATAACAATAGTTTGACATTTTGGTAAAATACACTTATTTGCTTTATTGCAGAGAGTTCGATGAGAAGCTCGACTGTCATGGCTGATGAATATGAAGCTAAAGCCAGCAGCTGTTTAGCTTAGCTCAGCACAAAGACAGGAAACGGGAAAACAGCTAGCCGGGCTAACAAATCTTCCCACTAGTACCTCTAAAGCTCACTAATTAACACATTACATCTCGTTTGCGTGTTTTTTGCAGAATAAACAAACTAGACATAATATGTTAACTAGTGACGTTCAGAGGTGCCGGTAGGTAGATTGTGTTGTCTTTGGACGGAGCCAGACTAGCTGTTTCTAGTCTTTGCGCTAAGCTAAGCTAACAGGCCGCCGACGGTAGCTTCATATTTACAGTACAGACATTAAAGTGGAATAGATCTTCTCATCTAATTAAGGAAGAAAGAGAATTACTGCAAAATGTTAATCTTTTCCTTTAAATTACAAGAAACAAATACAGTATAGACTGCGATGTCACTTTATACAAAAACATCTTGAAACAAGTCGATTCTTGCTGAAAACAAATAATGTAAAATTCAATTAAATCACTTCACTGCCTTGTTTACAAACCTGCCATGAATGGAGTGGACACCATTAAAGAGAAGGACGTGACCATTGATCTGTTTCACTGTACTGTGCTTTGCTGGCCTTTCCCTCTCTGGGCAGTTTAGAGTAATTGCTTTGCACAAGGACTTCTGAGGCCGGATTGCTGTAACCCATTGAGGCTCCATTTTTGTTTTAAAACCCAACCCTCGGTCGTAAAGCAGCATGCTCAACATGTCATTGACATGTTAACAGAAATGCTTTGAAAACAACACTTGAATAGAGCCTGCTGTTTGCAGACTCTTCTTTTTAATGGTGGATTTCTGGTGTTTACATTATTAATACCCGCCTGTACCCTGCCAGCCTATTAGGTGTAATCTGAGTATATTTCTTGAAAGCATTAACTCTGCCATCTAATGCTCACAACGTTCTCACACTCAGACTCCCAGCCTCTGCACATCAGTTGAGCTGTCACCGCGTTGTGAGGAAGCAGTGAGCTGCAGTGCAATAAAACACTCGATGTGATCAGCACTCAGTCCTCCCAGTCTGTGCCTGCCTGCACCAAACAGCCAACATTAGCTGAAACAGCATGTGAACACTGACTCAGTGATGTACCTGTGTTCTCCAGATACAAACACACACACACACACACTCGTGCACTCTGACACACGGGCATGCACACACAAGCACACCGGCGTCCTCCATTATTTACGCCGAGGTGTATCTGCATGCAAACGGCCCATTCCGAGACAATCTGATCACACAGCAGAGGCTTCGCCCAGTCTGTTCCTTCGCTCGGTGAGAATCTCGCCGGGGCGGAATGGAAACTTCATTTTGCAGGGGCTAATATTAGCCTGGGCCTCTGGAAAATTCCTTTTAAATGATCACAAGCTGAGAAAAGGCAGAGAATTTGTTTAGCGTTTTGCTTGACAGTATTCTCTGCATACACGGCAGTTTGTTTCTTTTCTTTCTTTCCAGTTGGTGCAGCTCACAGGAGGATCCTGGGAACACAGATGTAGAGGGAGGGAGGGCTAAAGGGGACTCATGTGATGAAATGTGGACTGTTTGACTGTCAGTCTGTCTGTCTCTCTGGCTGTTTGAGTTTCCGCTGGCACTGTTAACACTTGAACTACCATCGTCCTGCTGCAGCCCTGGTCATTTAACTGATACAGTCAACAGATCACTTAATGTCACCTGCTCTGTGAGTGATCTGGATTGTCAGACATGACAGCCAAAACACTATCTGACAATATAAAATACAATGTACAAAGTATTTATCCTGGATACTTGATATTAAAATGCTACTCTATGAAATGGATCAAAGTGTGTCCCTGCCTGCCTGTTTGTTCCCAAGTACCTCCATCACTGCCTGACCTATATTTAACTCCCTTTATCATTATATGACGCTAACTTTATAACCTGTGTGTGTGTGTTTTGCTAGGAAAATCCCACCTGGCCATAGTTCAGAGGGTGAACAATGAGGGTGAGGGAGACCCTTTCTACGAGGTTCTGGGTATTGTCACCCTGGAGGACGTTATTGAAGAAATCATCAAGTCGGAGATCCTGGACGAGACTGACTTGTACAGTAAGTTCCCCTCTCGAACCACATAACCCCTTAGACTGTCAGGCCTCGAGGCATTAATCCCCGTCACAGTAAGAGCACCAGTTTGAAATCCTCCATCTGTTATAAACCGATCCAAGCCCAGCAGTTGGGCTCTATTTGATGGATATTTTACACTGTGACCATTTAAACCCACTTAATGTGGGTCAAACTGATGCAGCACATTTATCTAAATGTACATTTCTGTAACTTTTGGAGGGGCTTTCAAATAATTCATGAATGAATGTGGAGCTGAAAATGTGATTTTTATTTGATCTAAATGTGATCAGTTGTTAAAACTGAATGGTGCTCTCTTGCATATATTGACTGCATATTAAAGTGCAAAATGAAAGCTGCACTAATCAATATATTTATATCAACAAAGCATCAAATGGCTACATGTAATGTGAAAGGTGTCGCTCATAGTTGAGGATTGTCAGCTGACTCTCTGCTCTGTTGAGTGTTTTAGCTTCTTTCACCTTTGGTTGTCATCAACACCGTTTCCAGATGCAGCAGGCAGCTGTTTTCAGGGACAAAGCTTTGATAAAGCAACTGCACACCAATCTCAGAACCCATTGGCTATTGGTCTGACGAATAGTTATCCTCTGGGGGCAACGGGCAATATTTCGGGGGGGGTTCCGGCGTAGCCAGCTGATATCCAGATACCCGGGCCAAGAGACTTCCTCTTCCATGTGCTGGTCATTGTTTACAGTCCGATTAGCAGGTTGAGACGCTAGACTGAACGTCTACAACCAGATTGTTTAACAAGTAACCAGGTTACACTGCATATGACTGCCGATCTTAAGGAAGCTAATACAACCATAGTCATTTCCAAGTTTGCATTTCGACCAATGCGTTCCACCGACTGGTTTACCTGCATGCAACCAAACCCTGCCTGAACATGATTGTTCAATACTACTCGGTCTACATCCAATACCAAACTCTTGTCCCTACAGATACTGTATTTATTCTGATCTATAGATCTGTTTATAATAGATTGACTGCACACCACATGCTCAGCACCAACCAATTCGGGACTGAGCAGGTAGAGTGCTGTTGGTTTTTATAGATGTGTCATTTAAAACAACGACGATGAGAGCGGTGAGACTGAACCATGAAGTTGCAGCAGGAAAACTCCAAAAATGAGCTGAAAAAGGCTTAAAACAAGGAAGAGCTGAGAGGAACTTTGGGTTTATCACTTTAGGTGATCCCTTTCATAATACATGTAGATAATTGTTCACATACAAATATTGATTAAAGCAGCTTTAAAAATGTGTGATAAGTGTTTCAATTAAGGTTTGTGGCCAGCGGAGGTGTTTTGAGAACTGCTTTATGTTTTTCATTAAAGAGATTCTTATATTTCCGTTCGTGCACCAATACCTACAATATTATAGCATTTTTTTTTTTAAAGTAACAATAGTTAGAGTTATTTTTCACATTTTGCCCCTGGGAGGAATAGATATTTTGTACAGTCACTATTTGTTTTCCTTAACATTTCCGTAAAGGTTTCCTCCCTGTCAAGAGGGAAAACCCTGTTTCATGTATCATGAGCTGACTGCATTGTTACACCTCTAATGGTATCAGACATCCTGCAGACATGGAGTACGTGCCAGTCTATTTGTTGCCCTAATACACATGGCTTTAAGTAATGTTAAGAATGTGGTAAGCTAACAATGTAGCCCCCTATAGCTCTCTTTTAGTTCTGAGAAGAACGCCACGGCTACATTTCAGGAAAAAGCAATAAGCTTTGGGTAACTCCAGTTTAGTCACCCTACGACCCGGGAGGAGTCGCTCACTGTCTGTGGAGTGGTGTGGATCGACCTATTGTTGTTGCACAAACACTTTTAGTTTGTGTCTTACGCTCTACTTTTCATCTTCCCTCCTCAGCTGACAACAAGACGAAGAAGAAAATCACCCATCGGGAAAGGAAGCAGGATTTCTCGGCCTTCAAGCCTACCGACAATGAAATGAAAGTTAAAATATCACCTCAGCTTCTGCTGGCTACCCTGCGTTTCCTAGCAACAGGCAAGTGGGCTGCGTTTCTGCTTGTCTTCCCCCAGTGTGCCCTCACTGTGGGGAAAGTGTGTGTGTGGGCTGTTTGTGTGTGCATGTGCCCATATGGGCTTTGGGCAAGTGGGTGCAGGGAGGAGTGAGTATGTGTGTAGAATGAGTATCTGTTGTTTGTGTGTGTGTGAGGGAATGAGTTGTGTGAGGACTCACAACGAGTGTGTGTGTGTGTGTGTATTTCTGTGTGTGTGAAGAGGTGGAAGGCCTCTCGGGAGCGCCGCACGGGATGTCTGTGCAGACTGCGCGCGGATCCAAAAAAACGCAGGGCGTCTATTTGCTTGCGTGTCATGCACTGAAGGTTACATGTTGAGATCTTAGCTCACAGCTTTAAAAACACCACCCTGTTTGCTTACACGCGTTCCTCAGTGACATCACATCCAGCATTTTTGGCCTATGATCGGGGTTCTCACACAAGTCAACGTACTTAGTGTAAAATGTGAAATATTTCACCCGCTTTCCCTTGGGAAATGGATTTCCGAACAGGCTGCTGAATACCCTAGCACTACTACAGCAGCAGCAGCAGCAGCAGCAGTTGACTATGTCTCATTGCAGTTGGATTTGCTTCAGAACTTTGACCTAGCAGCTAAGCGTTGATTAAGTTCCTCTAAAGGCTATTAGGGAGTTTAGTTCCTGGTGGTGGAGCCAGCAGCCAGCTGACACATATCACCGCCGCTCAGATGACGGAGCTGATTGGCCCATTAGGTGGTTAAAGCAGACCGGTCACAATCTGGATACAGTGTTTCAAAGTTATGAATTAGTTTTTGGTTATTACATTTTCTTTTTAAATCTATACTGCCCAAAATCACAAATATGCCTCAAAGGGATTTACAATCAATACAACACCCGCTATCCTTAATTAGAAACTAGAGGAGAGAATATTAGCCTATACAGTAAGGATGTAGCACTGTGCTACAGGGTACGTTCACCTGAACAGCAACTACCAACTGTAGCCCATAAGTTGTCAAAATATGCCAATAAGATCAGATAATAAAAAAAGGAAAAATTAAATTACTTTGATCAACCCTCCCACCAAATATTGATATTGCTATCAGCCCCATGTATTTGTATTTGGCTATAATTGATGTCCTTTTCTCTTTCTCTCTGGTTTCTCCAGAGATCGATCCGTTCGCACCGGTGCAAATGTCAGAAAAGATTCTGCTGCGCTTGCTGAAGCACCCGCACGTCATCCAGGAGCTGAAGTACGATGAGAAGAACAAGCGGGCGGCAGAGCACTACCTCTTCCACAGGAACAAGCCCGTGGATTATTTCATCCTCATACTGCAGGTGTGTGGACGCACTGAGGTACACAGTCCAAAATGTCCAACACCGGACCCACCGCTCGCCTCCCGCGCTAGAAACGTCACTTACTGAAGAACAATATTGCGTTTATTACGAGAGTAATAACAGTATGTGTACCCTAACCAAACTACACTATACATTGCACTAAACGCATTTAAGACAGGGACATGTTAGTGCTACAGTACAATGTATTGTTTTCCTTGTTCCCACAGTTTTTCACAGTATAGCCATCCATCTAACAGAGCTGTACTACAGGTTTTGTTCCCACAGGGGCAACGCATCCGAAAAAAGGTATGCATGGTATGATTGTACCTCGGGGCAGTTTGGATTCAAGCAAACAACAATACCATAGATAAACAGCTCATTAGCAATACGAATGCCTGGCTCACTCAAAACACTTCAGAATATACTGAAAGAGGTGGCGGTCAGTAGGAAGAAAATGATGAACTGTATTGATTAATAACAGTAGAGTCCGTTTTAATTAGAAACCACCACGAATAGAAAGTGAAATATATGTATTTCATCTTGTGAATTAACTTCTTTACTGTACTACTGTATACCCATCCCTCTTTTTTTTCTCCGCGCCACTCTCTCTTTGCAGACAACCTAAAGAAATCCTGCTATAGAGTTACAATACATGTTAAAAGCAGATCGAAACAAGTGCTGTTGACCTTCGTGTAGCCTTACAGTCTGAAAACTGGTCTGAATGTCGACTTTGTCTCTGAATATGTTGCCGGTGCCAACACAGTTGAGTTTTCCTCTTTGGTATCATCTCTTAGAAAAGAATTAAGGACAAGGGAAGTCCCAAAATTGAAAAGTAATTTTGCCACAGTGAAAACAAAACATATCAAAACAAATATGACTAACATTAACATACTTTGTATATTTTCCCGATCAGTCCACTAAGTCAATATGTGAAACAGCCCTGGATCGAATGAGGTCCAGGTAGGACCCGTGTGGGGTCACTGCCCTCGAGACTGGGTTTAGAGTAGATTGTGAGCTATTAAACAGAGAACGGATTTTCTAAGTAGTAAAAAAGGAAAAGAAAGAGGGAGGGCAGAACGAATAAATATATCTGAGCAGGGAAAGTGGCAGATTTTGAATATTGTGAAAGTGTAACTGCAAAGCTGTAGCAGAAATCCTAGCGAGAAAGGGTTATTAACACAACCTAGCACCAATGCTCCCAACTGAAAATCTGCAGTTGAGAGTTAATTAGACATAAAATAAGTGTAATATCAAATGTATAGTCTAAAAGGATGGATACAATATAATGAAATGCACATAACAGTGTGTTTGACTCTTTGTTCTTTGTCGTCTCTGGATCTGTGTGTCACAGGGGAAAGTGGAGGTGGAGGCAGGAAAAGAGGGGATGAAGTTTGAAGCGGGACCGTTCTCCTTCTATGGGACGATGGCTCTGACCGCCTCGCCAGGTAAGATATCACACCAACACACCGGGGCTTTGTTCAAAATAAAATCAAGTTGTGATTCATTTTTGAGTGCAAACTAAAAGAATGCAACTTTAGCTCCTTTGTGTTGAATTTAAAAAAGTTTTGGTGGAGAAACATTTTCATATTTCTTATAATATCAAAAGAAGTACTGTTTAGGTATTAGGAACTCATGTAAACACTTTGAAAAAGTAACTCTGGCATTGTACAGAGAATGTGAAGATGATAAAAAGCCTTTTAGCAGCAACATACATCAAATGTGCCTTTGTCCACTGTCGGCATTCACGTTGTCCTTTGTGTCACCCAGCCGGCAAAGTGACGATCAGTTTAGGACCTTCTGTGATTAAAAGCCTACATTCAATTTGATGTTTATGAACAATGATTGTAAGACTGACATGGTTGTCCTGCAGTGACATCATGAGAAAGCGTCAGCTAGTGAGTCCTTTCTGTTCATTCATAAACTACAGTGCTATTCTCAGCCTTTTTCAGCTATTCTCATTCACATGGGTGGTGAGATCTGAGAGACACCTACTGGCCAAATAGTGGAACAACCTTCCTGTCGTGTGTTGCTGGCACTCAGCAGTCAGAAGTCAAACATTTTATGATAAGATTTAAGCATTTACACTTCGACTTTATCTGCTCAGCAGCAGTTAAGCTCCTGTCGTGCATAGAACAATGGGTGGTTATACTAGTGTTGCTGGTGCTTCTCTACCAGATTTAATCCAAGTTTACTATGTTTGTTTATGCACTGATTGTTTCTCAGCTTTGACAGACTCTCCTCTTTCTTTCCTCTCGCCCCCAGTGCCTCTGTCCCTGTCCCGTACATTTGTGGTCAGTAGGGCTGAATCATTAGCAGGTTCTCCAGGTACAGTGGCTTTTTCTGTCTATACGCACACCCACCCTCACATGTGATGCCATACTATAATCAACCCGGCGACTAGTTAGATGTTACATTGTTTTCAAAGTTGAACCCTGCATGCTTTTTGTAAACTAACACGAGTGTTTGGTCGACATCATCGTCTACACGAGTATTTGTTTTCTTTTTTGTGACCAAAGAAAGAGGGTTGATGGAGGCATACCTGAATGCAACATGTACCGCGTACTCATGTGTTTGTAAGTGAAAGAGAAAGAGGGAGAGAGGGAAACAGTTTGAGATCGAGACTTAACACCCTCATCCCCTAAGCCATTAGTCAAGTGGCTGAATGGTGTTGGAGACTGGAGGCCCCAGAGCGAGCCCAAGCTCCGCCCCTGCTCGCCCCAAACCTTTAACCCTCCGACTACATAAACAAGACCTACAGCTACAGCCCCCTGCCGGACAACCACTGAGCGCACATACAAAGACACACGCACGTACACATATGTTCACATGCACATTTGCACATGGACGCAGAGAGCGCACAGGCCATACATAACTAAGGACATGCTGCCACGAACACAAACACACACACACATGTATCCGGAAATGCCATTGAACAAATACACTATCTTCCTCTCTTTAGCAGTGACCTACAGTGCACCTCTAAACGGGGTTTTTTTTTCACCCACTTTTGGCGCCCCGCAGTGCACACGTTTGAGTGTGTTTCTGCGTGTACGTAAATACATTATGTGTGTATCTTTGACCTGGCCCCTGCGGCCCCTAGAAAGTGGAGTAATAATCCGCAAGAGTTCACATGCCAAGTCTTTGGCCCACTGCGCTCGGTCTGCACACACACACACACACACACACACACACACACACACACACACACACACACACACACACACACACACACACACACACACACACTCGCACACATATTCCGACATGGGATTACATACATTCCACTAGACGTAGTAGCATTAGCGTTGGCCAAGCCGTTTCCACTTTATTGTGTGTGATTTTCACTAGGCTTCTTTAAGAAGTGGAAAACATAATCTGGCTTTAATTAAAAAATACAAAAAAAAAAAAAAAAACAGAACAAGTCTTCTATGTAGTAGCACATAGAGGGAAGCAGCATCACTGGAGACCACCGACTCAATACCTGCTGCTGTATGAAACTCCCCTCACCTAAAGACTTACGTAGAAATTAGATTTCCATACATCACAGCAAGCATCTGTACTTGCTGGAAAAATATGACCCGGAAAAAATGTCCCCAATACACAGGATCGTAAGTGCTGCTGAAGCTGTTGAGCAGCTTGAAGCAGTTTCAGAGAATATTGTGAGTTAGAGCTGGTGCATCACAAGCGTCTTTGCATCTGGAGCTATTCAAACCTGCAAAATGTGTTCGAATAGATGATGTACTGTATGTACAATAGCAAGTATCATATGAACTTGGAATATTCGATTAGGAATGTGAAAGACTATCACGTGATTGATGAGCGGCACCTCTGAGAGTCTACAGCCATGCTAGCAGCTCTGCGAGGCTGTACCTTAGCACAGCGGCGCTATGAGCTAAATGCTAACACCGACATGCTAAAATGCACACAATGACAATGCTAACACGCTGATGCTAGGAAGGAATAATGTTTACCATGTTCACCATCTTAGTTTAGAGTGTTTACATGCTAACTTGAGCTAATTAGCTTAAAAAAAATGTACCTGATGGTGGCAATAGAAGAAAGGTCAGAGGATCACCAAAGTTATTCGTAAAGAGGGGAAGATGAATATCTGTGAAAAATTCATAAGGACTCACACAAATATCTGTCTTTTAATTTCATGGCAATTCAACCAATAGTTAATGAGATCTTTCAGTCAGGACCAAAGTGGTGGACCAGCTGACCAACAGACCAACATCGCCACCCAGAGCCACGCTGCTGGTGTGGCTAAGAAATGATTGTAAAATGAGAGCTGTACATTCTCACAGCCAAACCAGATCAGGTTAACCCCTTTCACGGTCCTCGCCTTGTTCTCAAATTATGCCTATAATAAATCTCCACAAGCAGGTGTTCTTGCTGAGTTTTTTTAATGGATATGACAGCCCGGAGAAACAAAGAACAACAGGTAGAAGGAATAGATGACAGGTCGGCATGTGAAGTGTGAGGGTTCCCTAATACAGAGCTGTAGCAGAGAGGAGACTGCGACAGACCTTTTTTGTCGTATGAATGAATTTTTGGGTGTTGTTTTGTTTTTGCATGTCTTAATAATTTATGTTTGTGAAAGACACATACCGTCATGACAAAAAACTCCCTAATAAGCCAAGGTTGGAAATATTTTTCTGAGATACTTTAGCATTTCCTTGCATTACTACTGGCTGGTGGGGGGGTTTAAATCTATTCTCCTCTCCAATCACCTCCTTACAGAAAATAAGTCTCCTCCACGGCCGTTTGGACTCAACCACTCCGACTCTCTGAACAGGAGTGATCGTATAGACGCCATCACCCCAACTCTCGGCAGCAGCAACAACCAGCTCAACTCCTTCCTGCAGATCTACGTACCAGACTACTCAGTCAGAGCGCGCACAGACCTGCAGTATATAAAGGTGAGAACACGTGCAGGTGAGCAAGAAAAAGCACATTTGTGTATACTTGTGCATATGATTACTTGGCAATTCTTTTTAATAGATTCATTGGAAAGTTGAAAAAAGGATAAAAAAAGAAACAGTCGAACAACAATTTGACATGTGAAGACAAATCATTAATCATCTCATAAATTAATTAATCAACCAACTAATTAATTCATTAATATGTCCAATTTTAAATTCAGACAAATGAAAAAAAAAGCTTACAATAAAAAAGTTGTTTAAAAAAAAAAAAAGATACTGATTTTAAAAGTGTGAGGTCGCTCTGGAACGACCTGCAGAGACCTACGAGCCCGATCACTCGCCACCAACCATTCGACCTCATCATGCCTTCATCCTCTCTACTACCTAGGTAACACGCCAACAGTACCAGAACGCCGTAGTGGCGTCACGGATGGACAAAACACCCCAATCAACAGACAGTGAGTTCACGAAGATGGAGCTCACACTGACGGAGCTCCATGACGGAGTGGAGACCCCCGCTGTAGTCGTCGTCAGCACCACAGCCAGCACCGCTGTCACCACCCCTGCCGTGTCCGTGTCCGTGGCCAACGAGACGTCCCACCTGCTCAACCAGCAGCAGAACTGTGTGGGCCTCAGCAGGAGCAACCACAGTGCCCACAACGAGGGACCCATCTAGCCACCGCCGAGCCCGGTGGAGACCCAGACCCTCCACCCTGTCTCGTGGACACACACACGGAGCGGTGGCGTAGACGGAGATGAGGGAAAGTGGGGAAGCGGAGGCGGGGTGGAGTGAGGGTTCTGCTCCAACCAGTAGCCCCCAATCAGTCAGTGAGACCTTTTCATGGAGGGGCAGTGGGGAAGACGGGTGCTGCGTCACCCTGAACGCCCCCACCTGAACGTTGTCAGAATCCCTGCTGTACTACACCCTCTTACAGAGGGTGCACTTGGACAGTGCCTGTGACTGAGCTTCTATATTTGGGACAATCCGACACTTTCATAGCGGTGACTTGGACTAGAGGACAACGGAGTGCATGCAAACCCTGTCCCTTTCTCGTACACACACACACACACAGACACAAACATACACTGTATTTTCTCCTAAGGCCAAAGACTTTGGTCCCCCCCCTTCTTACACTGGACACAGACTGTTTTTGCCTATACACACACACACACCCATATTCAAACACAGTCACATTCTCACACGCACACAAATGCAACTCCCCCACCCCGTGCATCTTTCAGGGAAGCTCAGTCGAATGTTGATCCCATCAACGAGGACTCAAACCCAAACAAGCAGAACGGTTGGTCAAAGACTGCACCAAAAACCGCTTTGGATTAAACCGTTAAAACCACGAACCAAGAATGTTTTCCTGTATTTATTTATTTTATAATATTGTATGTATATATGTACGCGTGGAGACATGATATGACATTAACTGGCATACGAGCATGCACGAGCATGTACACAAAGGTGTGCGTGGGGGCACGCGTGTCATATCAAAAAAAGGACATGCTACATATATGGAGACGAACTTCCATTCATGTATATGAGGAGGTGAGGGTCTTTTACAGATACAGTATGTATATTACAGATCTTGTTATTTTTACTATTATCCTAAATCAGGCTTATGGTACACTATCTTTTTCACCTTAAAAAAATCACACTATTGCCTTTAAGAGAAATCATATAGTTAATTATTTTAACAAAGTGCAATGAACAGCAATTTATTTAAGAGATGATTATGACTTTTAAAAAAAAAAATCACTGTAATATAAATTGACAGATATATTTGTATGTATGTACTGTATGTATATGTACATTTGTTTTTTGAATAATGCTAAACTGCAACCATCCACAAGCAAAATTGTCCTTAAGTCAGTCACTCCTTCTCTTTGTCTCTTTCATGTTTTTGCATCCTTTGACCTCAAACACAACGTCTATATGTCCATATGGGAGTAATGTTGCCTAGACTTTAAGTGCCATACCTATGCATGTGGAGGTTGTGTGTCTTGTTTTTTTTTTTGCCAATTTTTACGCATAGTCAAACTTGATAATTGCACAGTATTAATGACCTCATCTAACATGTTGAGCATCATCAACGTCACAAAAAGTAACCTCGACATTAAACATGTCCATGAATGATACACAGCTATGCCTTTCCACTGTTTATGTCTGAACTTGTTTTTTTTATTTTGCATGTGAGGTACATGCATGTATCCACATGTGTCCACAAAACATTGCCAAACGGTTAAGTTCATAAACGCAATTTTTTTTTTTTTTGAAAGTAGTGAATGTGAAAGAGACTAGACTTTACTTGTTTTGGCTCCCCACACATTGTAGGTTATAATCCATGTTTAATAATTCTTCAGTTATTTCAGTTCAAAATCCAAAACATTCTTCACAAATGTTGGCTGCTATTAAAGATACATATATATATTCTTTTCTTTCACAATTTGGGAAATACACAAAATTGCGTTCTTGCAAAGAGTTAGACGAGAAGATACGAGTAGAGTAGTCTTCTCGTCTAACTCTCGGCACGAACGTAAATAAGTGTAAATGTCGAACTACTACTCTATATCTTCTTTTTTATGAGGTCTTTTTTTTCTTTTCTTGCCCTTATTGTTTTACCTCATAAAGACAGGAATGAGTTTTAAGATATGTGTGCTTGACACTTTTCCTAAAGCTTACATAAGTCATAGTGTAGAATAATTCTGTTTACTCCATATCTGTAGAGGCGTTGATTTCTAACTCTTTAAACTAAAAATGACTTTGATTCCACTTCCAGGCCTGTTCATTAACATTATATGTACTGTATACGGGCACTTTTCTTGCCACCTTACAGGCAACAACAATGTCCTAAAGCTAAATTAATTTGATATTCAGTTGTGGTTTGTAACCACTGGTGGTCGCTGTGTTTCCACATGTAATCCAATGTGTGCACAACACCCCCCCCTGAAACGGCACACATGGACAAACAGCCCTTCCATCTGCTCAGCTTCGGTTGTATAACCAGACACAGAGTACGTCTGCATTGTTCGCAGCTGTTTTTCCGCTGTTGTTTATTGTTTACTTGAAAGAGCTCCTATGCAGCAGACCCACTCCTGCCCTGCAGGGACAATCACTCCAGAGATACAGCAATGAATGATGATTAGATTGTGTTTGGGACATTCATACTCTGCTTTACAGACTCAGTGCCTGACAGGAGAACAAGAAGCATAATGACATTTCAAAAGTCCAAAACGCACGGCAGGAAACACCGGGGGGAAGCGTCAGCTGTGACTGGGTTATTTCATTATTCTGTTAAAACACACACATATTGTCTCTTTCTCTTTACACACTCCATCTTCTGCTGATCACAAGATTATCACCCTTCCATTATGTGAAATGCTTTGCAGGCCTGTGTTTAGCTGGTCTTTTGTCCATCCCAATGCTGCTACTGTGCCCGTGTGCTGTCCATAATGCTTCTTCTACCTGACAACAACATTCCCATTGCCTCCTGCAGCTGGTGGTTTAATAAAAAAAGTGAATGATTAACAGACAGACAGTCGGTGGCTCAATGTACTCAATCTAATGCTCTGCTGCTTCTAAATGTTTTTTTTTATGTTTTATTTTGTTATGCTTTAGCAATAAATACAGCCAGTTGCTTAATATGAGTTTGAAATGGAAATTGGATCTCAAGATATTTATTGAAATCACACACACAACATAATAGTGAACAAGACTTTGGGATGTCTTGTTCTAGGCGTTGGTGAAAAATAGACATTGTAGCCAACACAGATAAAAAAAAAAGCCCAATAAAATGTGTAATGACGGCTTGATTTCCACTCGTTATTTCGGTTGCTGCCCAAATAGCACAGATCTTACTGACACTAGTGTGGGGTGAATGTCATGCTATGCTATTGTGCGTGGCCTCTGAGGATAGCACTGTTACATGAACATGGGGCAATTCATAGGCTACGATTATTAACAGCATACCTGTAATAAAAAGATGACATCATTTACTTATTTCGACATACTATACTACAACTTTTTTCGACATTCCATACAAGTTATTTTTGACATACATTGACTTTTTTGAGAACCTTTTGGGAAATAATTTAATCTGACCTATTTTAAAATACTATACTCTGACTTTTTCCATCATACTATACTATTAATTTATTAGGACTTTTTTGATATATAATTCTATGACGTTTTTTGACATAGTATACTATGACTTTTCTATATTTTGACTTTTTTCGACCTACTATACTTTCACTTCTTTTTAAATGCTATACTATGACTTTTTCATGTTTTTTAACATACTATATAATAATTTTTTTGACATACTAAACTATCACTCTTGTTGTACTAGATGACTTTTTTCGACATGACTATGACCTTTTTATGACTTTGTTTGATATACGATACTTTGACATTTTGACATGCTATACTATGATTTTATGAGCACTATGAGCAGTCCCAGCTGCAGTCAGAGCAGAGAGGAGACACACTCTCTGCGTATTATCTGCAGTTAGTGTATTTATAGGTGTTGAGCTTCATTTTTATACAAAACAAATAATAACCGTAGCTGTGTTTCAGCTGCAGGACAGCAGTGACGGCCCAGGTATAATATGCACGGCCCGCCACTGCAGAAATTAAGGGCAAAGGTTCTTTGGGTTTGAACAGCATTCAGCTGCACAGCATGAATGTGCATTGATTTTTCAAGACTGTCCTTGAACTTTGGTTGTGTGCGTAATATGCATGTCTACCATCAGTCATTACATAAGTGTGAGGACAATGACAACATCAACTACTAGAAGTATCCACAGCCTCTACCCCTTTGTCTTTGTTTGGGCAACATGGCTGTTTTACCATTTTACTGTTTCTCTAGACCTTCACGTCAACAGAAGTTCACCATCCCAGCATAACTAAGATGGGTTGGGAGCCCCCCAAGGAAGCCTGACCACAGTCGAATAAAATTAAATGAAATATCTCTATAAGAAATTAGCGCCATGCTACGTCGTCAGAGTGAAATCTGACGGTATGCAGACCCTATGACCAGTGGTTTTACAGCGGCCTGCCTCAGAGCTGTCCAGGTGTCTTCTGTGGAGTTGTTGAAAACAGTAGGGCAGGTTCAATTCAATTCAAGTTATTTTTGTATAGCCCAAAATCACGAATCACAAATTTGCCTCAGAGGGCTTTACAATCTGTACACATCCTCTGTCCCAGGACCCTCACATCGGAACAGGAAAAACTCCCCCAAAAAACCCTTTAATGGGGAGAAAAGAGGGAGAGAGAGCAACAGAGGAGGGATCTCTCTCTCAGGATGGACAGAAGTGCAATAGATGTCATGTGTACAGAATGAACAACATTTACAGTTACAACACATTCAATGCATATGACAGAACCACGACAGGAGGCCAGACCAGGTCCAGGTATCACCAGGATCCACGGAAACCTGCGAGGAGAGAAAGCACAGAGACTCCAGTGAAGAAGCAAAGTCAGCAATGTGCGTTAATGGTATTGGTGATAAAAATAGTAATGTGAGTAATTATAAAAAAAGATATTAGCAGTGGGAGTCATGAGGCCATGGCAGGAGGAAGGTCCAGGGTCCAGATATAACCAGGATCCATGGAAACGTGTGAGGAGAGAATTGTATATTACAAAAATAAATTGCATACATGCAACAAGTCACAACAAAAGTTTAAGCTGTTGCAAGTAACTCCACAAACGATCCTTTTAACATTGTTAAGCTGTCTATGTTTGCAAATTCATATTCAAATGCTAATATAGTGCATCCCGTGTACCGTATGGTAACTATAGCCACACCCAAATCTCACCTGCACCCGAGTTTGGGAATTAGTCAGTTGATGGATTTAAGACCTTAAAACTGTTCTGAACTGAATTATTTGGTGGATAATAGTTAAGACAAATAATAATGTCTTTCTATTAATTATTTTTTGTTTGCGTGACACCTTTCACTGCTCTGATTGGAAGAAAAGATTACCCAATTAGCATTTTACTGCTCTGACTTGTTACGATGTACTATACTATAACGTTTTTATGACCTTTTTATGACTTTCTATACTGTGACTTTTTTATGACTTTTTTGACATAATATACGATGACTTCATTCAACATGCTACACTACTTATATAGACGTATTTATGACAGAGAGGAATAGAGCTGAAACAAGTGGTTTCAATAACCACAGATAAAGTCCTGCACACAAATGTCTCTTTTTAGAAGATAAGAATATAATATTGTGGCTTTTTTGGGTGACACGACTTCACACCTGAATTTAAAGCTGCAGGTCAATTCAGTTCATCTTTCTAAAATTAAGTACTTTATTTTAAGATGCACAATTTTTAAAAGCTTTCTGTTATGTAACATATTCTTTAATCCAGTCCATATTTTAATTTATTTAAAGTCATGTATTTGATTATTAATTATAATTCATCCAGTTCAATTGCACTTTCTTTATTTGATTTGACAAATCAGTTGTTGACTACATACAGACGTTAATACAACTGTTCGGCTACTTCAATACATACGGTACTAAATCATTGCGCTAGTTAGACATTATTGTGATGTTCCGGACCTTTGCGGGAGGAAATTCTCTCAAAGTGGACCTCTGTGAATTGTAATTGAATACCCCCGCTCTAGACCTTGGAGCAAAAATGAGCTCATATTGACTTCCTGTTTCTCACAATTTTCAAAGCAATTATTTTGTAGTCACTTGATCAACAACACTTATTCACGTTACCATGTTAATATTGCAGTTTATATTGTGTTTTTGTCAGTGGTGGAGGAAGCACTCATATACTTTACTTAAGTAAAAGTAGCAATACCACCGTGTAAAAACACTCTGAAGTAAAAGTCCTGCAATCTAAATTATACTTAATGAAATTATATACACGACTGGAATATAATTACCGATGCATTAGTAAGCATCAATGATGTTGCAGCTGGTAAAGAGGTAATTACTTTACATACTCTGTATTGCTAAATTCATAAAAATACAACATAATGTATTAATCTATTTATATTTTGTATCAATAATTTCAATCTGCAAAGTAACTGGAGACTATGTAATGTACAATATTGGCTTCCAAAATATACTGTATGGTAGTAGAAGTACAAAGTAGCATAAAATGGAAATACTGAAGTTCAAGTACCTCAAAATCCTATGTTAGTACAGTAGAGTAGATGTACTTATTACCACCATTGTTTTAATGGTACATATATTATTTACAAAGCAGTTAATCAAAATGCCACAAACCTGGAGCCTAGTGATGGCACTGATCCTGGTTGGTAATCCAGCCCGACAAAGTAGAAAGATATGAACAACAAGAAAATTATGAAAAACTATCTTTATTCTACATTTTTATGTAATTTACCTCAATGTACAGTGTGTAGGATATTTTCTGGAATCAAACAAACAAAACACTGTTCGGGAGAACATGAATTGATATGCATTAAAAACAAAGGATTACTATCGTTTGGAAAATAAAAAGGTGACTTTTTTTTGTTGTTAATGCGGATGCATTCGGAGCATCACAACAATGGATACAAATATTCTAAAGCACTAGAAACTGTTCAACAGGCTTTAGTTAGATGAAAACTCTGAGTGAAAGAAAATGTGTGAAAAAAAAAAAAAAAAAGATAAGGAAATGTCTATTTACAGTTCTGTAAACCAAGACCATTTAAAAACAATAGCTTAGAAAAATAAAAATAACCCCATGGTATTGATTACAAGTAACATATCTGTTACGGTACTTACTATATTACTATACACATTTCCCCTTATAATCTATTTTTTTTTTTTTTTTTAACAGGTTTGTAATTTTTTTGTCCCTGTGTAAACTATATTGACAAATGTCAAAAAAATCTTTTCCTTAAAATGATACAGTCCACCATAACCACCTTAGCAGAACAGATACGCTTCTTATTTTCACATGCATACGCAAAATATGCAAAGAAAAGACAGTCGACAATTTCCTATTGGCAAAAGCAGCTGCCTCCTGCAGCATATCCAGTTATTCCATGTTCAAGAAACAAAATCAATAATTGAGAATATTTCAAGTCTAAACAAAACAAATGAAAAAAAAAAAAAAAAAGAGAGAATGACAATGATCAAAGAGGACAAACAGCTGTAATATGTTTCTTAATGTCCTACAAGCTTTTACCCAGATTATTCACCACAGAGTGAAACGCGTTCACTTTTCACCACATCAAGCAAAAACAAAAATGATGCAAAAAGTAGACGGCATGTTTCTTCCCTTTTGTGGCCTGAATCAGCGGGCCGGTCCAACACTTACGGGACTGATACAGCAGCTCAAGACCAAGTATAAAAACGTGAGGAAACATACACGATACGCTGGTTAAAAGAGGAAATAAAACAATAACGTATCATTCAGGCAGCTCTCTTAGTGTTCTGCATAGTAACACTGATTCATTTGGACACACGTATTAAAATGGAACAAATGGACATGCCAGTGCTACCTGGTAAAACTTACTTTTTCTATTTTTCTGATAAAGTTTGAAAATGTTTAGTTATTTCACACGAGAGGTATCTAAGTGTCTGTTTTTCTGTTGGCTCTTTGCACTAGTTTGTAGTCGGCGCGGCTATTTGGAAAAGGTGATGTCACATATACTTTCGTTTTACCGATCAGCACTTAGTAACATGAATCTAAATCTGACGATAGTTGGTGGGCTATCACAAGCCAAGTTTCCATACAAATTTTGTGACAATTTTAAGCGAAGGAAAATGCAGATTAATACACGTTTCCACTCACAATTGTTTTGCAAATATTAGGAGTTGGTTCGAACAGTTGGTGGCTCTAATTCTCCAGTCAGGTGCCATTAAACTATTGCAGAAGAAGAGCATGCAGTGAGACACCGTAATTAAGAGCGTCATTCACTATGAACTCATGTCGAAATGTAAGCTTGAGAGAGTTTACGGTGTCCTCATTATCTGATGTTTTTAATCTCGTCAGTGGCCACAAGTGACCTGCTTCTGATCACACCTCACTTCGTCCTATTTTGCTAGTGCTTTCCAACCCGTGCAAACTTTAGGATATTTTTGACATTTCTTGCGTTTCCATTCCTGTTTTTGCAAATTGAAAACGGATGGATGGAAACACACGTACTGTCGGTTAAATCATGCCGCACCCACACTGTCCTGATGAAGCAGATTAGCTGAGCTTTTTAATAAATAATATCTTAAGATGTTTTTATTTTTTTTTTTAAACCAGCAGAGCTAGAACCAGCACTATAACGAAATGGTCACTTCACAGTGTTAAGAGGCCCAACAGAAGACTACTGTACACGCTCTCTGTCGATGTGTTTCCCCCCCCCGGTGGACGATGCCAACAAGTCAGGGTGAGCTAATAAAAAAAATAAAAAATAAAAAAACCTCAATAAAGCCCCATAACTAAAAAGATAAACAAAGTGAGCTCATCACAGTCTGAAGCTATGAGCTGAGCTTTTTTTTAAGCATACATTCTAAAAAAAAAAAAACCTTTTTTTTCCTTGCATACTGAGGAAACTTTCGTACTGCTGTTACACACTCGATAAGAGATCACTTCACACTCTCTGCTGCTCTCCCCCGTCAAAATAAAACCCTCTGAAATAGTCAAATGAAAATACTCAAGTTTCATCTTCCTTAATAAACGGAGCAAAAAAAATAAAAAAATACTGCATGTTAGCTGCTCATGGCGTTAAACCATTCACCCAATCCAGAAACACTACAGTACTTCAGGTTTGTCATAGAGTCTATTGGCATACAATACGGTTACAGTACTCCGTCATCATTGTTGCTTGGTAATAAAATATCAGTTCAAGAGCCACTCGTGTACCACAACATGTTAACTTCAAACCAAACGTACTGTCTAACACCAGCTTGTGCTTCAGTTTAGTACAATGGATTCTTAGCTTCCCGTCACTCAGGATGCTGCACTCTGAGTGAGACACACACACACACAAGTTAGAACAAAGAACTAGTAAAACAGACAAATGTTTAACTAAACAGATGAAAAACTGAATGTTGTTCCCATGTTGCATAAAAAAAGTGTTTTAATACAGTATGTACATTTTTTTTTGACACCGTAACTGAACAGTGCTTTTTGTTTTATTATAATGTGCATACTATGTCAGCAAGGTTAGTTTGTTACAATTAAAACTACACTTCATTGACCCACTTCTGATGGATTTCAGTGGAAATGTGACTGCATCTATTTAATCCACCAAGCAGGTCCTAAAAGTCAGATTTTAAAACATTATCTAATGTTCTGTCTGTCTGACGGGGGAAATAATAAAAAAAATGTAATTAAATGAATGAATTGTTTAGAATGAAGCTAGCATAGGTTGGCTTTTAGAGGACCGAGCATGCATACAGTCTTCTGAGATTCATATGATCGGTCCTTTTGGAGGACTGGTCCTTTTTTATTACCTCAGAAATCTCCTGTATGTGCGTGTGTGTGTGTGTTTGTGTGCATACACAGACAGAGACACACACACACACACACACACACACACACACACACACACACACACTGGAGATGTTTTTCCTTCCTGCCTCACTCTGAGAGAGATAACTACCCGACTCTGCTGGGAAACATGAGAAGGCAGAACCTTTCTTCTCCATGTCCAGCTTACTCCTCCTCCTCCTCCTCTTCTTCTTCCTCCTCTTCATCATCATCCTCATCGTGGCAGTGAGTGATCTCCTGGGGAGTCTGGGGGAACAGGTTGGGAGGTTTGATCTCGCTGAAGGAGCGGGTCAGCTGGTTGCGTTTGCAATCCAGGTCCTTGCAGTCGCTGCAGTGGGCGCGGTTGCGCGTGGCCAGCGGCGACTCCGCGTCGATGTCCACGTGGGCGTGTTCCACCGTCGACTCGTGCGGCATCTGGGGAAGAGGGAGGACGAAATGTGAAAAAGGCAACTTGGCTAACACGAGCCCACTTTACTGGAAGAGTCTGCTCGTTATTTAACCGGCGGGACAGGCACAGTGCTTTTGTCAGGGTGTTTCACAGAACGGGTACATGCTTAAATCTTTATTCATTTCCCTTGGATGAAAAACGTTGGAGTATTTCACCAATGTGGACAGTCTTTAAGACAGTAAAGAAGAAATAATGAGACTCGTGTTAACATTTAGAAGCCTGGGACCAGAGAGAAACGTCTACAGATCCAAGTTTTAGAATCCTAAAAGTCTAACACAAGACTTCTATATCTGTATCAGTATGATAAAGAAGTGCCATTGGCCCCAACCTTTGAAGGCGTTTAAGGTTTAATGCAGCATTCAGTGACTCACCAGTACGTGTGCGGCTCTGAACAGGTAGCTGAAGGGGTAGTACAGCAGGTTGATGAAGGAGGCTGCGTACAAGTCGGCGTAACGCATCACTTGAGAGGCAAACAAAGTCTGCCTGGAGCCACTGCGGAAAAGGCTACCCATCATGCCGTAGCACATGTCCATGTCGTGTGTCACTTTCTAAAAAAAAAAAGACAAGAAGGAGAAGAGAAGACACTGAGGAGCCTGCAAAAGTATCTACCATCCTAACACTAGAGAGTATTGCATCTTCATCAGAGACGCCGTGTCTCATTGATACAACTGAACCAGCAATTACATCACCAGGCAGCGAGAGAGGAAGCGCTTTGTTGAGGAGTGGATTATTGTTAATGATTAGACTACAGTAGACACATAAACGGTATCAAACACACTTTAAATATGGGCATCGGTAACTAGGCCGTCTCCAGGCAGCCCGGTGCTAAAAGCATGCGGACAGGTCTCTTTGCTGTCATAGAAACAGAGGTGATTAAAGGCCGTACCTTGACTCTTCTTTGAATAGTGCTGATGTCTGGCCTTTCATTACTGCTGCTGTCCAGATGTCTGAGGAAGGACGGGGAGAAGGACAATGAGGACAGTAGGAGGAGGGGGAGGGGTGGGGGTGGAGGATATTGATATCTAGTCTGCTGAAATGTGTCAAAGAGGCGGAGCAAAAGAGATTTGTAGTCCGGCTATAAATAACGTCAGTGAACCCGGTTGTCAGACAGGCCTGCGGGAGCAGACCCCTCTGACTTTACCCTATTGACCCTGATGTTCTCTTACAAACACACTCTTGTTACAGCAGAGAGCAGAGAGCAGCGAAACGTATGCAAGAGACACGATGAGGAGGGAGGTGGGATATAAGGAGGGGAGGCTAAAGTAAGGAGTTCTTACTTGTAGAGTTCTGCCAAAAAAATGTCCAGGCCCTGCAGTTCCTCGAATAACGCTGAAAAACAAGGGGGGGGGGGGGGAAATTGTGAATCTCACGTAGATTTACGGTGCATATCCAGTGTTCTACCATTAGTTAGCTCTTGTTATAAACGCTCTATATGAGAATGTGACTAAGCAGAGTCAGCGTTTTGACTTTGTACCTACTGATTATATGACCTTTATCACGTTTAGCTTATGTACTACTCATGTCTTTTTCTGAAAAATAAAAAAGGTCTGACATCGCAGCTGCTGTCCCTGTTGAGACTGTGTTATGATGCCAGTAGGACGGCAGTACTTGGTAAAGAAATAAGTCGAAATGCAGGTACACACATACACACACAGCCAAACTAGTATTTCGACATGTCAATACTAGGGGTGTAACGATACACGTAATCGTATTGAACCGTTCGGTACGGGGCTCACGGTTCGGTACGCATTATGAACCGAACAATACGTTTGAATAATATTAAATTGCTTTTGAAAAATAAAATATAGCGAACTGCGCTCAAACATGGCAACCCACCCGACGTAACGTGCCGTCCTTCCCTGATTCGCCACGCTCCCATCACGTGAACATTCCCGGAGGTTCACAAACAACAACAGTCTGGATTACCGATCGACTACCAGGTTAATTCAATATGAACAACTGATTACAGGCGTTGTTGACCGTGTTGTCTTTACTAGCAGCTGTTGTTCAGTTAAAGTCTGCATTTCTGTGGAGGAAGCAGCTGTTAATGGAGCGATTAGTGAGCGGCGTGTCCAGCGGAGGTATCAGCGCTACGGAGCGGCTGAAGTCACCGTTAGCGGCTTTAGGGAGGACGGACACAAAACGGAGGACTTTCCTTTTCTTATTATTGTTTATTTTGTTCTGTACAACAAGTTAACTCACATAAACTATAAAAGGAACAAAACATGGATTGCTCTCCAGTACGACAGAGACTTCAGCCACCAGCAGAGCTACGAGTGAGAACAACAACGACACAGAGGGAACGAGTGAGAGACGTGTGTTGACCACAATAAAACTTCTAAAACTTTACACGCACTGTCTGTTTGAGTTCATAGAGGAAGATTTTAGAGAAGATCTTAAGTATCAAACACGACCTTTCATTATTAAAGACTACTTTATTACTCTGTCGTATCTTTTTAAACTAAGCAACCAATCTACTTCCTGTTTACACCGGCACCATCACGCCCAGTGTACGTGAATAGTCATGTAATATCCGTTATAAACTCTCCCCGCAGCGTTTCGGTATCTGTTCCCTCCTGATTCAAACAGGACTAAAGGTATATCCCTACTCTGTAGTGATGAACCAGGCTGTACCAACATGCTTAATGCTATTGAGCCCCGTGACACTACTCCTTCCTTCACCAGTCCATTTCTCCAGACCATAATTCCTGCTTTGTAAAAGAAAACAAAAGCCCAAACAGAGAATCAAATCAGACACGCCCCCTTGAGAGTCTCCGAAACGTACCGAACCGTGGCACCACTGTATCGTATTGAACCGAACCGAGAATTTTGTGAACCGCTACACCCCTAGACAATACGTATGTTTTACCTGTGTTTATGCGTTTGTCTACCAACTTACAGCTCTTGTCGGTCCATACGTGCAGCTCCTGGGCCAGCTCAGGTATAACCAGGAACGTCCTCCAGCCTTGACGTTTCTTGGACTTGAGGATGTCTCCAAAGATGTGGTCCCCGATGTAGACTATGTCCTTCCCTTTGGCCCCCAGCAGGTCGCACACAATGTCGGAGGACCCTAGAGAAGGATGACGAGACGGTTCATTACCTGAATTATCGTATTAATCACAAACCGCTGCACACAACTTAACCCTCGGTGAAAGAATGAATGACTGAGGGACAGTAGAGTCTCACCACCAGAGTAGACTATGCCATGCTGCAGAGGTCCTGTGTAGGTTCCGATCTTTAAACGTCCTGTCGCCTGAAAAGAAGAACGCATACATCAGATTATTTTTACACGCATACATGAGTGTATATTTTAACACTGAGAGATAAGCTGAGCTGAGGTAAACCTTGAAAGCTGCATTCAGTATATACACTAAAATGACCTGCAGACCTGGCAAACAGACGACCCATAATGAGTGATGCATGAATTTGAGACAAAACACTTTTGCCATATTAAATCAAGTCAGCCCTCCCCACTCTGAATTGAACTTTGGCTGAAGCTGAATCAGAGCAGAAGTCCTTAAAATCAATATGTCGTCTACTTTTGTCAGACTGTGCAGCTGTTATTGTGTATTTAAACCATTTGTCACAAGACAAACAAATGTGAAATCAAGTCTTTAATTCAGACTTTTCAAGAAGTAGTGTCAGATGTGTTTGCCAAGAGAAACAGTCCCAAAAGCATAGATGCACAGCGCACACACACAAAACATAGGGGCTCTTCTGATGCAAAAAAAAAGGATACATTTATTGCCAAAGATGAAACAATGGGCCTCAAATTGTCCAACGTAAGGAAACATAAGTTATGAATTTGAAGAATATGCATGAATATCATGCAATTAAATTTAGATTATTATATGTTTCAGAGTAATTATAATGATTGGATTATTACATTTGTGCAGTAAAGAAATTTATTGGATCTATTGTGTGGTTAGCTTCTGGATGGTTTTTCACATTAGCTTAAAGAGGCTGACATGCAAACCGGTTTGCAACATGTCGGGATACGTCAGCGTTCACATGCAGTAAACCAATTAATAACTGCTTCTCTGTCTCAGCTGCGTGTTCTGCGTCTGCTCACCGTGTCGACTTGTCTGAGCACCGTTCCCTCTCCGAAGAACAGCGGCTTCCTGGCATCAGCTAGGATCAGATCAAAGTAGGACTGCCAGGGCCGGTGGGAGGTACCAGGCTGGATACAAGCAAGCAATAAAGTCACACACACACACACATGAGCATAAAACATGTCTTTCACCTTCACCTGCATGTAGAAACCAGTGTGATCAAACGGAAGCTATTCTTTACCTTCGGGCCATGGGGGAAGTCAAACAGGTAGGTCATGATTTTCTGCGAGGACACAACGAAGCGACATTCAAATCAAACACAGCAGTGTTTAGAGTCAACACAGCTGCCAACAGACCGGTAGAAAGGCAAGGAAATGGATCCCAATGTTAATCCATCTTCATTTGCCTCACACCTGCTCGCCTGTACTCACATCGGTGTATTTGTAGTCACTGTTGGTAGCCAAGAAAACCTTGGCTACTTCATTCATTCTGCTGAGAAGAAGAGGAAGCTTCCCCTGGTAGGAGAAGAAGAAGAAAGGAAATAACAAAACAGAAGGTTAAGGCATCGTAACAAACCAGCCTGTCAGAGTATGTATGACCCTGTGCCGTGTGTGTGTGTGTGTTTTCTAACAGTAGCAATGAGATTATCAACTACTTACATCTCTCACAACATATTTCTCCAAGTTCTCCACCGTCTTCACCTTCAGTGTACCCTGTAACGTGAGAAACGGGAGTCAGACGAAACACTGAAAATCCAGATTGAAATGAATTACAGTCGGCAACTTCCTCTTAAGTTAGAGGCATCGAGACCCGTTCATTTCATCCAGTAACAAGTCATAAGTGACAACCCACACAAAACATGTGACGACTTGTGGCATTTAGTTTGTTTTGTGAAAGCAAAGCCCGACGTAACACACGACGTTGTGACAGTCGACACTGTATGTGGTTTAAGAAAGAATACAAAAGCTAATGTGCTATTAAATCCATTCCTGTAATATTATATAATATTTCAATACAAAAATATATATATCAGTTGCCTTCTCGACTGCTAATGCTCATAAATCGGTTATTTCTTCACAAGCACTTTGTGACACCAGAGAAGATAAATAAACAGAAGGCGGTAACAGTCAAGGCAACTGCTGCATGACCTGCTGTCACTCACCACAGTTGGATTTTCCCTTTTTGGGTCCATGTAGCGCTGAAACTGTCCAATTACCTGTTGACCCCGTATCACTTCAAACTCCAAAGCTCTTGCAAAAATGCATGATAATGCCTTGATCCGGGACCAAATGAACCAAACTACAGGTGTGACAGCGAGCTGAATGTTAAAGATATCCGTATCTAAAAAGGCCAAGATTGCCCTCAGCACTGAGCATATTCGTGCCCAAGACAGAAGCATCAGCTCAATAACTGAAATCACAAGCATCAAAAACAAGCGTCTCGCCTTGAAGTGGACCCAGTCGACGGCGTCGCGGACGTCCTGGAACATGCTCTTATAGGACATGAAGAGGTCACCATTTTTGAAGCCGGATTCACAGCTGGGGGAGAGGAGCAGAGACGCACACGTACACAGCCGTCGGACAGGCCACATTTTTACAGAAGGTTTTCAAAAACATGACATTTGTTTTTTTTGTTTGCTTTTAAATGGGATAGCCTTCCCTTGTTGGAGGGGTCCCCAGCCAAACAGGAAAGCAATCTCCCCCTAAAAGACCAACAACCAGGTTTCAGAGGACAAAGGACATGCAGCCATTCCAGATTACATTCTCTACCAATTTACAGGTCAATATCTCTCCTTACAGTAACACTTTACCGTACAGATGTATATCGAGATGTAATTCTCATTCAATAGTTAGTGACAACATTTGCCATCCATATGTCATTATGATAAGAATTCATGCTTTTTTCTACAATTAGTAGAAGAGATTAATAAATCATTGTTATCAAAAAACATATTGTCTCTTTGACTGAACTCCCATTTGATTTTCATTTTTAAAACAATTAGCTTAGATTAGCAGTAGAGACACCGGGACCCTCCCATGCTGCAGGGCTTGCTCTTGACCCAGTTTGGCTTGCAACTGTCTTTGTGTCACCATGCGGTGTGCCCAGAAACTTGTTGCGTGACGGATAGTGTTACTAACGGTTCCTTACCTTGTGTATCTGTCACAGTTGGAGAAGAAATCCACGAGGCAAGCAAAGAGGTAGGTCTCTGTGAAGGAAAACAGAACGAAGAAGCTCGATTCAACCTGGTCTTTGACCTGCTGCGATATTCAGCTTTTCATTCAGGATAAAGCTCTTTCTTGCTCGTCCAATCTCTCTTCAACAGTCCCCAATGGCGCTCTCCTCTGTAATCAGAGGCCTTACCTGGCAGGTTGAAGAGTGTGTTAAGGATATAAAAGCGCTCCGTGTCATCTCTCTGGATGAACTTGTTTGGGTACCGTTCACGGATCTCAGGGCTGGGAAAAGAGAAAAGGCTAAAGTAAGTCTTCATTGGTCTTCTTTCTTGCGCTCGCACACAAATGTAGACAATGTCAAATATGCAGGATTGACATACAGCGTTATGATTTACAATCTTTTTCAGAGGATGGGGGGGGGGGGGGGTTGTTGGACACACTCACCCTCGGAGGAAGTTGAATCCATGGACACAGACCAGGATATTACCGTAGGCGTCAACCTTCAACAGGTTTCCATACATGGTATCAAACACAAGGCCCCTGAAAGTCAGAGGGAATAAATGTTCGTAATAAGTCTACAATACTCATCTCTTGAACAGAACATCTGGCATTTGAACTGCTATCATCTGTGACGTGATTACAGTTGTTATCAGGACAGACTGAGAGGTATTTTCCTGGAGTGTAAATTAACTTTGAACAGGCTCCCTTAGCTCTGCTTGATATCCTAGCTACATCCACTGAGGTTAGCTTGTTAAAAGGGATTCTAAATGATAAGAGCTGAGGCAATTCAAGCAGCATCGTCATGAGGTCTGTGTGGTGGGGTTGGATTGGTCTGACCTGGTGGGGAACGATGGGTCGTAGACGAAGCTGAGCAGCTCCTGGGGGTAACCGATAGTAACCAGGCGCTCCACTGTAAGCTCAAAACCTAGTGACTCGTACTCTGGAGACTTGTACACTAGAAATTAAACACAAACGTACGGACAGTTTTACTAAAGTTACCCCCCAATAGAAGGTCACAGTACACGTGGTGCCACAGTGCAGTTTGGTGTGTAATCTTTGGCGTCGACTTTTAAAAAAACTATTGTGCAATGCTATGTACAAGTTATGGAATCAGTTAAAAGTCCTGGCTTTAATAAGCCGGTAATTCTGCTGACAACAGACAATTCGTTGATTCATGAATTAGTCGATTGTCAGACAATGAATCTACAACACATTTGATAGTCTAATAATTATGCAAGTCATTGATTAAGCAAAAATGCCAAATATTCTCTGATTTCAGTCATTCAAAAAGTGAGTTTTGTTCTGCTTTTCTCTGTATTAAGTCATTATCATATCAATATATTTAGATTTTGGACTGTTGGTCGGACAAAACAAACTATTTGAAGACCTAACCTTGTGAGCATTTTCCACAATGTTCTGATATTTTAAGGCCAACACAATGAAATGCAACCCAACAGCATATTAATCGATAATGAAACTTATTGTAAGTTGAAGCCCTAAACTGAACATACGTTTGTTTTCTCAAAAAGACATTAAGCAGATTTAACAATACCATATATTGTTTTGTTTTTATATATGAAAAATAAAGTATATATATATATACACACACTTTATTTTTCATATATAAAAATAAAACAAATCAATATATGGGAACATAAACTTCATCCACATTTGTCCAGATTTTTTCAGCTGGTTGGACATCTTTTGCAGGTTCACTGTGACACATTGTCTTGCTCTGTGGAACTCTACCTGCTTAAAAACAACAATTATCAGCAGCTATTGAAGTGGCTTCTGGCTGACCGGAGAGTTTGTACAGCATGTGTCATACAAGTCAAATTTACATAAACTACTGTATTATGTATACAGTTGAGGAACATGACCTGTTGTTGATGCTGTACACAGCGAACAGCGTTTCATTAGAGGTGACATGCAGTCAGCGGAGCCCACTTAGAGTATGTGCTGTTGCTCCAGTAATTTGACATGTTCTCACTCTCCAGTAACCCCCCCCCCCCCGGAGCCAGATATTTACCAAAATAAAAACTCAGATAGATGCTGGGCTCAGAATAGGCTGGGAGAGGATTGAAAAGCTATGTGACACTGGGAAAAGAATATGTCAGATGTTATAAATACGATAGAAGAATGCGCTGGTGTTGTTGCCTGCTTTCTACACTCCAATTTTGGGGGGGGGGGTGGGGGGGGGGGGGGGGTGGGGGGGGGGAACACAGCACTGCAGGACAAACAGGAAAAACATCTGTGTATCACTCTGTAGATTGTGTGAGTGTGAACTTGTGTCCAATGCTGGGTTGCACACAGAAGCCTAATAAGTATGCATAGAGTGACGGGAAAATCTCGAGTTCAGGAAAGCTTTGTTATTTAGTTGACACCCTTACTCTGCAAGCCTGAGCCCGTTTCTGCATTATAATCACGTAGCCTCTCACAGCTCAGCCCCCCCGCTGTGGTCTCCCAGCAAACTGAAGGTTTTGGGCCCCGTGCCGGGAGCAGTAGCACACACCAACTTAATTGCCTTTCCTCCTCCTCCTCCTCCTCGTCCCTCACTTGCTGTTGGGCATGGGACGATAGACAAATTTGATTTCACGGTTATCTTGGCCAAAATCAATTGCGATTCAAAATATTTAATTTATTACACTATATTTATCCCTTTATGGGGGAAATTTTTCTCTGCATTTGACCCATCCCTGTATATAGGGATGCAGTGGGCTGCCAATGACAGGCGCCTGGGGAGCTAGGGGTCTTGCTCAGGGACACTTCGACACATGACACGTCCCAGTCAAGGATTGAACCTTCGACCTTGCGGTTACCAGACAACCCTCTTAACCCAGGGAGCCACGGTCACCACCCATATGATCCCGATAATCATAAAAAATACGCTTAAAACTCTTAAAATGGATCTAAAACATACTGGAATCACTTTACCTTACATGTAGTTTAGAAACACATTTGTATTACATCACAGATAGGACATGTGTTTTTAAAAGTAGAACAATCTGAAATAAGGTATTTCATAATTTCTTTAATAAATAAATTATTACTACCATTTTTCACTTCTCTACCATGATCGTGAGCTAGACATGTGACAATATTCAGGATTAAACCCTGATAATGAAAATTCACCATGATCAACTTATTGACGTCAGTGGTTTTTATCTCAACGCGATGAAATCTTTCATTCCATCCCTACTTGTGGGCTCTACAAAGAAACCTATTTTAGGAGCCGTTTCCCCTCCGTTGCTATCATCACTCTCTCTTTCTTTAGTTCACTGGGCAGCTCTGTCCACGTGTTGACCTTGGTGTGGTACTCAATAAAATCACATCTCAATCTAGGTCAGTGATTCTCAACTGGTGGGTCGCGACACAAAAGTGGGTCGCGGACCCGTTTTTAGTGGGTCGCGGGCCTTTGCCTATTTAAAAAAAAAATAAAAAATAAAAAATAAATCCTGTGCTTTTATTTTGAAGGTGATTTTTTATGCAGGAGAGTCCCGTCTATTCACACTCCTTAACAATATTTGGCGTTAATGCCTTGTAATGCTAATATCAGCAGAGGATAAACTGAAAACTATACCTCTGTCAAATGACACTATAAGTATTGAATTGAAGACATGTCGGATGACATCAAACAACAGACCACAGCTCGAATTTAGGCAAGTGGACATTTTGCATTACAAGTGGACGAATCTACAGACATAACAAACAAAGCAGTGTGTGGGACGGGGACTGACAGGAACAATTTCTCTGCACAAGAGAGCTCCCTACTACTACGACTGCATTGGACATTTTCAGCTCAGGTTCAAACTGCACCATCTTTTCATTAAATACATTTGAGAAGTTGAACATTTTCCTTGATTTGGGTTGCGGCTTATCATTAAGGGGCGGTGGTGGGTCCCGCAGCCAGACCAGTTGAGAACCACTGATCTAGGTTATGCAAAGGAGAGTCAGACCTGAAGTTGTTTTGTTACATAATAATTAGACAAGAATATTGTCTTGTTTTATTGGCCCATTAAGGCCCCTGAAAAGTATTTCTCTATAAAATGTAATATTACTAAATATCGCTAAATGTGAAATAGTTAAAATGAAGTTAAGAATAAAAACATGATCTTATTAACGTGACATGAAAAGCGCCAAAAAAACTTGGTGTCAAACCTGAAATATTTATTTATTAGATAACATGTTAAGATTTAAATGAGCAAAAAACAAAAGGCTTGTATCTAAAGTTATTTATTAAGAGTTTAAAACTCAAAATTTCAGCAAATATATTTTGTAATTAAAATGTTGCAAAATCTGATTGGTGCAAAACAAAATACATGACATGGTATTTTTCCATCTGAGCTCTGCTCACTTCAGACCAGTGAGAGGAGCACCGACAAAAACACAAAGACAGAAAACCTCTCATGTGACCAAACCAAAACTCCTTCAAACACCGACCACAACACCTCTTCCTCTTTTCTGCCCGTTAAAGTTTTTTTTTTTTTTTTTTTTCCTGTTCCGATGTGAGGGTTCCGGGACAAGATGATGTCATGTGTACATATTGTAAAGCCCTCTGAGGCAAATTTGTAATTTGTGATTTTGGGCTATACAAAAATGAATTGAAGCACAAAATCACTGAAGACGATTTTTACGACTTTAAAGACACTGAAGCCATTTAACTTCTTTAACTTGAAAAACAAGCCTTTCTTTAAAAAAAAACTAAACTAAGCACATGACACCAACTGCCTGCGGTGTATCTCATTCAAACGTACTTCTCGACGCCACTCACTGCTTCACGCGTTTAAAGGCTTCAGCAGTAGTCTGGACTGATTTATGTTTCCACACTGGAAGCTACAGACATGGAACGTTGCATATTTGAGTTAATGAGGCTTCCAAGAAAGTCTCATCAACAGATGTTATTAAAGGGTTAGGGTGACAGCATTTGTGTGCAGACCGGAAGTTGTGTTATTGTTGCTTGCAGTGTCCTTGACTCCTGCATTTCTGCTTTATAGGGGTCCTTGCTCCCCTGTTGTAAGCCAACCCCTTCTCACATTTCTCACGCTGTCAGTACACACTCTCACACACACACGCACACACACACACACACACACATCTACTTAAAATTGGGGCGAGAAGCGGCCTTAGCTTCAGGGATCCGTTACCTTGAGTCTCTGATGAGATTGTTGCTAGTTAATTATACCCCCCCCCCCTGCTCCATTTGCTGAAGTGTGTGTGGTGTGTGGTGGCCAGGTCGCTGTAGGCCTATATGTAATGTACACCCCCCCACACACACACACACACAAGATAAACAACCGGCACCCTTCTACTAATAGACCCCTAAATCCAAATCCTATAAGGTGTCCCACACAGAAGACTTCATCTGAATCATGTCACATATCAATCTATATTAGAAACCAACTCCTTCACCGTCTTCATTTATCTGTGGACACCAATATGCAAATGTAGGCCTTTGTCACAGATTCATAACACCGTCAAACAAATTGTGGAACGAGGAGAAAAACTTGAGCGCAGCCTCGGGGACCTACATTCCAGCCAGAAGTCTGTCGGAAAACGAGGACAAAACTCCTTGGGCAGCTCTCAATGCAATCTGGGCTAAATTGTGCGTTTGAGCAACATTTTCTGCAGGCAAAGAATTAGCTGAAGCAATGCTGTAATAATACAATGTGGATTTAGTTCACAGTCTTATATTACAAAATGTGCGATGTGTATGCATGCACTGCGATAGTTTGCAACCGTTGATCTTCATATATTTGGGTGATAAATTGAGATACATTTCTTTAGGAGCAACAGGAGCAGGAGCAACAGGAGCAACTAACAGCGTCTTGGGAAAAGATATCAAGCTTCACCTCTTGCACTTGATATGGTGGGAGACAAACATTGCTCTAAATGTTAATGTTTAAAACACCGTCATGATATGAAAAAATGACAAAAAAGGTGTAAAACTGCACAAACTGTCCAACATGACAGAACAATAGAAGCGGACAATACAAATAGATAAATTCCCCTATTCCTGTAATATGTAATATCAATGGTTTCAGAAACCATGCTATGTTTTCTGCACATTTCCATTCTTTGTGGAAGCTCCGTCAACATCTAAAAATGGCGGTTTCATCCAGAAAGTGAAGCACTTTTGGACATTTGACCTGCCTTTAACACCCCCTAAGAACAAACACTGCAGTCAGCCAGGGTGCTGTGGTTAAGCAGCAGCCAGTCTGTGACACCACCAGCTCCCCGGAGTTGATGGAGTACCTCAGTGATCCAAAAGATACACGATAGCCGAGCTTCCAGTAAACATTAACACTTGGTTATGAGCGCCCATAAAGAGTCATGTCAACAGCTGAGCGTGTGCACACCCTGTACCGGGGGGGGGGGGGTAGGGGTACAGAGCCAGAGAGGGACTACGAGTGATCCCCGTTCCCAAGGGGAGCGATCGCTGGTGAACTCCACAAACAAACGTGACCTGCTTTTCAAAGTCAGGGAGCATTTATTTATAGAGACGGTGAGACCAAAACCTGGAGCTGAGTCACAGAGCAAAGTGGCATGAAAAATACGGATTATTTTTGGCCCGGCAACAGGTCAGTAGGAAAAAGAACTTCTCTCAACAATCGACTTTGTGAACCGGGCAACTTCGCTTGATATTTGTTATGTTTTAGTGGGCTCAATGAGTTACCGGCATCGACCTAAATAATATATTGTGGTCAACAACCTGGAGTTCTGTGTGTAGGGGGGGGGGGGGTAGCCAAATATAGAGTTGAAAAGAAGGGTTACTGTAGACTTTAGCATCCACGCAAAACACACAAAGGAAACTCAATAACTGGAAATGTGTTTTCCACAAAATGAGAAAACCCCTCAATCCTCAAAATGTATACGCTGGCATTAACAAAATGCTTTTGTCTTCTCTTTTTTTTAACAATGCATCTTTTTGGGATTGACTTGCATGAATACATTTAATGCATACCTAAACCTCTTCATCAATCTGGGCTATCAAGTGACACTTTGGACTAGTCTACATTATTAATACGACCACAGGAAGGACACGCCGTGTAAACTGAGGACCTGCTATGCAACCCTCTGGACAACCTCAACTGCGTACCAAACATTTAAAAGTATAGTGCAGGAACGAACCTACTGGTTATTTTAAATTATTGATCTATCGTTTTTCGGTTTCAATTATTTAGGCTACTAAATGTTAGAGATATGGCCAAATGTATGTCAAAGTATCAAATTGTAAAGGTGAAAGTCAGATATTTTTTTTAAACCAACAAGAAAATGATACAAGCATTTATATCCTCACATTTAAGAGACTGTAAACAACCAGAAGATAATTAGCATTTTTCCCTTATCCTATTTCTTTTAATAAAAACCGTTTTGTTTCTGCACCAGTGATGATTAATTAGGTCAATTTATATTCAACTTACCTGCTAAAGTGTAATCCATGTCAAAGCCAAAGCATTTAATCTTCTCCATTGCCAAGCTTCTGTTGACAAACACTCTGGAGGAAACAAGTTGAGGGAAATGTTTTAGTTGCAAAATTCAAACAACAAGATTAGCATTTATTCTGTCAGACTCAAAAGAAGCCGTGTCACTAACTGAATGGAGCTACTATAACCCAGACTGTGGGCTAAAATAATAAGTCCATTCAGTATCCAGAAAAAGTACTAAAATACTGCAACAACTCAATTACACAAACACAATGAGATGTGTTCACATTCAAGTTATGTTAGTACGTTCATTTCATTTGATACGCACATCACAGTACCATTAGAATTGTAACATGTTCTATGAACCCAACAAGGCGCCACGTGGAGCATTATTTAATCATCTAGAATCCATTATATCAACTTTGTAGTTAAGATAGTTTTTAACCGATATGTCTTAATTAAATAATGGCAACATGCCAAAACATTTTCCTTTTTTGTTGCTGCTTGAGCACAAAGGGTGGTCATTTTGCGTCGGAATAATTCTAAAATGAACAGCAGCTATTACAGAAAGATTAACTTTAGTCCTACGGTTACAGAGAAGAGTACCGTAGCACGAGTTACCAGGAGGCAGGTTACTGTGTTAAAATATGGGGGGTGATTCTCAGTGACTAAGAAAAACAAAACGATAGATATCACGGCAAAGATCATCCGTAGTGACAATATCTGAAATTATTGGAACATAAAATTAAAAACTACACATCACAAGACTGTGTTTGAATGTTTGTTTTGCATTTTATATCGACGTACAATTCAAAATAAAATGCTTCAATTAATCACGTGTCAGAAACTACGAAGTCTACCAAAAGTTGCAGCATACAATTACACAACTGCGCAGCACTAAAAGGGGCAAACAAAAAAAACTAAATTGTTGAGTAATCTCAAACCACACGTCTTGAGTCCAGTGGCTGCTTAAACCACAGGAAGTTTACAAAACGCTAAACCAGGGGATTGTGAAACGTGACGGATTCAGCTCAGAGCTTGTCAATCTTCCAGGAAACACGCAGCTTTACTGCGCTAATAAATCAATCAGGACACGGAGGTCCAAATCGGCCACAGTGACAAGACGATGTTTACTTGGCCTGTTTGACAGGACTACCACAGAAAAGACACATGCTGCTACTCTGACCCTGACCCACATATCTTATCTTCAGCATCTGTTCCTGGATATTTACACACAAGCCAATATTTAAAAATGCTAGAAATAAGATGTAAATTGGCTAAAAAAAAGGGGAAATCAAATACATCACACTGAAATAAAAAAACAAGGCTACGTTACTCTTGCCAAGCACATTACTGCGATAAGCAACTTCTCAGTAATCTTCACCAATCTGTAAATCAGTTGTGAAATACCTGGCAGCAGATCCATAGTGAACAAGTTCCCATTTAGATGTTAGTCCAGCAGACGTCTGGTGATGCATTCTGTGCGAAATTAAACCTCAGTTTGACTCTCCGTTGGTCTGACCTGCTCCAGCTACACAGGGCAGCCACAACCCCCCCCCCCCCTCTCCTCTCTCTCTCTCTCTCTCTCTTTGTGCTTTCTTGCCATTCAGAAATTTTCTGACTTGTTGCAAAAATGATTGTGGCCGTTCCGCGTCATTCTCTGTTGTTGGGTGTTGTCAGTCAGGGTTGTTGTTGTTGTTGTGCAGCATGATGTTTGTGGGCCCTCAAAGACATCCAGAACAATCAAGTCAGGTAGAATCAAGCAAGCCCGTGGCCCACAGCGACAGATGCCAACCACACCGAGATAAGTAAACACTGGGAGAATCACTTCTCCATCACAGGAGCGCCTTGTATTAAACATGGATGGATTGTATGGAAATGAAAAACAGGCAACTGAAGACCTGATTGAAAATGTTATCAAGCTTTTTTTTTTCTTACTTTTTTTACTCAAAAATTCAGAAAGAGAAGTGTTATTATATAATTCATATATTATATATTTTAAAAACTATGTTCCAGTTGCTCAAATTCAATTAGGCATTTTTTCATTTGCTTGCTTCAAGTTAAGCCTAAAACTTAAATTGCTCAAATTCAGACACAAATTCAGTCATATGATCAAAAAAAATCAAGTTCCGATGAGAGACTTTAAACCCAAAACACTTGAATCTGAATTTTTTTTTTAATCTAGTTTTTTAAATAGCAAAAAAACTTGAATATTGACATATGTAAAAGTTATCAATACGTATTCAGTACTGATTATTTATGACGGTATTCAGTTGCTTATAAGATCATTATTACGGCCTTATGCTACTTCCATAGACTAGAATATAGATACGCCTCAATAAAAACAAATGCACTACTTCTTTCAGTATTTCTCTGCGCTGAGCGGGCAAACTACTTTTCCAGAGAGGGATTTAAATCTAAAACCGCTTCTATTTTGTCGAGCTGTTGTCATTTCACATGCGACGAGCGAGTAAAGCACATTCATAAATCATAACGTAGGGGAGATTATGCCTCTCCTAAACTCGCCCATATTGACAAAGGGTGGGGTGACTTAATCACCAGAGTCCGCCTTGTCAACACTATTGTCTCAAATATCCCACAACAGATTTTTTTTCCACTGCTCTCTAATCTCACGTAGACAGTGATGAGAGTCCCTGAGATAGAAAGTTCATCTGTGCTGGGCAGAGTCGTCAGCCCTCTGCTATGTGATACGCAGCTGCATTGTTTTAGCTGAGCTCTTACTTTGAAGTGATGGTCTCTGTCTGTCTGTGAGATAAACATAATGTCCCCCCCCCCTTCAATGGCCTCTTACATTTCACAAGAACGACTGAGCAGATCAAGCAGCCGTGGTTACTTTAACTATACTACTGTCACAAGCATATTGTCTTAGCGAGCTCAACACCACCTTTGTACCTTTGTTATCTTTGCACGTGTGATTGTTTGCATGAGAGTATCTGGAGAGTGTCTGTGTGTGTGTGTGTGTGTGTGTGTGTGTGTGTGTGTGGGGGGGGGGGGGGGGGGGGGATCACGGACTGGGTGGCTTATGTCAGCACAGCACACACGCAGCTAACAGATGAGTGACAGTTTCGCAAACCCTGTGAGCATTGCGTATTACAGAGCGGTGTGAAAGAACAGCAGTACCCAGTGGACATGCACGTTGTAGGCGGAGTTAAACATTGAACGGCGACACACGTTGTATTACTAAATGCCTCATTACACGAGCCTTTCAGCCAGGATGTCTACAGGGCGTTTCCAGTCAACAGGTACAGGAACAAAGGAAGTCTATGGAAAGACTCTGCTATTGTGCGAGTTGTTAGAACAACTAAGTGTCTTAAACAATTTAGTTTGAGATCCAATAAATGTGGAGGGTATCGCTTTGCCTTCAAGCCAACTACAAGCTTTGTATTCATGCACTCAGACCCGGGACCTCAGCAGTCCCGCTGACCTTTTTGCCACGAGAGGAATTTTGCACATGAGTAAGACAAACACACCCAAAACACAATCGACTAATTGTACAGCGTATGAACCAGTCAACCGCACAAACCCAGGTGGCATGACCTAGTAAGACGTCTGCTCTACTTAATGACAAGCAATGTGCAAGACAGAAAATAAACGGTGGACATGACGAGGAGAAACTTTCTGTAATGCGAGGTCAGCTGTGCATACTTCATGGCAGTTTTACCGCTAAGCAATACGTTTCTGAATGCGTGCGATGATTCGCTCGGTCTCAGTGGAATGAACAGTGAATGCCTCTGTTTGGCCATGCACAGTACATGTGATCTGATTCAACACGAGCATGGATTATATAGTCTTCAGAAGTCAGGCTAAATATGGTCACAATGAATTTGCTAAATGGATGGAAAAGGACAATGGGTTTACAATCTATGTATATTTCTACATGGAAATGACATGGTCGGTCTTTGAAGCTGGAGTTTGATGTTCAGCAGCTATTTTGTTCTGAGCCTGAATAAACCATCTAAGTTTTAACTTCCAAAAAGTATTCCTGATGCTTGTTCACATTAGGCATTTGTTGTATTGATTATGATATTGTTGTAAAATACATGTTCCTGCTGTGACCAATTCCAGTTTCAAGTGTGAACTGACTTTGTAACTGTAAATTCCTTCAAAGTAAAAGTCTTTACTTTTTACTTTACACCCCCAGTAGTTGAGTTTCACTGTAATATATATATTTATAGCACAACAGAAAGGTAAATTATTTTGTCCGGCTGCTCAATTTATGACATAAAACACTCCAGACGTTTTGTAGATGTAGTTTCAGATATTCAGATTACCTATGGTATGACTCTCTTCTGTATTTCTTCATTGACACGCCGTCCATGTTGGCGGGTAAGTCTGCGAAGTTCTGCAGTCTGTCACTCCATGAAGTGGTCATCTTTAAAACCGTTCAGTGTCTGGGGAGAAGGAAAGCAACACATATGAAGGGGCTCATTTTAAAAGTGAATGGTCAAACACAAACACAACCAAATACCATCACTTCAGAAGATGTTTACTGAATACAAGCGACTGAACTTCAGCAGTCTTTGCTACACAAATAGCAAAGCAGATAAGCTAAAAAAATCCCAATAAATATTTTTTTATATCTCTGTCTGTCATTTACTCAAAATACTTTTTTAAAGTAATGTCAAAAATGCACAAACACAACATTACATCAGCATTACGTATTTTAGAAATGATGTGCAAAAATTGTCATTGTTTTATTTGCACATGAGAGGCTGAATGTGATCCTTTGGTTACTATTTGTACTGCGTTACACATAAAACATACAAAATGTAAAATGCAGTCATGTGTAATCTGAGCACTTTAGGATCAATGTGCATGTTTCACATTGAAGACATGTGCAACCGGAATAAGAGGAACATTCTAGTAAATGTATAGTCAGCTAATCTATTGCTCTGGGTTGAAACAGGAGCCTAATCTTGTGCTGTGCAAGCCAGACCAAAGTGGTAGCATTTGCACCTTCCAAGGCATTCAAATTTGCATCCACACCTGGTCGGTTGTTGGCAACTCTTTGCAATAGGGGGGAGAGATCAGTCCAGGAGATCTGCCACAGATCACCTGGACTGATCCATCCCCAGCCGGCAGGACTTTGTGCTTCTGGTTGAAAGTATTGTTCAAAGTTCAAAAGTATTGATTTAACCCATATGAAGCTCAGTCAGGAAGACTGTCCTCGCACACTTAGGCGTGTAGTCCTCTCTCTCTCTAATACAACTTACGCACTCTAGCGGCACATTCACAATTTTGGCTGTCACTGTCAGAAGCCTCATAAACGCTGTCAGCTGTTTAACAGCTGGGCGCCCCCAGCCAATAGCGCAGCATCCCTCCCTCATCGTTAGCCTATCAGCTTGCTGCCGCCTCTTTTTAAATGTGCCGCATCCCGGCCTCTAGTTGTCCAGCTGCTGTTTCGTGCGACCCTCCTCCTCCTCCCCAGCACCATCGCAGATTCAGCACTCCATCAGCATCTCCAGCCACTACCACCAGTGTCTGGACTCCTCAGGGGGATTTATATTGTCGCCAATCAATCACAAATCTCCCCGTCGAGTTCAAGCGCCAAAGAATTTCTGTCCAACTCATTAACGCATCATCTGTCATAATAAACGCCAACTACCTCTCATTGACTTGTCTCTCTTGATTGAAATGCATCTTGGCCTGGTAGGCAGCACACTTTACTTGCTGGAATAGAGCAGCTCGAGTAGGAGGGGTGACTTGCACCATCAGCTGTACTGGACCTGTGACACATCATGACCACAAAAGGTTTCCAAAATGTTCATGTCGGCATCGTCTGTTGTTGGTAGGTTACAGGCCGAGTTGACTGAAAACATCTGAAACTGAAACTTCGTCGCATGCATTTTTTTATGTTTGTCATGCAGTCTTCTTTGCCCGTATCTTGATTTGTACTTTGCACATATACTGTTGCTGTCCTTTGAACTCTTGTGCAATAGCATCGCCCCCCCCCCCGTTTTGCTGAACATTTTCCATCATTCAGACTTCGGCCACTTCATAAAACAGTCATTTGATTGCGTGACTAATGTATTTTATCAGATGAACATGAGATCAGATGAGTATTTGTGCCAATGTCAATCAATGCAATCAGCAGCTATACTAAAAAAAAAGATGTGCGTGTGTGTGTGTATAGAGGTCATGGTGGGGGAGCAGAGGATGGGTCATGGAGGACACCAGTGGAGCCACTGGGTTCACTGAGGCCACAAAGCAAAATATTGAGATTGAACCTAGTCTGTCTAATGCACTAATGGTAGTGCAGCCTGGCACAAACGCATCTAGTCTCACTCACAAGAGAGAGTTAAACATGGAGTCACTTACAAGTAGGTTATAGTTACGTAAGTAACCCGATGAAGTTAACGCACCAGATATCAACCGGACAGGCTTAGACCAAATAGGCAAGCCCATAGAAGAAAAACAACAATCCCTGGAAAGCCTTGTAAATTCCTGCCCCAGTGGAATGTAAAGCCTTGTAGGGTTTGTTTTCTCCCATGCTGACACTTCATCTTTCTCCTGTCACTGGAGAGACTGGGCTGCAGGAAGGTAAGGCAGAGGAGGTCAGCTCTCTCCTTCTCGGTGCCAGCTCAAATGCAAATGAGGCGAATTGTCCACAAACTGCATTAGAGTGTCGAAACACTGTCATCAAACGTTGACTTTACAGCTTTGCAGGAGAGTAAACCAAGGATGTTGGGCTCTAATATTCTAACCAGACTGTCACTCTAATGCATGTTTATTATGTTTAGCTAATGTCTTTACGACACCGTAGGTCCAAAAAGTATGAACTGGGTCCACTGGGCACAGAAGGAGGGGAAGATTCACAACTGGAAACATAACTTGTGACAGGCTTTGTTTCCTCAAGTCAGTGGTGAGAGACTGGAGTCGACGTGTATCTCAAACAATGCTAACGTCACACGGAACGTTAAACTGACACTCGTTTCTTGGGATGCCATTTATGTTTTCAGCATCACCTTTGGCTGTGTAAATATGTAGGGCAATTCTGCGAAACCAGCGGTGAACGCTGAGAGATTAGCTTCAGCTAACTTACCGTAAAAGTGTCATTATAAAGCTAACAGCAACGAAAGGTTTAACGTACCAAACAACGTCCCGCTACTTGCTGAAGTGCAAAAGCTAGCTAACAGTCCGCTCCAACAGCCTCTGTGCTGCTCTCTTCTAGTCTGACATTTACTGAGAAGGACGAGCAGCAGTGATCCCGGACAAAGCTAACGCGTTAGCTCGCTTTGAATCAAAAGCAAAAGCAACAAAGTGTCGGGGCAGATTTCGCTGCGTTTCGCAGTGACTGGCATTACTGTACTCACCTCTGAGTTCCTGAATAAAACAACTGCACCGTCAGTTAGTCTGAGCATGCGCCTTGAGCGGAGTAAAAGTCGGAGATGAATCGTTGATGTGTGGTTTCTTCTTTCTGTCTTCACTGTAAAGCCAGGCAGCAGACGAGTGTTCCTGCTGTGCCTGCTCTTTGCTGTCTCTCTCTCTGTGTGCTAACAGCTGTTGTTATGAGACGTTCAGGGGGCGGGGTTTATCGGTCTATCAGGAGGAGGCGGGACTATGTGTCGTCGTGGCACAGAAACGTGACACCACGGTCCCGCATCCGTTATCAGTAGAGACACCTAGGAAGGATTGCATCTATTTATCTTGATGCAAAAGTTAATTTGCTTATAATGGGCCTGCAGCATTGTAAAGAGTAGGCCACTTCAGTGCTTCACTCAAGTTAAAATCCTGTTACAAGCTTCTCACGTGTGTTTATTCAACTCAACTAAAACAACACAAGAAAACACAAACAAATCAAGATAAGTTGTCTGTTCAGGTGCAGATACACATGATGACACTTGTATTCTGTGATTGATATCATCAGCGGTGGAAGAAACACTCAGATCCTTTCCTGAAGTATAAATTGGCAATACGACAGTGTAAACATACTCTGTAAAAGGCCCGCATTCATAATCACACTAAAGTAAAAACGGCACAATTATATTGAAAGTATAAATTCTCATTCGAAAAATGCACCCAAGACTGATATATTTTCATATGTGACGTTATAGTGTTGCAACAGTGGCGGGCCGTCAGGGCCTGCAAAGCCTTCTCTGCTGGCCTAAACAGAATCATAAAAAAAAAAAAATGTTTTATGTATTATAATTTATAAAAATATTTTTCCCATTATCTTATTTTCTCATTGCACAGCTACTGTCTTCCTCTGTTGCTCTGCTTCCAGTGCAGCTTGTTTTAAGTAGAGCTGTTATACAATCAGATTTCACCTCTGTGTCTCTCAGTAAGAAGAGAGGCCCCAGGCCTGCAGCCTCACAAGTTGCATCCATGTGCAGTTTAAGTGAATGGGGACGATATTGTTTATTGTCATAGTGTTCAACCAATCAGATCTTTAGTTTGACATGTTGGGCGTATTCTTTGACGTGTCAGAGCCCGCTATCCCCATACTAGCCGGCCCACAGCTACGTCACTATTAGTGCAGCGATTGGTCAGTGGGCGAGCACGTGACTATCGTGAAACGAAACTTAACAGCAGAGGCTTAGTCGCGCTGTGAATCACACGTGATGAAGCTCAGCCAATCAAATATGGGCATTCTGACAAGCTTCCTGACTCGAGTACCACACACCGTGACACAGGGGGCTGAGACGAGGAAAGAGATTGCAGAGCAGTACTGTTTGTGTTGTGAAAGTAAAATCATAAGACGGTGCTTGTCATTAAGGGATGATGGTGGGTACCACAGCCAGATCAGCTGAGAACCACTGTCCTACATGAGCACAGAAAACATTATATTTTCCTGAATTTAAGCTTCTGCATTTTCCAAATGCACTAGCATTATTCAAACGTATTGTAAGTCTCGTACCCAACGGTTTAATACAAATATGTACATAGTTACAGCCTTAGAAACGAATAATAGCTGTGGTGCCATCATGTGGTTATAAGGTGGTATTTCAGCTGCATGACAGCAGTGAAGGCCTGGGTATAAAATGCACGGCCCGCCACTGTGTTGCAATAATGCATATGTAGCATTTTACTGTAGCTGGTCGAGGTGGAGCTGTTTACCAAACCAGGGGTCAGGCCCCCTCCAAAGGGTCACTAGATAAATCTGAGGATGATTCAGATCCTCCAGTGGACTGGGCTCTGAGTCATGGTTAACTAAATATTGTAGAGTTTCAACAATGAATTGTATTTGCATGAGTGAAGGAAAAGGCATTTTGTATTGGAGAGACTGACTTACATAACAAGAGGAAGGGCAGGAGAATTTGAAAAAGTGTGGAAACCATTATTGGAGTTTCTCTGACATCAAGGTGCATTTATAAATTGATATGTGTTGAGTGTGTTGTTGTTGTTTTTATTTTTTTGTTAAAATGTAAATTTGTAAGATGTTATTGATTATTATTGTCTGTTTGTGAAATATGTATTACATTACAGTCATTTTAGCAGATGCTTTCACCCAAATCGACTTACAAATCAGATTCTATCACATTCTAGGCATGTGACTTGTGGAGCCAGGGATCGAACCGCCGATCCTCTGATTGAAGTGCGGCCCTGCTCTCCACTTAGCCACATACGTAAAGTGTATGTGACAAAGTCAATAAAATATGGTTGAAAAAACACTGTATTAAATTGTATGAGGTTATTATTGGTTTTGTAAATTCTTAATCAGAAAACTGAAAACTAACTATACTAATTATAGCTGTCAGACAGTGGGTTAAAAAGTATAACATTACTCTCTGAAATGTATTGGAGTGCAGAAGTATAGCATCAAATGTAAATACTTGAATAATGTAACTCAAACTTGTACTTATATATAGAACTTGAGTAGATGTACTTAGTTACTTTCCACCGCTGGATATAAAACAATGACAGTAAGCGTGTTTACAGTCAGCCTACAGCCCATGAGTATTTGGACAATAGCACATTCCTTGTTGTGGGTCTGAAATGAACCAATGGCTTTGAGGTTAATGTGGTGACTTTCAGCTTTCATTCATGGCTGTTCACATATTCAGTAAACAGTATATTGTCATTGTTCTGCCACACTGTTCTAAATGAAGGGGAACTATAAAAATAGTTTACCCTTTGGATTGGAACAACCTCCAACACACTTAAAGCTTAAAGTCAGTGTAATAACCTCAGTCGTTTAATATCAGATTCATTCTGACAGAGCACAGAGGCGAAACTATACTTGGCTGCGACCGTATTTAGGCTTCCAAAATCCCCTACCACAGGTCAAAAAGACATTTCTACAGATAATTTGGGGAATAAAATATTTTCCATTGATATTGTCATAATAACTACGTGCCTCCCTTGGAGGGTGACATTTTATTGTTGCACAGACTTTGCAACATTGTTTGATATCAGCACAGATTTCGAGTGAAAGGCAGAAAAGATCTCCAGGGCACTTGTGGGGCATCTCACGTTTGAATATTCTGCACCAGTGTAGTGTGTGTCTCTCAGTTTACAGCTCCTCTGGTGAACAGTAGCAATGACCCATTCTCATGTCAGCCTGAAAATGGCACCTGAAAGGGTTAGAAAACCCCAATCAGGGTTGATACCTGTCTGAACCTGACTGTCGCCTTGTCTATGGCCCTTGCTTCCTTCTTGGGAAAAGAAGCTGTGACCCAGTTCACAGTTCCTCCATAATCAGTTCATCTGAACATCCAGTAGCCAGCCATTCACTTTAGTCAAAACCACCTGGTATTAAGTGGACCTATCTTTGCTGTTTGCTTACAGTGTGCTGCGATCTGACAGCAGAGGGCAGCAAAGACCTGTCAGTGGGATGCTGTTTTCAAGCGATGCTGCGCAAAACGAAATATGCATCAGACAAAACGGATCCTATCTTAACTTTACTTAAATTTAAAAAAACAACATTGAGTATGAATTAATATCTTAAACTTTTTTTCTTTTTAAAGATTCAGCTCATAAGTCCCAAAGTGCAACCTCAAATTAAATACTTTAAGATGCAGGCTTTTGCTTACATCTGAATGAAAAAGTTCATCTTAAAATGCAAAGTCTTCATTTAATAGCTACTCCACTGATGTCGGACAGCAGGTGCACAAACCCAAAAGTTTCACGTGATGGTCACACCTCTCTGTTTTGTTCTGCCACTCATAAAGTCCATTTTCATCATCTCTTTATTTATCCATTTTAGCCTCATTCTCACTGCAGAGGTTTGAGAAGGAGAGTCAAAAAACACACGTTCTTTCACTTTAGAACTGTAAAACCATGTTGATTTGAGCATTAAGATGTTGGGCACTTATGGAGAGTGTCACTGCAATGATTTAGAGAGCAGTAACAGTTGTAACCTGCTACAACTACAACAGAAGCTTTGAAGCAAAGTGCATCATCATTGGGTTATTTGAGACATTTTAGAGCTATCTCGGTTCGTAATATTTTTCTTGTCTGCATAGAAAGAGTGATATAGGTTACCTAATATAAAAATCAAAGAAATGCTTCTGGAAGAGCATTTCAACATGATTTTTCAGTTTAAAGTGTAAATGTGCAACAAGCGATAAAGCACTGACGCACCACTGCGCCAAAAAAGGACAGGTCCATCTGCTCCACACAAAGAGCAGTGTCAGCTGCACACATCTGGACCAATGGACCAGTGGAACAATTATTGTATACATAATATAATTAGGCTAAGGAAATTCACCTCGAGCACAATATTCAGCATTATTTGGAATATTGATTGGGCTACCTGACACATGTGGAACGAATGAGTCCGGATGTTACCACCGGGTAACACGGGAGTGATTGGGTTGGTCCCCCTATATAAAGGAGACGCGCCCACTGCTCTGCTCTGTCTCTATTCAAGCCAAGATGAGCTACGGATCTGAAGCCCTTTCCTCCTCCTCCTCCTACAGGAAGATTTTCGGGGATTCTCCCCGTTATGCCTCTCCGTCACGGACAAAGATGAACGCGTCCTCCCGGGGAGGTTACCGGTCCTCCTCTGCACCCCGGAGCAACGCTTCATCCATGGGCTCGTACAACAGAAAGTCCGGCCGCCTCATGCCACTGGAGACCTTCGACCTGACACAGAGCACCGTCCTCAACAATGAGTTCAAAATTGTCCGCACCAATGAGAAGGAACAAATGCAGGGGCTTAATGACCGCTTCGCAGTGTTCATCGACAAAGTGCGCAACTTGGAGCAGCATAACACAGTGCTGGAGACGGAGTTGAATGCCCTGCGCCAGCGGCAGACCGAGCCGTCCCGCCTGGCCGAGCTTTACCAACAAGAGATCCGCGAACTTCGCTCGCAGCTCGAAGAGCTGAACGGTGAGAAGTCCCAGCTCGTTATCGAGAGGGATTGTATTGAAGACGAACTGCAGAAGCTCAGGGGAAAATACGAAGAGGAGTACCGCGCCCGGGAGGACGCGGAGGTCACCCTCAAGGCCTTTAAGAAAGATGTGGACGATGCCACCATGGTGCGCCTGGACCTGGAGAAGAAGGTGGAATCTCTGCTGGACGAGATCAATTTCCTCAGGAAGGTGCACGAGGAGGAGGTGGTCGAGCTGACGGAAATGATCCACGCTGCCCAGGTGTCTGTGGAGGTGGAGGTGTCCAAGCCGGACCTCACCTCCGCCCTCAAGGAGATTCGAGGCCAATACGAGTCCATGGCGTCCAAGAACCTGCATTCCGCCGAGGAGTGGTACAAGACCAAGTTCGCCGACTTGTCCGAGCAGGCCACCCGGAGTACCGACGCCATCCGCGCCAGCAGGGAGGAACTGAACGAGTTCAGGAGGCAGCTGCAGTCGAAGACGATCGAGACAGAGAGTCTTAGGGGAACCAACGAGTCTCTGGAAAAGCAGCTCCGGGAGATGGAAGAGAGGCACAATGCGGAGATTGGAAACTACCAGGTAATCACCTTTTAATGACTCGTTCACCGCTTTTCTAAACTAGAAAATCAGCCATTTTATTTGCAGTCATACAAGTTTATTTGAATTGAAATGAATACACTGTAAAGCGTTTTCAGGGCAATACCAATATCAGGAGCAGCTGAGATCTGTCCGTGGTGCTGAAACTCATTCCCCTGGGACAGCGCGCTCAGCTGCTGCATCGGACAACGCCCACTGAGTGTATGTGCTCTAATGAGTAACTTTAGTGTGGTTTTGGATTAAGCACTCCCAACTGAGAGCATACATTGTAGGAAAAACATTTCTACGCATTATGCTCATAAACGACTTGAGTTCCCATCCACTTGATACAGAGGCTAACAATAGGATTGACAGAGGTCTTTATTTGGGCACTGCGATTATTCCTCTGCAAGAAATGTAGTCACAGACTGTTGTGCTTTAAAAAAAAATCTTGAACCCTGCCCTACTTTTCTTGTATTGTTTGATTATCCTTAGGACAACATGATAGAGCTGGAGAATGAGCTGAGGACCACCAAGGGCGAGATGGCTTGTCACCTGAGGGAGTACCAGGATCTGCTGAATGTCAAGATGGCACTGGATATTGAAATTGCAGCTTACAGGTAGGTTCTTCTCTCAAAGACAACTGACACATTATCAGTTCGATAACCTCTATAAAATGTAATTTAAAAACACTAAGATACAGGCATTTACTGGGGGGGATGCTGTTAAAATGCTGTTCCTGACCATTACTCTTTATCTTTATGTTATCTCTATCCTATCTAAACCCTTCCCTCCATCGTCCTCGCTGCAGGAAACTACTGGAAGGGGAGGAGACCCGCATCGGGACAGGGATCAGCTATGGCTCCTCAATGAGCGCAAGTCTTGGGCAAGGCTACAACTACCAGAGCCGTAGTTACAGCAGCTCCGGCAAGGGCTCCAAGAGGGAGGGCAAGGAGGAGGACCAGCAGCAGCAGAGCAAGTCTGGAGGCAAGGTGAACCAGCGTGAAGGTTATGAGGAGACAGTGGTCACCACCACCACCAAGAAGATGGAGAAGCAAGACTCCAGCGACATTCCCACCATTCAGAAAAACTAAGAGCCTACTGTAAGCTTGTTTTTCACCCTTTACCCTGCAAATCCAAACCACTTTTCATTTCCCAAACAACAAACCCTGAGCCTTTACACTTCAACACTTGTGGGGATCTAATATTATAGCTTTGCCTCCTTATTATAAGCATAGTAAGATCATCCTGGTTTCCATCTGCCCTTTTGTGTGTTGGATGTCCACAAGTGTGTAGAGTGCGGGATCTAGATGTTTGTTTTACGTGGGGATTATCCCTCTCTGTCCCCCACATGTGTTCCCCAAAAGAAATTCATTATAACTCTACTGTAACTGCCACTCTATACAAAACCACAGCGCATCTGTGCACTCTCTTTCTCCTTCACACACTCAACATCAAACAATAACCATTACTTACTGTAGGTAGCATCTCTTACAGAAGTGCAGTCTTTCAAAACATAATATTCCACTGGTCTGTCACACTTTGGGTTGATGTCACTTCAATATGTGATACTGAAACACGTAGATAATAGCTCTGGTCATTTACGACCACCACAAGCTGTGAGCTACTCTCAACACATTCCAATGGAAGCATGTGTGTGTGCGTCCACTCATACGGTACAAAAAAAAAGCACACAGTGAGAAAGCACACAGTCTACAGCCAAGATAAACAACTGTATGTGACAGTGTATTGCCATTATTTCGGGTCAGAGTTCATAAGCAAAATGTGTACCTGGAAAAAAATGTCGATCCCTGTTTGACTGCAGTCCAATCAGTTCTGCATGACAACATTATGGAAGATTCTCCTCTTCCGCCTCCTTTCTAACTTCCCAATAAAGATTCATTTTCAAAAGTGGATTCCCTTAGCTATTTAAAAGAGATTTGAAGCAAAGAAGAAAACAAATGTATTAATCAAGCATAATTTGCATGGTATATGTAGATGTCATGCTTGCATGGAATCCATCAGCCTATTACTCATTTGACACGATTTCATTGTTAAAAGGCTGGTTAATGCCTTCCTTTTTACCATCTACCGTGCTGAGCATCCTCATGCACAACACTCATTAATAAATGTAATAGACGTGCTTGTAAGCCTGTAGGTTAGATTATAACTCTTACTGCAGGATGTGACTTAGATAGGCCTCGATGCTATGAAGATAAGAAGTAAAAATCCACTTGCACTTATATAGGAATGTCAAAACTACCAAATTTGGTAAACAGTTTGCACAATATGCTATGAAAGATAAAGGAAAAAGTGAAGCAAAGATGCTGTAAAGGAAGCGAAATACAGCTAATGTGATAAGAATATGATAGAGGAAGTGATCGTTCTCTTGAAGCATCGGGTAAATTGGAGACTGAATTGTAAATCACGCTTTAGCCTACAAGATCCTCTATGATCCCTCTGGGTGCAATGAATTGTATGCATATTCAACACCATTTCCCATGTGCCATCGATGATGCTTGAAGCACATTTGAGCTCCAGAATTCATACCATATCACTCAGCCAGAAGAAAACTATGCCCTCAACTCTCAAAATACTCACAACTTCAGCCGCCAGACCACCACATGTTTGAAACAACTTGACTTCTCTCTTTATAACTGTGGCCATGACTGGACAAAATGTCTGCTGTAGCACGACCTCACCACTAGAAATCCCTTAGTATGAGAAACGTGTAGCCTGGTTTTTTTTCTGCTTGTGTACTGCCGACTTTAACTCAGCTTATTCTCCTGCTGCTGGTCATGGTGACCCACACCCTGACAAACTGCACATACGATGAAAACAAAAAAAACTACTGATTGTATGGCAGACTGTTGTGGATTGGGTTCCTGTTGTTTTACTTGAGGCTTGTGATAGGTATGTTAGTACTTTAATGAGTGTGTCTGTGTCTCTACACAGTGGCCTATTATACATATGTAGGCGGCAGCAAACCTGAAAGTTGGGCATTTAGTTTTCTAGATCACTGAATTCCAGTGTAAAGCATGTACAAGAACTTAAAAATGTGAGCCGCATTTTATAATACACAGCTATAACAATGGATGAATGGTTCATCAAGCTTTTATCTTTACACTGTAAACCAAAACATTGGTGTCTGAAGAAAGAAATGTCACTCCTACTACTACTGCACTGCCAAACTTTTCTAAGTGCACATGCAACATCCTTTCATGGAAAAAAAAAAAAACATCAACCATTTTCTGAAAATCCAGTTTGTCACCAACACAAAACCACCAATCAAGATTTAGCCATAGAACAAATAACTGTAGGATGTGAAATGCCTTAAAACACCAGCAGCTTTTTTTTCTGGCCATGTGTGTGATGTGTATGATTCTGTTCAGTAGGGATGTGTAATCATTATTATCTCTTTATTAGAGCTACCGTGACTACAAAACGCATAGAGATCGAATGTAGTTATCATGCTATTCTGTTTGATGTTATTCTTATGTATTGCTGTATGACACCATATAATAAAGACTCAATAAAGACTTGAAATGATTGAGGCTGCACATGATTTCATTGGTTTTTTTATATTTTAGTTTAGAGAAGATCATATTTTGTACTAATTATACACATCTGTATAACAGCATTAATGACAGTGGTGGAAAGTACATTTATGCAAGTACTGTACTTAAGTAGCCTATTTCAGAGATACATGTAGTACTTTACCTGACTATTTTCTATTTTATGCTACTCCACTACTTTTCAGAGGGAAATATCGTACTGTACTGTTCTTACTCCACTACATTCATTTGGTAGTTACTGTTTATTTTGCAGATTCAAATTAATAATACAAAATTAAATCAACAAATAAATGATGTAATATTATAGGTGAAGGTAAGACTTTAATGATTCCTGGGGTCAAATTCACAAGTCACCCAGCAGTATATACAGTAATCCAAATTAGACCCATCTTTACCAGCTGCAAAACTGAAGACATGTACACATTAATTGTATGAGTAATAATAATCCAATATTATAATAAACAGTTTTATGAAATGGGCAATTCTGCATAATAAGTTTAATTCATAATTAGTACATTTTCTATTGGTACTTTAAGTATATTGGATAGAAATAGTGTGTATTTGTATTCTGTGATATTGCTTCTTGTACTTAGGTAAAATATCTGAGTACTCCCTCCACCACTGATTAATCAGTCAATGTGATTCAACAATATTAGGAAAAGGATGGAGAGAATATTCCCAGATTTCTATATTAGTATAGGAGCACATTGAGCAGATTTTAACATGCTTTTCTATACCATTATCAACAGTGGGGAGTTTTCTTTTTGTTGCACACTTGATGCAGCAAATGCAGGAAAACCTGTGAGGTTCAATGTTGAGAGACAGTACTGTAATATTATTCTTCTTCTACCATGTTTTCAGGTCTTAGGAAAATAATATTGTTGCTTTGATTTATCCGTAAAAGTAACTATTGCTTTGGACCAACACGGGGCAGAAAGCAATGTCACCTTGACCTCTTTCCACAGTGCAGATGTGTATGAAATTAATATGATGGATTACCTGCTGCTGTACTGTACGTTGATCTTTGTACCCCCGTCGCCGCTCTACACACTTATCACACACACACACACACACACACACACACACACACACACACACACACACACACACACACACACACACACACACACACACACACACACACACACACACACACACACACACACACACACACACACACACACACACACAGTCCTAGACCTTGAGACCTTCGGCCTCTTGAATTGTCTCTGTAACTGGGCGGGACAGCTACGGTGCTGGCTGTGCATGTGTGACGCAGTTTGCAGTTCTTCAAAGATTTATACCCCTGCAATGCTGCTGAGTAGAAGGTGTGGTGGGAGTCATCCAGAGAGATTCCACTGTAAAAGCCCTGTTATGAAAGAGCCCTCCCTTCCTCACGCTTCAAACTTGAAGAGTGCTTAAACTTTCTATTTTGAGTCCCATCTTAGCAACCCTGGCCTTTCCTCATAACCATAGAAAACACACAGGAGTATTACGAGGCAAAAAAACACATGGATACCATGTAGAAAATATTGCCTCCTATAGGAAAATGGCTGATTCATTTGAGGGTGTTGAGTCCTTCAGTCCCAATGCAATCAGCAAACGTTGCAGTTGGCTGATTTCTCAAGTGTGTCACTCTATAATTATTGACGCTTGCTTGTCTTAAAATACTCATATTGTTTTTATGGTGTAATAAATGTAAATTGAATGAGCTGAGAATAAACTCTGCCACAGATTAACACATTTCTCTCTTAATGTTCTCACATCTCAATACGTTAACAGTTTACCCCACGTAAAACAAAGTTCTGTATAGGTTTCAATAATGTTTAGGATGTCCGTGGAGTTTGAGAGGTAAATAAATGTCATCTGTACATGCACACTCCTCACTGACTGTGGGAATTGTTCCTTTTTATGTCTTCATTTGCTATCTTGAGGTATGGCGGGGAATGTGTTGAGGGAGAAGCATGTTTTATCTTCTGTCTGGTAATAAGTGTCTGTGTGGGGCTGTGATGGTGGTGGAAATGAGAATCAGGAAGCAGAGCGAGGGGGGCCATGGCCGTAAATTTCACCTGTTTGTCAGCGTCTCCGGATCAAAGCCATCCTTCTTCACTGGACTGAAGTGTCGGCTCTGCAGACATTTTAAAATGTGAACGTGTGTGATCCTGCACACCCACGAAGAGCCAACACAAAACAAAAAAAGGCAGAAAGATAAGGGAGATGGTCACATTCCTTTTTAATTCGATCATCCATTTAGTGCTCGATATAGAAAACAAAGTAGTTAGGGAAAAATGTTAAGGCTTTAATTGACTTCATAAATGTACAGAGACAAGAGGGGAAAAAAGGAGAGAGTCAGGAGGACAATTACAATTCTTTCACACACACACTGTCGGTGCGTATGTCGCTAGTTTACAGCTAACTCCGGTGAAGGTGGTACATTGGCCTTTTGGGGTGAATTAACAGGGACGGCATGCAAATCACATATGAAAATGGATATTTGCTTTGCTTTCTGTCTGAACACACCTTTAGAGGAATACACAAACAATTTGGGAGGTGCATTTGGTGGTGCCTTACCAGGAATTACATGATTACAAGATCCCTGTGCAAGATGTGTTTCGCCTTGCTCAGGAGGAAACAATTAGCCTCTACTAGAAACAGGAAAAAAATACTGTTTACAAATCCAAGAATCAACTAGATTTTAGGGAAAATGTGCGAAGCCATGCAACTTCAGCGTGACTTATTTTATGCACCATCATGTGTTCCTGGTGGTCAGTAAGAGATGTATAAGCTAACTGCTCATTAAACCAGCGTATAGTTTTCTATTCTAAATGTAACAAAAGTTACAGTGTGTAAATATGACTAGCTAGCTGTTTCTCCTTACATCCAGTGCTTTGCGCTATGCTAAGCTAGGCTAAACACGCCACTGCGCTTGCACATGGATGAAACTGCTATAGAATGAGCTCATTTAAAAAAATGATTCCTTTAAACACAGGCAGCCAGATGCATTTTCAATGCATTGTTGGTATAACTCATTTCACCATTTGAATCAGCAGCAGATGGTGATGAATGTTCTCTTTGTAGCTGTAATCAAAGTGTTAATTTGTGAGCTGCTGGCTGTTGTTGCCTTGGAATCTGTTGCTAGCATCCTGCTGTGCTTCAGCAGCCTCTGTGATTTACACCTTTCAGAGAGACAGAGGTTGACATCCAGAAGGGCAGACAAAGAGATCAGAAGACAAGAATATAAACAGATACAGAAGGCAGCTAGCAAACATTATGGAAAGCAGTTGGGGAAATGCACTTCAGAAATTATTTGGCGTTAAGCTCTTTATTCATTCTGTTTCTTTGCCTCGCAAAAAGCACTGAGTCATTTTGAGGTAGGCCCTGTGTGTGACGTGGCTTTCTCTTTTTTTCCTTGGTGCTAATAATAGCATGAGACACAGCCGGCCAAGCCAGACATGCAGACAGACAGACGGAAGGAAAATGTTTAACAAAGGGGAAGGTCGCAGCTCTATTCCTGACCTCCGTCTAAGCTTCTGTGAGGATGAGATATTGAGGGTATTCAACCTGAGAAATACAATTACTTTAGCTGTAAAGTGCATCTCACTAATCAGAAAATGGCCACTGTTCTTCTTCAAATATTTTAAATATTTACTATCTACTAATATCTACTTTAAATGTGCTATGTTTTTCTTTGTCCTTGTTCTCCAGTCTCACAAAATGTTGGCTAAATTAGAAAATGCAAACTGGTAAAAAGAAATACTCTATTTGAATACAGGAAAGGAGTATTGCTTGTGCAAAGCTACATGCTTATGCATTATGCAATAATTGTACACCAAAACACAAGAGCTGCCCTGTAACATGTGATGAATGCAAAGCCTATAAAAAAGACACGTCACACCAGGTCTAGCTGTGGTGAAATATCTTTCTTTCCTCAGATGTGGAAAAGTGTGACTCATCCACTTCATATGGTGATTAAACAGATAGAACCCCATCGTTACACAGGAAAATGTCTGATGAGATGTTAAAAGGTCATTTTAGGTTTCAGCTGGCTGCATCAAAAGGTGGAGAGGAAGTAAGGTACATTGAGAAACTGATATGTGCATCATAAGCAGTAGTACCGAAGCTCTGCAGACTGCTGTTGATGCACTGGAGGCACTGTGGAGATAAATCTGGTAAAAAACAAAACAATTTGGGAATATTTTGGAAAAACTTGAGATTTTGTTCACTTCATGCTTCAGACATTCTCTCAGAATTCAGTCTGCAGTGTTTTTTGCAAGGACACTTCAGGAAACATCAGCAGTCGTAAATGCCCAATGCACGTCCTCTATTACATCTAATTAACAATAAAGCATTCCTGAAAAAAGGTTTTACTTCCAATATGTGATGACCTTCAGTTAAAAAATACTGTAAATGTAAAATCTCTTTCATTTATCCATGTTACTTTTCTGCAACTGTCAACATTTTGCAGAGATAGGCTACAGTCAGTGACTTGAGGAAGAAGTGCTGGTTGGTCCCTATTCAGATGGGACTCGTTATTTTGGAGGAGGCCAGGGAGGGTGCAGTAGTGCAGCAAAACAAGTTCAACCTACAGGGATGTGTCCTTGTAACCTTGTGCTGCAGCGTGCAACTGCTGACAGTATCAACAGATGTAACTCACATTAAGATATCCATTTAGATGTTGACATTCTGGATTATAAGTCATTACCAAGAGAATGTCCATTTTATATTAGCTCAATTAGTTCAAGGTTTATATTCTTCAAATAGAAAAGAATAATACAAAAAAATTATATATTAAGCAGTTATTTCCTTGTCTTTGACACACACAATATGATCTTTTTTAGATAAATGGTGTATCTAAAGATCACAGTGTACCTTCTGTTCTAAAATGTCCCTTCAGCTCTTTTGGGGGTAAGAGGTCTCTGCTGCCACTGCCTTATCCATTATAGAGCAGCTGAGCCCATCTAGGGCTTTCTATTCAGCATCCAGCCTGCAGACTATGACACAGCATTTTGAGAGAGAGAACAAAGAAATAATTGAAAGTATGAACATGTAGCGCAAAGCTGAGCTCAACCTGATGTTGAAAAGAGTGCTCTTCAAGGTACCATGAGGCATTAAAGGACAGAATGGAATAATTTATAATCAGAAGCTCAAAGCTTTCAAAAAATAAAAGAGATTTCTCTGATCAGTTTGAGATGATTCTGTTTCAATGATAAGCGTTAACAATTCTCTTTTTCACTTATGTTAGAGCTCCAATGACAGATGTATCCTGATCAGTTGAAAGATGACATGAAACACAAGCTTTGTTGTGATTTTATTCAGGTCTTCTTCTGTCTTTTTTCTTGTCCATCATTCGTAAATGATTAAAATGACTTCACAGCTGTCTTGCTGTTTAATACCTGCTGCTGGCGAGCTGGCACAGACTTTAGCAGTAATGTTGTCATGCAGTATCTACATCATGTTCCAAAAATAGCATCCACATATTTCCAGTGATATTATAAAATGAATGTAATTAATAAGAAATAGCATGTCATCATTAGCATATAACAGTATTAGGCCACGCAAATGTGACCATTCATTTCCTCTGCTGCTGAAGGTGTGAAATTGTCAGAGGTCAGAAAGAGTAATTCTGCTATCATTAATCTTAAGGCCCTCGGGACTTAAATGTAGGCAATGCACATTTACAGAAACACTACGGAATATTTTATTAAGGCTGTTAATAAGTTACATCTATTTCTCAAGAACAAGTAACCAGCACTGTGCGTCTGTAAGAGATGTTTTCCTGGTCCTTCTTATTATTGCTGAAGCAGAAGTTTGTTCATCAGCTAGTCTTTAACTGTGTCTGTCTTCTGTTTACTGCATGGCAGGTTGCAAACAACGGGTTTTAGGGCTTTCCCCCTGAAAACAGTTGCCTTCTAAATGGTAGAGACATGACAGTGGCAGCAGCTGAGACTGAACTATAACAGTAAAGTTATGAGAAAATAAACCAAAATGATGTCCTGGAAGATGCTCAAAGGCTAGGTAGAGCTGAGGGGAGCTGCAGAGTCAGGTGATACTTCTACGTGGGTTTGTAAAAGCGACCGTTTCTACGTAATATATATATATCAGAATTGGAATTATATAAAAATATTGAAAATTGTAGCTTAAGAAATCATAAGGCACTCACTGCCAGTTAGCTTGTTTTACTACTTTCCCTAAAATTCTAATTCGTGGAGTTGATTTCATCTTTATCTTCAAGAGGATTAGTGTCTAACCTTGAGAAGCCCCTCATTATATTTTGTTTATTTTGTGTGTTATTATTGAGCACATCGGTGCAAGTTATCCTGTTCAAACCAACTACAGAATAGTCGGATTAAACAGGATAACAATTTCTTATCTACAGAAATGTAACCCTTAATGTGGCCTTGACTGGATTGATGAGGTTTTGCTTCTCAGGCTCCTGTGATTATTTTCACTCGTCTAAAACAATCAGCCGGTGTTTTTTTTCCTTATCATCAAACAAGGATACATTGTGCAATCACAAACAATATCACCTTTGAAGTTGTCCTGTCATCCAGTGTCCCCCTGAGAGTGAGATTACTGTAAGATGTATACCTTGTCTGCCTCAGTAGCTACCAATGTGCAGCAGAGGATGTAGGGACACAGAGGGACACTCCCTTCCCCTCACAAAGGGCTTGAGGCTGTCAGGATGGAGGATTAAAGGTTACCTGCCTCCAGAGGCCGACTTATTGACAAATCTCTCATGCTGCTCCACGCGATATATAGTCTTCAAACACCCAGACGTGTGCAGGGCAGCTGGGGGGGGGGCTGCTTGCAGGGGGGAAGCATAGAGTGTATATAAGAAGGTGCAGTCCATACTCCCCCTGCCCCCTCTCTGTGAGGTGCAAGAACAATAGTGACACATGCACCGACAAAGGTGGGGTCTCGTCTGCTGTGCAAACCATCCTTCGACTGATTACCATTCAGAATTGATCAATCAGTTTCAATCAATTGTTGTGCATATTACAATAAATAAGTCTGAAGAGTATCTTACTCCTTCCTCATTTCCTGAAATGAAACGACGAATGGGGAAATCCTGCATCAGGTCTGAGATAAAAATCACACCATCTCCACATGTACGTGGCAGTCCATCAAAATGCAAAGCACTCTCACTGCTGTTAAAGACATGAAAGTCATTCATGCAGGTCACACGAAATGAACTGATTAAAAGCATTTGACACAAATCAATGCACTTCACTTTCAACACCCAGTAAAGAATTTACTCGGCAAATATTTTGTGTATTCACAATGATTATTTAGGTTCTCTAGACAATATTCAGAGCATTGATATAGCAGCAAACAATTATTTGTAATGTAAAGATATAGCGGAGTGTAGTGTGTTGCTATCAGAGCGTCTCATATTTGTGCATGTGAGCATGGCTAGCTCACAGCCGCCGCTCTGCAATGCGCTCATATGGCGATTACAGCTGATAATGCCGTCCCAACCGACCCTCCGGTGAGTGAGACAGGTAAACTATGTTAGCTCAGGTAAACAATGTTAGTTCAGGTAAACAATGTTAGTTCAGGTAAACAATGTTAGCTCAGGTAAACAATGTTAGTTCAGGTAAACAATGTTAGCTCAGGTAAACAATGTTAGTTCAGGTAAACAATGTTAGTTCAGGTAAACAATGTTAGCTCAGGTAAACAATGTTAGCTCAGGTAAACAATGTTAGTTCAGGTAAACAATGTTAGCTCAGGTAAACAATGTTAGTTCAGGTAAACAATGTTAGCTCAGGTAAACAATGTTAGTTCAGGTAAACAATGTTAGTTCAGGTAAACAATGTTAGCTCAGGTAAACAATGTTAGCTCAGGTAAACAATGTTAGTTCAGGTAAACAATGTTAGCTCAGGTAAACAATGTTAGTTCAGGTAAACAATGTTAGTTCAGGTAAACAATGTTAGTTCAGGTAAACATTGTTAGTTCAGGTAAACAATGTTAGCTCAGGTAAACAATGTTAGCTCAAGTAAACAATGTTAGCTCAGGTAAACAATGTTAGCTCAGGTAAACAATGTTAGTTCAGGTAAACAATGTTAGCTCAGGTAAACAATGTTAGTTCAGGTAAATAATGTTAGCTCAGGTAAACAATGTTAGCTCTGTCATCACTGTTGCCTATAGTTTTCTCTGTGAGAGCTGTTTGCACCGTTAGTTGTGAACCATCGGCTCAGCCGTCGCCATGTTGAGAGCCGTGTGATTTTTTAATTTAACACCTTTAAAGAGTTTGACAGTTTTACATCAATGTTTGCAGATATTCTACATGTAAAAACAAATGTAGTACCATTTTCCAATAAGTCATACTTTGTAATGGACTTTTGTTAGGTTGAAAGAAATGCATTTTTAACAAATCATTTATCAATCCTTTAGATATCCATAAAAAGCCATTCAAAAGAACAAGTTTTGCACTGCAATGTTGCAATTCATCAGTTAGATCCTGATGCGCAAACCATATCGGAACCCTTTCATTAAAAGAATAGTTTAACATTTTTTGGAAATATGCTTGTTTGCTTTCCTGCTGGGATTTACATGAGAAGATAGATACCACTCTCACGTGAGAAAGGTAACAAGCTAATGTCTTGTGAGAAACCCATGACCCTTTGTTAATGACTGAGCTTCTTTCTAAAAAGGCATCATGTCTGATCTGTAATGCATGAACAAATGATTTATTAACCATTAATGAAGCCATTTGTTGCAAGTTATAAATGTTTGAGTAAGCCATACTGCATACGTTTTTTTGTGTGTTGAATTATTCCTTTTGTTGGTTAAGCTATGAAGTAACTAGGTTTTATCGTCCCTTTTACTGCTGCAGACATCCTTCAGCCTTCACCCACTGAAGGTGATAATGTCTTTGTAGATGATGTATGTGGTGTGTGGGTAGGTGGTTAGGTGCGGTGCTAAAGTATCGAACAGTATACAGTCACCTTACTCCCCTGTGTCTGTTTGTGCAGCAATATCCATTTCAACCTTGACGCTTGACGAAATGACACTAAGGTTAGAGATGGACTGCTGCTGAGCGTTTTCCTGGAAGTGAGTCATTTAATCTAACCTGCTAGTCATGGGTGAGTGCAGGGTAATTACAAGGCATCATTCAAGATCAGCAGAGAACGACCTAATAGCGTTATGATTGTCTTAAGATTCAATGGGGAAGAAATGGCCGGCTGACGTGATTGTTCTCTCAATGAAAGCAGAGACAGTAATGGGAGCATATCACACTAATGGCTGCTTTCATTAATCAAATGACACCATTGATCAAAGGTATTGCCTTATTGAGCGAGAGAAACCATCAAACAGATGTTAACTCATCGAATTAATTTGTTTTGGCAGTACCGCACAGGTGTGGTGTTACAGGCCATGGCTGACGATAAACTGTGCCAAGATTCTTTATGCTCCACACAATCCCATTTATTTCACTTATCTCATGTGCAGTATCACAAGATTGACGCACTATCTGCATTATGTGTAAAGGAAGAACTGAGCATCCGTCATTGAATATCCTTGAGCATCTTAATCGACAGCTGGGCCGTGCAGACGAAGCCCAATAGAAGACCAACCAGAGGCTGGACACCTACTTTGCAAGAAACAAACAAACAAAACAGAGATTCATTCAATTTTGGATACATAAATACTATTTAATTAGTCTTCAGAGTTCATTAATGTTTGCCAATCTTACTGCGCACGTCTACATCATTCCTCCTCCTTTTGTGAGCTACCTCTGCAACCTTGGCCCCACCCCTCTTTGCTGCATTACACCAACACAGCAAATACATGCAATGTCAAGGCATCCCATCTCCAGGCTTACAGTACGCATGTGTGCGTTTGCCGCCCCCGCTCCTCTCCCATCTCCAAAAGTGCTGACTGCAGTCATTCCCCACCTGCTGGCAGTTCGCCCAGAGGCTGATATACCGTGTCACCGTACACGCATTAACAGCTATTGATCGGGTAGAAAACAGCAAAAGCATTCAATTATCTTGGCTCGACCATAATTTAAAAATGGCAACTCATTCTGAGCCTGTGGGACTCATTCAGGCAACATTTCCGGCTGGTAAACCGCTAAAATATTTACCTCCCATAATGAAGTGAATACAATAAACGGTCCAGCTGAGTGGTGTAGAGGAATGCAGATGGTTTTGTTGTTGTGTGTATTACAAGCTGCAGCTGATCCATAGCAAGCCAACACCCCATAGTTAGAGAGCAGATCAATAGAGCAGGATCAGCTACTAATTAAAAAGCAGTTTGGAAGCTTGTGCAGTCAGCTTCTGAGCAGACTGAGAGGTCATATATCACTTTGTCTGTATAAATCCATGTGTAGGACTGCTTCACAGGTTAGTTTATCTCTTGGTGTTTTGGTCTTCTGGTGTTCACCATGTTGTGTTCACCATGTCCCAGTGTACAGTGTCACTGTGTGCTGCGAGGTTAGGACCTGATCTCCCCTAAACATGAGACGATTATCTAATTGACTCTCAAGCTGGTGTTCGCTGTGCATGCCTTCTCTCTTGAAATAGCAGAATTACAGGCTCTCTCAGGGTGAAGACACCTCGTTACTGCTCAGGGAGATGGAAATTACACAGAATAATTTGCAGAAATGGACATTATTAAGATTCAGAATCCATTAGAGATTGATATTAAATAAGCAGTTAACTAGTTCCTCTGCTTTATAAGGACACTTTTAGATATCGCTGTATGTTTTATTCCCTTACAGATTATATTCCTTTTGAAATAGCTTTTTAGCATCAAATCTAAATGTCCTTTCTAACTCTTCCAAACAATTAAGTTATATGCGCCGAAGTGTGTATCCAATTTGGCATAATACATTTCATCTCCAAACAATTATGGAGTCAAACTGTGGACCAAGTGATAATGAAAAGAAATGATCACCACAACAAATCTATTTACATTCTATTTGCATTGTTCAGCCATTACTGATTGATGAATTTCTAAAGCAGCAAAAGACAGCAGAGCAAAGATTTTTGGAGATATGTTTTTAGTGGCTGATTATGTCGACGTTTTGTCGAAAATCTAAATTGAAATACAGCATGATGGCTTCTGGGTGAATTTGAATTTGATTCATTCAGGCATGTGTGTGTGTGTGTGTGTGTGTGTGTGTCTGTGTGTGTCTGTGTGTGTGTGTGCATGTGGAATCTGTGTGTTTCTTTCATGGAGATTTGCCAGTCTAGGTCCCCAAGGACATTGCATCCTGTCCACCCTCCCCTCCTGGTGACATCAAATGGTGGTGACAAAGTCTAATCTGGTTTCACCCCCCATCCTCTATTCTGACACACACACACACACACACACACACACACACACACACACACACACACACACACACACACACACACACACACACACACACACACACACAAGTCAAGAAAAACAAAGAACATTGCTTCAACATGAACAGGTTTGTATTTGGATGTATGTATTTATATTTTTCCATGCTAGAGAGAGAATGATTGATTTACATTTTTGCCTTGCAGTAGCCCAAGTCCCTTTCCTCCATGATGACAGGCAACTGAACGGAAATCGATGTGTCCTTTCTGACAAATTAACTGATAACCTACAGAGAAAAGGTTCCCATGAACACCTTGGCTTACAAAGCAAATCTGGATTTAGCAGACAGATTTCAGGAGTTTAAGATCTTTTTATCAGCCGTTCTATTGTCCTGGACAATTGTCTATTGTCATATGGGGATTGGAAAGAGCTAATAATACAACTATTTCTCTTTATTCAGGTCTTTTGGGAATTATTCATTATTACATACATATCCACACACACTTAGAGGAGACTGACTGAATATCTTAGCTAAAACTACAGACATATAAATCATAAAGCTACGTTAATTATTTGTCTCTAAAATGTTAATGTCACCATTGGTTACAAATTGTAAGTATTGATTTAGGCTTTAAGGGGCTCTGATCTTTAGCAAATTGGAGGCCACCTCTTTATCTTTCCCTCTCAGCAGCTGTCAATCAGTGTGTGTGTGTGTGTGTGTGTGTGTGTGTGTGTGTGTGTGTGTGTGTGTGTGTGTGTGTGTGTGTGTGTGTGTGTGTGTGTGTGTGTGTGTGTGTGTGTGTGTGTGTGTGTGTGTGTGTGTGTGTGTGTGTGTGATCATTTTTCGACATGGTCACTGGACCGCAGAGAAGCCTAATTTGGTAGGGGAGCTATCTGAAGGGGTTTGGAACAAGGGACATTCATGCAGTGAATTGCCTCTACAGAGCTTCATTCTGTAATAACAACATGTGGTTCAACAACAACAAAAACGAATTATAATAACAGCAGTAGTTATGATGTAATATGTGATACGGAGACATACAGTTTGGGGTGCATGAAATAATGACTTGAATCAAAATGTTTCAATAGGACTCTGCATGTTTCTTGGTTTGAATTTGGTGTCGCCTCACTGCACCGAACTGGCTTATTAGTTTCAGATGGGTTCTGCATTATTTATAGTGATAAAGAAGAGAACTGTGGTGCACAACATTGTGTTGGGAGGAACCTGCAGTGTGAGGGGGGGGGGGGGGGGGCGGGGGGGGGGGGGGGGGGGGGGGGGGGGTGGGGGGGGTGGGGGGTGGGGGTGCTGGTCTACGTTGCGTGTGTGAACAGTGACAGAAAATGTGTGGGAGTGACCAGATAGAGATAGCATGCAGAGAGAGGGAGAGCGAGGAGAGGCTGTGCAGAAAGTGAAAACAACTTTGATTCATTAATTAATACAACATTACATTATGGTCATGAACACAACTCCACACGTTTGGTAACAGATGACTTTCGGCACCATTCCAATTGCATTGGAAACGCTCATTTCCCTTCCTTCTTTTGCACTTTTTGGAATTGCAAAGAGAGCCCTCACCAATCTCTTACAATGGGGATCCGAACACAGGAATGACCCCACAGTGGGATAGCAGTAGGCTATGTTGCAATATGAGCTAAATGTAGTTAAAGCTAAATGCTAACATCAGCATACTGAGGCCTAACTAGCCTACAGCAATGTACATTTTCTATATATTACTGCAGTTTCAAGACACTGAAAGATAATGAAACAAGGGAAACAGCACCATGAACTAGTGGAATTAACTTAAAAGAATACTACATTTATTTGCTTTCTTGCCAAGAGTTAGATGAAAAGATTGATCGATTTATATTAAGTTACCTCTAAGCCTGTTAGCTTAGCATAAAGATTGGAAATAGAAGGAAACCGGCCAGCCTGGCTTTATCTAGTTTTTTTAATCTGCAGCTACAAAAAAATGTATAGCTTATCCTACTTATTGTAAAAACATGAACATGTTACAGATTTTATCATCCAAGAAAGCAAACAAGTTCCACAAATGTCCAACTATTCCTTAAACCCACTGATATAATAGTTTCAGTTTTTGAAAGTTTGATGGTTGATTCGACTAAATGACTTGTTACGACAGACGCTTTTTGCAGTGTTACTACTTAAAACTTCCTCAGACTTGTATTGACTGTTACTGTAGCAGTTGCCTTTGAACAGATAGGAATTAAATGCCTTGCTTAAGGGCATTTTGACAAAGTAAAGACTGTATTTTATCTACCCAGACTTCTCCCAGCTGTTCTGGAGGATTAGAACGCAGTTGCTTCTGTGCGACTACCATCGCCCGGTCGGCAGAGCCGGCAACTGCGTGCGAGATCCAGCCCTCCAGTTAGGTCAGTACTGAATAATGCAAGCGCCCATAAATTTCACCCCCCCCCCCCCCCCCCCCCCCCAAATGGAGATCTCTAGGGCCACAGCTCTGCCTTCACACCCATTATTCAGCTTGAATGGGCAAAAGGCTCTAAGATGCATCAATGCATGCACGCACACAAGTGCGCCATCGCACGCACACACACACACACACACACACACACACACACACACACACACACACACACACACACACACACACACACACACACACACACACACACACACACACACACACACACACACACACACACACACGTGTATAGGCCAAAGAAAATAAGAGCAGCCTCAGTAAGACAAGGAATGACAGGATAGAAGCTAACCAGAAAGCTTTGAGTGAGTTACGGTAACGTAAAGATGGATTTCAGGGAATTTGTTGTCTACCTAATACAAGTATTTCCAACTCCAAATTTGACGATACAACTGGTGTAAAAAGAGATTTTTCAGGGATAAAGGTTTAAACCCCAGTTGCTTGTGGGAGCAATGCAAATAAGGGTTGAATCTCTATTGTGTGTGTTTGTGCACCAAGTCTAACAGATTTAGCTTTAATTGGCAACAAGTCCCTCACAAACACGGCAGCTCTGTTTTATTGTTTCACCCCCCGTGTGATTAAACTGGATTAGGATGCAATTCTTCCTTGTTGCTCATGGCTACCAGAAGAGAAACCCTCAGCCCCCCTTCTTCCCTTTCTGCTCACTTCTCACGTCACTGCAAGAAATCTGCTTCACTTCATTCACACGCCTTCCTTTTACACCTGCCTCTCACCTCTCACTTTCACAATCTCATTCGAGCCTCTCTCCTTGCCTCTCTATCAACCGTACATCCTCTGAGTTTAAGGCACCATCCCTTTCTTTCTTGTTACTGCTCCCCCCGTGCGCTGCCACACCCCCTTGTTCCCTGATCCAATCCCCATCCCACCCACCATGCTGTCTTACCCCGCCACCCTCCTTCTTCTCCTTTCGCTCCCTTCATCTTTTCCCCCCCCCACTCTCTCCCTCCCCTTTTTGCTTCTCTTAGGGCATTTTCCACCTCTTCTGAGAGTCACCCCTCATGAATTATTTACCTGTGCATCTCAGTGGGGAATTTTGCTGCGTTTTCCTGACTGTTTTGCTGCGCATAGACATAGGCAGTGGTTTCTGGAAGGAAACAACTCATTTAAATGTGCAGGTAAGCGTCACAGATTGTCTGCTTCACGCGCTCGCTCTCTAGCCGACTGCCGGGTGTCCCTGCCTGGAAAACATTAACACCGTTATAAGAAATTGAGGACGGACAAACGCAGCAAGCCAGGGGAAACATCCCTTTGTGTTATAATAGGTTGTCATCTTATCCTATTAGATTATTCTTATAATAGTAGGCCCTTCAAAAGCAGACATTATCTTATGGAGATGGTGAATCTATTTCAAGTAATCATTAGATGCAGCTCAACTGCACCATTTCTCGCAGCAGGGGAAAGGATATACCCTTACACGTGCATGCGTTAAAATAAAACCACTGAAAGTGACTAAAACTGCAACGCCCCACTCTGCGCTCCCAGGACAGCATCACTCTCTGACGCCTCACACACAAGTATGCACATATACACACTTTGCTGCAAAGTGAATATTTAATCCTAAATCTTAATAATACTTTTTGCCATTTATCTTTTTTCTTTCAGTTTTACAGCATATGCCCCAGACGATGGTAAAAGTGATATTAAACTATATAAATCCAGCGTCTGAAATGTTTCATTTCCTGCTCATTTCTTTGGGGTGATGCCACCAATACCAATTAGCACATCTGCTATAAACCTTCCCTCCAATCTTATCAGAGGACATTTTTACTGGCACATGATCAGAACATCTTGAGGGGACATCCATAACAGTGCATCTCCTGAAGCGCATTAACCACGTAAACACAAAGAAAAGGCCTTTTAATTTGAATCAGCGATGCATGTCAGTGGTATCAGCACCACTAGTATCATGTGAATGTAAGCTCTTATAACAAGTACAGACACGGCAGCAGTTGACATGAAATTCTAATGTTTGAAATGCATTATACTATTACATTTCTCTTAAAAAGTATGTTGTGGCTCTACAGCAGGGATTATGTGCACATATTCTTTGAGGGCTTTTGTGTGCTCCTACAGAGCTGTCTCTGCTGGGGGATGCCACACCCTGCTGCCTCCTGACACAGAGGCAGAGAGGGGGAGAGGAGGAGAGAGAGAGAGAGAGAGAGAGGGAGAGAGATGGGAGAGTCCTCCAGCTTCTGCACACACCAAGAGGAACTGAGAAAAGTCATCACTGAGGTGTGAAAGGAGGATCTAACTGACCACGTGCCTCTCCCCACCGAGCATTTCATTACTATAGTGAAGAGCATGTGAGCAGCTTTACATACATTAAATATAAGACACACACACACACACACACACACACACACACACACACACACACACACACACACACACACACACACACACACACACACACACACACACACACACACACACCAAACTGGCCGTAGCGTGAGACGAAAGGTTACAGAAGTGGGTGTTGCGACGGTGAAGGTCAGAAAGCATTGGGAAAAAGTGGCCGACTTTTAAAAGTAAATGCCGAAATATTTCATTAAAAGTGAAAATAGTTTTGAAAATATCAAAATTGGTACTGTCAAAGTGTCAATAACTCAAAAGCTCGTAAGTCTCTCACTTCAATCCTCGAGCTGACTGCTGCATGTAATCCCTCAGTTTTATTTCAAGTCAATGTTAACACTGGAGGTAGCTTTTTCTGTCTTTATTACCATTAATTATTCTATAATTTCAAAATAAAATCCCTTCAACACAACAGTGAAGTGATTCTATTTAAATACAAAAAGCACTCAGTCACACTAGTTTCTTTATAGTGGCACAGGTGCTGGACATTGTAATCATTCGATGCAGCACAACGCGCTCCATATAAATCATGTATATGAAGGGTAACACTTATAGATCTTAAATCAATAACCTTTAGCCTGACACATTGTCATTCAGTGACACCAAAAGCAGTCATGTATCCTCCTCACACTCCCTCATTAGCAGCGTTACAATGAACCTGCACTGACGACCACGCCCTGAAACTGCTGATGTTAACGTGTTTGTCTCCTACACCCACCAAACTTCCCCACCCCACCCCCATCTCTCCTCCTCACCGAGCTATGCCACTGCAATGTTATACAACGCCTCTGCTGCTTCTGCTGTGAACCCTTCTCCTTCTTTTGTCCCACCCCTCACTATGGACCTGAGTGTGCAGTCGTTAAACCTGCTGCTGAGTTATCACTCCAGTGTGTATGAGCCGGAGCAGGCGAGAGAGCAGCTTCTACAAGTGCATCTGACCTCGACGAACAATCATTCAGTACGAGGTTAGAAGAAAGGTTGTTACGAGGTACATATATTACAATTCATTCAGTGTTATAATTAAGACAGAGCTTAAGGAAAATACTGTCAGAGACTTGAAATGAATGAGAAATGCTGCCAGTGAGTAAACACTGCTCGTGCACTGTTTGGAAATAGAATGAAATGCTATTAAGGTCTGATTTTCTACTGACAGTCCCCTATAGAAATGGAAACAGATGCTGCGCTGACCCAAATAATGCACAGTCAGCAATATGAGTGTATCTGACAGGGAGTGTAGAATGTTCAGAGAGGGAAGAAGGTGTGTTATTCTGTATGGGCAGAAATCCAGCCTCAGCAGAATGCAAAGTGGGTACTGCTGATATTTGTATGTCATTTCTATTTGCCATGTGTTTTCCCCCGCTGCTACAATTAAATCAATCTAAGTTTGCAAAACACAAAGTTGAGTTGATCAAGTGCTTATCAAGATCACAATGCTAATTTAAAACCTGTATGTTCCTCGCTTTATTGCATCACCCACAGACTGACGTTAATTATTTGTATTTCAAATAAAGGGGAAGATAGTGCATTGTTTTAAAATCATATTAGACTGTGGAGCACAAGAGGGATATGCCATGAACAAGCGCAGTCTTAAAAGCATGATTATAGGTGGATAGGGCAAAGCTATTTGTCTCTAAAAACTAAATATTGCAACAAAAAAAATCACTGGTGTCAGCTTCCTAAATGTGAATATTATCTGGTTTTCTTACTCTTCCATGGAAGTCATTTGAGTATCTTTGATTTTTTTACTATTGGTTGGACTAAACAACACATATAAAGGCGCCCGGGAACGTCTGATGTGCATTTTTTATTTGCTGACCTTTTATAGACAAAACAAATAATTGATTAATCGAGAAAATAATACTTTCTATTATTATTATTATTAACATTATGTGTTATAATAAGTATATGAAGCAATAATGACGATTATCATTTGTTCCTGCTCGGTTTCTCTTCAACATTTGTCCAAGGAGGTTATCTGGCTGAGACTGTGCGGGAGTAATGTGGGACGAAAGTGCCACCATCTGGTTCAAAATGGTACATCTCTAATAATAAATTAAATGTGATATTCAGTTTAAAATACACACATTAAGTTAAGTATAAATAGAACTCTTTCAATTTTTATATGATAATCAGTGTTCACATGTATATAGTTTACATGAGCTTCAATAGAATGAAAATGACAACAGGTGTAATAGTTGTGCATGGCAAATAGCTTATTCGAGAACTATTGGAGTTAAAACCTGTTGATGATAAAATGGTGGGTTATAAATTTAGATTTTGTTCCAATTAACACCAGCAGACCCGTTTCCACTGAGTTACAGATGCTGGTGACGAGGGAGGCGGGACTTCTGCGCTGCACAGGATGACGTGCATCAATAAGCACCAATCAGGTGATCTGATCTTACACGGCAAGCGTTTTCCTTTTTTAAACCTCGCACATGCGCATTTCATTTTTAAAATGGCGGCCGTACAAGGTGGTCTGGTCGACGCGGTCGAAGAAAAAGACATAAAATCAGAACCGTCAAACGATGGCTGTGGAAATAATAATGCAAACGACGTAAGGCCGCCCTCTACGTCCCCCGGCTCCAGTGCTTCGGCTGGAAGTAATACATCTGCGGCGGGACCCCCGGAGGACCAGCAGACGCTGCTGGCAGTCCTGCAGTTCCTCAAAAAGAACAAACTGACCGAGTCCGTGGACATTTTGCGCCGTGAAGCGGGATTACCAGAGGATTCACTGGATCAGAAGGCGGGCGGGGACTCCGGGGCAGGTTCGGGTGGTGCTACGGGAGATGGGAACACGGAAGGCGGGGATGCGAGCTCTCTTCTCAGCCGGGTGACCACCGCATCCTCCGTTGTAGCCCCGGCGCCAACTAAAGGTCCGATATACAACTTGGCTGCTGCTCTTTTGTTGCGTGAAACGCTGTTGCATCGTGAATCCAAATGTTTTCTGTTAATGTAGTGTAATCTAACGTTAGAGATAAGTATTCCCCCCATGAATTGTAACTGTCACGTTTATAACTATAGAGTTACTATAATCGTACTCTCAATGACCAGAAGTACATAAACTACAATATGTTGCTCCCAACTCCTCTCTCTGAGTCTCAGTTAAAGTTTCATGAAGGCAGTGTGTATTGCAGGGATAGGTGAGTTACATTGTAATGTACGAGTGTTTTGTGTTTCTGGTCATTGAGTTTGTGATGTGTTCACTACATTAAAGTTATTAATTCAGTTAAATTCACCACAATTTCAAATGAACAAGTGCTAATTGGCATTTCAGTTCAAGTGTAATTGCAAGTGAAGATACAAAACCAATTGTGTTTTTCAGATAAGCCTGTCATAACAATAACTGAAGAAATTACTCCACTTTTTCCACACTGGCTTAGTTGTCGTCATGTCATCTCGCAAGTTTGAAAGTTGTGTTATAAAGCAATGATATTTCTCTTCTTTACCTAAATGACAGTTAAGGTCTAATCTAAAAAAAAACAACTAATACAATATAGTTTTAAAGCTCAATGCACATCTCACTACTTCTTCTTCAACAGTTGTTGCGGAGGACCAGCCAGACGTCAACGTGGTGCTGTCAGCTTACAGCCAGCAGGGAGACCCAAAGCTGTACCCGGTTTACTACAGCGGCCTGAAGAAGTTCATAGAATCGGTTTTGGACTGCCACCGAGCAGAGCTGTCCCAGGTCTTCTACCCGCTGTTTGTGCACATGTATCTGGAACTGGTGTACAACAATCACGAAAGTGAGGCCAAGGCGTTCTTTGACAAGTGAGTTTCATAAATCTCATACATCTTTCTAACTACAAACACTTGTTTTAGCATTGAATCCTGCACAGTTGATAAACCGTACCTCTTTTGCCTCTCGCCATCTCAGGTTCAGCGGTGATCAAGAGTGTTACTACGAAGACGACTTGCGTGTTTTGTACAGCCTGTCCAAGAGGGAGCACATGAGAGGCAATGAGACCCTGCTGGACTTCCGCACCAGCAAGTTTGTCCTGCGTATCTCCCGTGACTCGTACCAGCTGCTGAAGAGGCACCTGCAGGAGCGTCAGAACAACCAGATCTGGAATATCATACAAGAGCACCTCTACATTGACATCTTCGATGGCATGCCACGCAGCAAGAGCCAGATCGACGCCATGTCTGGCAGCTTGGCAGGAGAAGGCAAACGAGAGGCCAATAAGGCTAAGGTTGGATTTATACACCGACACACAAATATGTTTGTCTTTGACTCACCGTGCTTTCCCCCCCCCCCCCCCCCCCCCCCAACAATTGTTGAATTCATGACATGTTCTTGTTTCATTATCATTAATTCAGGTTTACTATGGACTGCTGAAGGAACCAGAAATTGAGCTGCCTCTTGATGATGAGGATGAGGAGGCAGAGAATGAGGAGGGTAAACCCAAGAAGAAGAAACCCAAAAAGGACAACATGGGCTCCAAGAGCAAGAAGCAGGATCCTAATGCACCGGCGCAGACTAGGTAGAGCTTTTGGTATCGAATATTTCACATTTGTAAACCTAAACATTCCAAACATGTGTCCCACTTCATTTCCTGTTGCACTGTGTGTGAATGACATACGCTGACAGGAAGTAAACACGGACCCAAGCTGTTGTTAGCAGAGCAGTATGATCCATCAGAAGTTATCTGCAGCGTTGAGGGACAATATTGCATGAATTCAAACTTCTAATTTGAAGGAAATTACTTTTCCACATACAGGACAAGACAGGTAATAGTGTTGCCAAACATCCAAGCCTCTACATATTCCAATGTCGAAAAGAGTCATAATTACAGTTATTGATTTTACTACTTTCAAACTCCTTTTAACAATCCTTGAACTGCTTGTGGATCCACCAGTCAGTGACAGTTGACGTTGTTTTTTTCAGGATCCCTCTTCCAGAACTGAAGGATTCAGACAAGCTGGACAAGATCATGTACATGAAAGAGGCCACCAAGAGAATCCGCCTGGGACCAGATAACCTGCCCTCCATCTGCTTCTACTCTTTTCTCAACGCGTACCAGGTAATAACTCATAACCCAGCGATCGATGGACAATAGACCGTTCATTGTAATCTACATGAGAATCATTTCTAATTATTCTCATAGGGTCTGACTGCAGTGGACTTCACAGATGACTCCAGCCTGATCGCAGGAGGCTACGCTGACTCCACAGTGCGGGTGTGGAGTGTCACACCGAAAAAGCTCCGCAAGGTCAAGTCTGCAGCAGGTACAGTGCAAGACTGTGACCGTCGCAGCCCCAGCTCGATGTTATCCTGACTTTCTATAACACGAGTCTCTTCTCTCGCTCAAGACCTGAATCTAATCGACAAAGAGTCGGACGATGTGCTGGAGAGGATCATGGACGAGAAGACGGCCAGCGAGTCAAAGATCCTCTATGGACACGGTGGCCCGGTGTATGGCATCAGCTTCAGCCCAGACAGGTAGAAGAACCACGGCGTCTTTATCTGTTTAGCCCTTATCAAAACAAAGTTAGTTCTTGACATAGTAAGCAAAGAACACATAAAACATAACACAGCAACTCATAAAAACACAGGAGTAAAAGAATAAAAGTAATAAAAAAAACACATTAAACATTTTTAAATGGCAGAACCCATAAACAGAATCCAAAATAGAGTCGGGTGAAATCAGGGAAGGCGGTGCAATACAGTTTTATTTTAAGCTTAGATTTAAAAGAAGCCCGCCGTATCTCCTCAGGCGGGGTCCTCCACAGCCTCGGGGCTCTAATTTCAGATAAAAGCCAGAGGATCCTGATACAGAGATATACTGAGGAGTCAAACCATTTAGGTGCCTCGTAAAAAAAAGACGCTTAAAATGAATTCTAAAACCAACTGGAAGCCTGTGTGAAGAGGCTAAAAACGGGGTAATGTCTTCAAACCTGTTTCCTTAGTTAAAAGCCTGGCAGCTGAGTTCTGTGCAGTTTTTCTACTTCGTCACGTGAAAAGACTGTTACAGTAATCTAGGCGTAATTAAATAAAGCATGTTAAATAGTTTCTGTAGCTTTAAAATGTAACATAGGTGGTATTCTGACAATGTTCCTTAGTTGATAAAAGCATGTTTGTACAATTGTCTGTATTGTGCTGCTCACAACTTAGATTGCAGTTAAACAAGACGGCAATATTTCTAGCAACAGGCCTGGTGTCTTCAGACAGGTACCCAGTAGATGGCAGTAGTTGAATGTTTGTGTTGCTGGAGACAATAACAAGAATTTCTGTTTTGGTTGAGTTCAATTGAAGGAAATGATTAGATATCCACTTTCTTACATCTATTACTCCTGTAAATAAGCGAGCACACTGTGTTCAGTGGGCTTTATTAATCATTTAATTGTTTTTGCGTCTTACATTATAAAATGTGCACAGTGTTAAAGAAGGCATGATGTTGAGAGACTCCTGACTAATATAACTCTGGTAATTCCTTCTCGTTTTGGCTCTCAGAAACTACTTGCTATCAAGTTCTGAAGATGGTACAGTCAGGCTGTGGAGTCTCCAAACATTTACTTGTCTGGTGGGCTACAAAGGTCACAACTACCCAGTATGGGACACCCACTTCTCCCCCCATGGGTACTATTTTGTCTCCGGGGGACATGACAGAGTTGCCCGGTAAGAAACAGTTTTTGCTCATTCTTCAGTAACGGAGAGAAAAACACCCTGTCGATACACAGCAGCCCTGTCTACAGATGTCCGTCTTTGTTTAACATTGTGCTTTCTCCAACAGTCTCTGGGCGACAGATCACTACCAGCCTCTGAGGATATTTTCTGGTCACCTAGCTGATGTCACCTGCACCCGCTTCCACCCCAACTCCAATTACTTGGCCACAGGTTCTTCTGATCGCACCATCCGACTCTGGGACGTCCTGAACGGAAACTGTGTGCGCATCTTCACCGGTCACAAGGTCAGACGAGTCACCAGAGCAGAGCCCCAAATCTGTGGCTTCTCATTCTGCAGCAGGGCCATATCATGAAAGCCTAATATGTGGTCTAAAGTCATGAAATTAAGCATTTACAAATGTAAACAAAATGTCATGTTTTAAAAATGTCATTACAGAGTAATTTAGTTTAGTTCGACTCACATGCCAATAAAAAAAAGAGGTTAGCTAAATTAACATTAAATGCACTGTCTACACCCATGAGTCTTAGAGCAACACCTCTATAGTTTCTGATGGAGGCTATAAAGTAATGCTGTTCAGAACATTTCCTTTACACCCACAGAGTTAAATATGCTAAAGAGTCACAGGTTTATACGACAGCACAGCTAGCAGAATTGACTGCTGCAGAGACCACTACTCAGCCAGCCTTCAACTCTGTCTTCCAGGGTCCTATCCATGCGCTGGCCTTCTCTCCCAATGGTAAGTTTTTGGCTTCGGGAGCCACTGATAGCAGAGTTATTCTGTGGGACATTGGTCATGGGCTGATGATTGGAGAGCTTAAAGGCCACACGGGCTCCATCTACTCCCTCCGGTTCAGCAGAGACGGAGAGATCCTCGCCTCCGGTGAGTGACATCTTTTAATTTGACACAAGTTGAATATCTATTCACGGTTATGTAACTGAATGCATCTGTAGCCATTGTTTTAAGAAAATCTGATTTAGAGAATGATTAAGCTACAGAAGACTATGAGTGGAGTCTTTTCTTCAGTTATGCTTGCAGTGACTGTGTGTAATCTTGTTATTCTAGGCTCAATGGACAACACGGTTCGTCTGTGGAATGCTACGAAAGCATTTGATGATTTAGAGACCGATGATTTCACAGCGGCTACAGGACACGTCCATTTACAAGACAACTCCCAGGAGCTTCTGCTGGGCACCTACTTGTCAAAATCCACACCCGTCATACACCTTCACTTCACCCGCAGGAACCTGCTGCTGGCCGCTGGTGCCTACAATCCATGAGACATTACTGAACTATGAGAAAATAATCCATAGAAGCTTGAAATGAAGCAAATATAGTCCCCATGCTCCCCAAGTAATTGAAGAGGTGTGTGTGGTGCAGTTGGAACAAAACTGCATTATCAACCAATCATTTCTGGTGAAAATTTAGCTGTGAATGAAGATACAAATATGGTTCGCAGACTCCTGTTCTGGCCACAAATCAAGCTGATCTATTGCAGATATCCCTTTGCCATGATAAGTGCCATTGTTGAACGAGGACTGTTTTTCTTTTAAATCACTGCCATGAGTACAGCTTTGTTCAACACGTGGCTGACATTTCTGTATCATAGTATTTTATATTGTGTACACTGTAAATAAAAACATGTTTTCTATGTTTTGGGCATAAATTTTCTTTATTAACATAGGGAAACCAAACAGTGATATTTTATTACAAGCATGTCCAGATGCTTTTTCCTCTCCCAGCTGTTAGAAACGGTGGTCGAAATGGACACCTGTAAGGAGACAATGAGGACCTTGAGTTAAATGTACGGAGCATTACTTTCCTAAAGTACAATGGATTTGGAAAATAATAGGACGTAGAGACTTACATGTTCACTTTTCTGTGACAGCGGCCTGTTTCTTGGGCTTCAATTTGAAGAAAAGGCCAATGGCTAGTAGACTGGCATATGTGGCCAAAACACACTAAAGAAACAAAAAGGAGACATGATGGGAATTTCATGACAGTTTCCGTGTTAAGCATGAACATACAGTTTATTTATGGAAAAGTTGAACACAACTCACATTCCTCCTTCCTGTGATTGTGTATGCATTGAAGTACTTTGCAAAGCCAGTGAACTGGTGCTGGGTTCCTGCGTCGTGTCCTCCCATGATGGATTTTGAATGGTCCTATAACAAGGAGAATAAAAGTGATTAATAATAGTATACGAGTGAAGTTTAATCTTTACCGTAGGTACAGTAACCTTGTGTGTAACAACAAACATCTGGAGCTGAAACAAATAGTCGACTGACAGAAAATGAATTGCCAGAAATTGCATTTTTAAAAGATCCTGTTAAGTTATTATTTAGACTTATATGATGGTAACCCGAATATATTTGAATTATTTCTGGGTTTTGGGACTGTTGGTTGCACAAAGCAAGTCATTTGAAGAAGTCACCTTGCGCCCTGGGAAACCTGATGTTTTACTACATAACCGAGAAATCAGCAAATTAAATCGAAAATGAAGAAGCAGATTAGGACCTTTAAATTGGTATTAGTCACACAGCACTGGAATTTACTTAAGACTTGACAGGACGGAGAGGGGGAACAAACTAATTCCAAATGAGCTAAACTACCGTTAGCTATACAGAATGTACTTGTTACATGTTTAACTTTACTGGTGGTTGGTTTGACATTTAATCTAGCTATCATTAATATGTCAAGATGCTAAAAGCATGCTTTAACCCAATACTTCTGCATAACATTCAGGCTTAACCCACATTTGATTCAGACTGACTTTCATCGGTCAGTGACTGCATAGCTTGTTAGCTAGCACGCTTGCTAGGTTAGCCTGCTAACATTAGCTAGTTGTATTTTCAGACCGCTGGTTACATTCTACATTATCACAGATGCGTTTTAAAGAGGACATGGGTACATTGCTACTCAGCGTTGCTGAACAAACAGTGAATGTCGTTATTTGTTTCTACATGTGTTATGACTTACCTTTACGGCTCGACCCCTGTGCAAACAGAATGAAACAAGTGCCCTTCAGCTGAGGCCGCAATGCTAGATCTGTTAGGAAGTCCCGCCTACACTCGTAATCCAGAAGTTTGCCGGTATTGGTCCAAAATAATGTCACTCAATGTTAGCGTCTAAAACGGCCACTGAATGGCTAATAGTGGTGTCAATCACCTTTTCTTGTCTGTGATTGGAGAAAGAATGAAACGCCCACATTAGTTTTTCTTCCGGGTTTTTCTTCCGGGTTCTTCCGGGTTTTCTTCCGGTTGCTTCAGGCGTGCTGCTGAAAAACATGTGAGTTTTGCCGGAGATTTAATGTGAGGAAAGATTTCATGTTAAACACTGAAAGAACCATTTGATATACGTTTGGATCGAAATCGAGTTTGTCTCTACGTGAATAGGCATTTTATCTGCTGACAAACACGCTTTATGTTTAGCCCTAGTGCTAAAACACGATACAGGTAGCGTTAGCTGATGTTGCCTCGTGCATTTTGAGTGGTGACTTTATGTGCAGCAGTGTTGCATCTGATTCTAACGGACTTGGTTATATTTTTCTAACTAATTGGTTAATGTATTTACATAGTGTTGAATGTATCAAACAGTGTCTGATTAGAGAGAGCCAAGCTGTTGTATGTGTCTCTCCTGATGCATCATTTATATGCATCTATATTATCAGTAATAGTAACTCACTCCTACGTTAAACACGACGATTGAGTTACATGAGAGGCACAAGCTGGGTCTTAGGATAACTTAACTTTTTGTATCGTCAGCTCAGGTTAGAGGTTTTGAAACAATGAAAGTGTCTTTGATTTTCTTAGACATTGAAACAACATCAAACATGGCATCAGTGGAAGAAGACTTCCCTCGAGGAGGGACGGCAAAGAAGCCCACCGAGAGTAAGATCGAGGTGCAGCGGACAGAAGTGGACAACTTGTTCCAGGTAGAGTTCTACTCTTTTCTATCTTCATATCCATACTACCGTCAAAAGAAAATACTTCATAGAACTGGGTAAAAGTGTAAATAATGAGGATTATCACACAATATCAGGCAAAGTATTCTCCTAACTGACATCAGTGCATTACTGAAGTGGTCATCATATCGCTTTCCTTTCACACACTCTGTAATTAAGTATGGTTTGTGTTTTGTATACTTAGTCTCACGTTAGGAGGTATCAGTAAAATGACCTCCACAGTGAAGGATGGTTTGCTTTTCTCTCGCAGTCGAACCAACAAGACGAAACTAAGAAAAGAAAAGGGGCGAGCAAGGATGCCGGCAAGAACTTCAAGAAGCCAAAGACGGACAAAGAAGATGGTCTGACGCTGAATGAAGCAGCCAAGTGTGTGGAAATTCTACACAACAAGGTAATACATCGTGTGCTTGTAATTTGTCAAATGTGATAAGTAGGTTAGTTTTTGTGTTAAACTACCGTTATTCAAAAGCGCAGTAAGCTTAATATTGTGTGCGTTTTCTGCATTCCCAGAATTTGAAGGAGGGTATCCTGATGCTGGGCTGTGTGAAGGATGTAACTGACTTTGAGGTGACCGTCGGTCTGCCCTGTGGCATTCAAGGCTTCCTCAGCATCAAGAACATCTGTGACTCCTACACCAAGGTGCTCACCGAGCAACTGGATGCAGCTGATACAGAGGTACGATTTGTCTAAAATCAGATAGTAACCTACATTAGACTAAGGGGTATACGTTAACCTTTTTTTTTATGTCTTAGAGTTTACTCATGTACCAGGATATTTGGTAATATCTAAGAGATGTATCTTGTATTTTTACTTCACAGGACATCTGCTCTCTACGGCATCTCTTCTACCCTGGCATGGTGTTCAGGTGTGTGATTGCCAAGTTGGCTGTAGCCAAAGGAGGCTCTCTTAGCATCCAGCTGTCAATCAATCCAAAGCTGGTCAACAAGGCTCTCACCTCTAGCTCTCTGAAAGCTGGCATGGTGAGTCATTAGTGGTCTTCAGTTAAATATTTGGTAAAAAAAATTCAATTCAACAATTTATTGTAATGTTATTTTGTGACGACTCAGGCCGTGAGTGGATGTGTGGACAGTGTGGAGGATCATGGCTACATAGTTGACATTGGCCTCAGTGGAACCAAAGCCTTCCTGCCCAAAAAGACAGTAACAGACAAACACAACAACTCGGAAGGTATGACAAATTATTTCATTGCCTGCCATTTACTGTGGAAATAATCTCAGTCAATTGCATCCTTTCAGATGCAAAATAGTAGCAAAGCAGTCATAAAGTAACAGATTGGAAAAAAAGTATGAATGCATGTCACAAGCTTTTGTGTGTTCTCATGTCTGCAGAGCTGAAAGTGGGTCAGTATTTGACTTCTCAAGTGGAAGAAGTAAAGAATGAAGGACGTGTGGTCCACCTTTCTGTCAGCGCTCCGACCGTCGCCCAGGCCTGTGCTGAATCCAAGCAGGGCTGGAACCTCACCAACCTGCTGCCTGGCCTTCTGGTCAAAGCTACGATCAAAAAGGTAGAGGCACACCCCTTTTTATTTTGGTAAAGAGTACATCGTCTCTCCAAGGATAAGAGTGAAAAACTCTGTGGCAGCCGAGAATCGTTTTATTTCATCCAGTGATTGATCTACGTTCAGGGGTAAAAGTAGGCCGATACAGTCCGGTGCTCCATACCACTAAAAGATTCAGTCCCGGTATGCAGTACCTTAAAGAAGGGACAGCAGCTGCCTACCAAAACCCACATAAAACAAAACAGCCATGATCAGTCAAGTTCTTGACGAGAGAAATTCAAGTGAATACAACACATCTTTGTAGCGCCCATGTTGTATCATCAAACAACTTAAAGCTCGAAGTCAGAAAAAACGTATATATGTATCTACTCAGGAAAATAGGACCATCTGAGGAGCATGTGAATGCACCATTTAAAATTATTATTTAGAAAGCACGAATCAAAACGGAAACCAATGATATGAAGTCATTAGGAACAAATTGATTGAAAAATTGGAGTTACAGAATAAATCCCGTGTGAGATATGACGACAAGTATCCCTCTGCGGGGAACCCAGGTGGTAGGATGAGGGTTAAATAAATACATTGCAACACATTATCACATTATATCAAGTGTTTCTAGTTTCTTAATACATCTTATAGGCGTTAAAAGAATGAGTGTGTGTGCTGCTGCATGAAGCCTGGGAGTGGGTGGAGAACAATATGAAGGGATGAATGTTGGGATAGTAGAACTACAATCACCCCTGCATACGCCTGCTCTAAGAGTCACTATCACAACTTCAGAATCAGAATCAGCTTTATTGGCCATGTATGCGTGCGCATACATGGAATTTAACTCCGGTTACACATTACTCTCATCGTACATACACACATATGAAATATATACAATAAACGAGAAATATAAGAAAAACAAGGACATTTAACAGCCATATACAATATAAGTATAAATATATCCCAAAAACGTATATATATATATATATATATATATATATATATATATATATATATATATATATATATATATATATAAATAAATAATGCAATAGTGCAATTAGAGGTAGTAGCGCAATATTACTTATTTATTGTTCATCAGAGTGACGGCCAGTGGAAAGAAGCTGTTCCTGTGTCTGGTGGTTTAGGTGTACAGTGCTCTGTAGCGCCTACCAGAGGGGAGGAGTTAGAACAGCTTGTGTCCAGGGTGTGAAGGGTCTGCAGTGATCTTTCCAGCCCGTTTCCTGACTCTGGAGGTGAACAAGTCCAGGATGAATCGTAGGCTAGAACCAATGATCCCCTCTGCAGACCTGACAGTCAGTTGTAGTCTGTTTCTGTCCTGTTTGGTGGCCGATCCAAACCACACAGTGACAGAGGAGCAGAGAACAGACTGGATGATGGCTGAGTAAAACAGGATCAGCAGCTCCTGAGGCAGGTTGAACTTCCTGAGCTGGCGCAGGAAGTAAAACCTCTGCTTGGCCTTGAATGCCAACTTCAGTGGTAGCCATGTTTCCTTTGAATAACGTCTACATGTTTGTATTGCAGGTGACCAAACAAGGTCTGATCCTGGACTTCCTGTCGTCCTTTAGTGGCCAGGTGGACATTCTCCACATGGAGCCAGAGTCCAGCTACGCTGAGGGAACTGAGGTAAAACTGATCCGTCAATGTTTTCCGCTCGTTGATCCTGATCACTCGAATAGATATTTTTGGATTGAAATGCACCGAATTAAAACGATCTTAAACAAAGCTGCTAAATGTTGCCAGTTAACGGATTACCATGTGTTTATATTGGAGTATAAACTTGGTAGGCTAACCCTGTTTTGCATCAATCCACCCAGGTGCGAGCCTGTGTGCTGTATGTGGAGCCGTCCACCCGTCTGGTGGGCCTGAGCCTGCGCAGCTACCTCGTTCAGCCCGGGGCCAGACTGGACCACGCTCCTGCTGGAGGTGACCGCATTGGCGAGGTGGTGAAGGACTGCAAGATGATCTCGATGCACCACCGGTCTGGAGCCATGGTGGAACTGCCAGGCAAAACTTTGGCCTTTGTACACGTGAGTCACGGTGATGTTTGAACATTAAAGCCTGCTTTGACGATTACGAAGAATAAATGCTCTCTGTGAATATTGTGCTGACTCAGCATTAGGGTAATAACTTAAATGTATCCGTCTTGACAGAGGAATCACCTGAAGGAGCTTAATGAGCTGCATAATGAAAACAGAGTGCTGGCTATGACTGAGCACACCTGCAGGATACTGGACTTCAGCGTCATGGACCAAATTCATTTTGTTAGTCTGCGGAAGTATGTGGCACCTCATATATGTGTTATTACATAGTAATAATGCACTTTACTATTCCAATGTGATGTATTGACGATCGTCTTTTTTTTTTTCTTGATTTCAGGAGTATGATTGACAAGCGTTTTTATAGATATCATGATCTTGAGGCCGGTCAGGTTGTAGAGGTAAGAATAAAAGTATCACCATGCATGTGTTCGCTTAGATTATAGTTTTTTTAAGATGGTTACATTTCTTTCGTACAAGTTAATTTTCTCTTTAGGCTGTAAAATCATTTTTGTTCTTTGGGTTGTTCTCTGCCAAATTTAATATCCATATGGTGGGGAGGTATATTCACATTAACAAAATATTTAGTAAAACCTCGTTGATTTTGGAACTCCGATGCAACGGTTTAAAATGGAGATGTTGAATGCCTAGAGGCAGCGTCGCTAACACCAATTTTCCGGCCTCGTTCTGCTCTCTCACTGTGTCTATTGTCTGTCTCACTTTGTCTGTCTTCCACGTGTCTCCCTCCAAGGGGACAGTGTCAATCCTGTTTGATCACGGCATGGTGGTGCATCTGTCTGACCACATCAAAGGCCTGGTGCCCCGGACACACCTGTCCGACATCCTCCTCAAGAACCCAGAGAAGATGTACGTGGAGGGCATGAAGATCAAATGCCGGGTCAGTATAGTTTGTTTCAAAGCCACTGAGATAACCGCGAGAATAAGATCTGTGTGGCAGATCTCATCTTTCATGTTTTGCGTGAATATGTTCCTTCAGGTGCTGTCAGTAGATGCAGAGAATAAGAAGCTGTACCTGACCAGAAAGAAGGCTCTGATTGAAAGCTCCCTGCCATTGTTCCTCAGCTATACCGATGCCCGTATTGGCCGCGTGTCCCACGGCTTCATCGTCTGCATCAAAGACTTTGGCTGCATTGTTCGTTTCTACAACAGCGTCAAGGGTCTGGTGCCTCGCAGCGAGCTCAGCTCTGAGCCAATCGTCTGTCTGGAGGACTTTTATGTGGGGCAGGTGAGGAGATCAGACAGCATGGACACTGAGGATCATGTCTGTTTTTTTTTGCCTTTGAAGACTTTGACTGTGAAGTATTCGGCATCTGATAAGTTTGTTTTTCGTTGATCGTCCAGGTGTTAAAGGCTAAAGTTCTTCAGTGTGACCCCGATAAGGCGAAGATGCTGCTGTCATTTAAGGCCGCGGTGGAGGGAGACACAGACGAAGCTGCCAAGCCCCAGTTTGACTGTGAGATGGGGATGGTAAGTGTCTCTCGTTTTTTTGTTTTCTTTGATCTCAATTAAACAATTGTTTGACCTCAACGTGTGTATTTGTGTGATGTAGAGGCTGGAGGCTAAAGTGCTGAAAAAGTCAGTCAACAGTCTGGAGGTGGCCATCCTCCCTGATGAGATCCGTGCCATACTACCCACAATGCACCTCTCTGATCACATGTCCAACTGCCCTCTGATGTGGGAGAGTATGCAGGAGGGAGACAGCATCTCAAACCTCATCTGCTTCAGCAAGAGCAAGCACAATATTGTATCCTGGATAAAAAAAATGTCTGTATTTGTTGTGTGATTCTGATTATGACTGAAAAGGTAACCTCAACCTGCTATGATTGATTGATTCTGTACAGTATTAGTTATTTTGCCACCCTTTGATGCTTATCTAGACGTACATTTCCTAATTATGAAAAGCAGGGAAGTTGTTGTTGCTTTCCTTAGCTGCTCCTCTGTTAAAGACTGTCACCAAGAAACCAACGTTGAGATGGTCGCTGGAGGAAGGAGTGGTTGCCAAGGACTTCTCTGAAGTCACAGTTGGAATGGAGCTGGTTGGCGTCATCAAGAACATCATGTCTTATGGCGTCTTTGTGGAGTTCCCGTACGGCCTCTTTGGTCTTGCACCCAAGTCTGTAAGTAAAGGGCTTAATGTTTACGTCTTGTTTCTTCTCTACTTCTAAGCCGTTTATCCATTTTCTCAACTAAAATTCTTCCTCTGCTTTGCTTTTTTTTTTTTTTTTTTTTAGGCCATGTCAGACAAGTTCATCAGCGATACAACATCTACCTTCCAGCCGGGCCAGACAGTGTTCGCTAAAGTGACCAACCTGGATGTAGAAAAACGGCGTTTCCTGGTCACGCTGAAGATTTCAGAGGTCTCGTCTCCAGTGGGTGATGCCCAGACGAGACTCATTAATGGCCTGCAGGAGAGAAGAGCTGTGACTGAACTGTTCGCTATGAGAGGTATGATTGCATTGGTCTTTAATTCTTCATTTGAAGTTTGTCTTCAGTGTCTTAACGTCTCATTGTCTCCGTCTTTCCTCTCAGAGAACAGTGATCTTCGCCAGCAGCTGGCTGCTCTGACTGTTGGTCAGAAGCTGACGTTGACTGTAGATACTGCGGACAGCGGTGCCACCTTTAAGTCTGATGATTTGGCCGGTGCTACCATAATGGCCACCAAGTACCATGTCATGGGTGTGTATTTAAACAGAAATGTATTTGAGATCTTGATCTTGTTCCTCACCTCGTCTGTTCCCCTTATCGTTTGAAGCGTTACGACTTTAGAGCACTCCCTCCAGAGCCACAGAGGACGTTGTATAAGTCTTGGTTGAGGTGTAGTAACCATGACTGGTAGAAGGATCTGCACATGTAAAATCGGTAGAGTGGCCCTTCAACCGTTAAGCTTTGGGGCCCCCTATGAAGTAAACTCAATACGTACCCTGTAAAGTAGTGTTTTTTCATCTCTGATTGGACAGATTATTGTCTTTTTACCTAATTGAGACCAGTGTGTGTCCCACCCGTAGCAGACAAGACTCATCTGTCATATGTTGCATTGTTACCTTAAGCATATTATGAATTTTATTTATTTTTTGGCAAAATCACTTTGTGTAAGCTGCAGTATATAATTGTCTGTTGGCTGCACTGTTTCCAGGTGTTGATCTGACCTCGGGTCAGAAAGCTTACGCGGTCATCCTCCATGTTGACGTCCTGTCAACCTGTGTCCATGTGTCCATCCTGTCCAAGCTGGTGGAGAAGAAGAAATCTGTGAGTATTTCTTCCATTACTGCGGTTTTGGTGTTTCAAAACAATGACAATGTTTTGACTGTTGGGGCACTTGGATACAGTCAGATTATGATTTTAAATGTTATTGTCCTTTTGTTGTTTGTTTTTATCCGTGTCTCTACAGTTAGCTGAAGGCTCAAAGTACACAGCGATGGTGCAGCACATCAACGCTGACTTTGCCATCATCTCACTGGGGGACACGGCACAGCTGACTGTGATCCAGACCAGCAGCCACCTGAATGACACATTTCTGTCAGAGAAGCTGGAGGTGGGGATGAGTTTGGCCGTCGAGGTCATAGAACCGAGCTGCCAGGAACTGCAGGGGCTCGCCCTGGTGTCGTGGGAGAGTAGTTCCCCAAAACGATGCCGCACGACCTCGGAAAACCAGACGAGCGCTAAGGGTCACCACTTCGGGAAAATCGTGCGGGGTAAAGTGCGGTCAGTGAAGCCCGCCTCCATTCAGGTGACACTAGAGGACGGAAGTACGGGCAGCGTGCATGTGTCGGAGGTGGTGGAGCTTGCAGAGGTGCGTCAGGGATCCTTCCCCACGTCTACGGTTAAAGTGGGCAGTGAGGTCACCGCCAGGGTCATCGGAGGACGCGAAGCCTTCAGCCACAGGTAGAGTACGCCGACGGCATTTTACACTTTTCTAATTGCAAGTTCCTTCTTTTGTCACATTGTTTTTTTTCCCCATTCTTAGTTAAACAAACACTGTAAACGTGTAAAGTTGAATGTGATGATTTTCAGATTTTCTATGTATTATTTGTTAAGTTGTATTGAACTTGAAATTAATCTCAAATTTGTTATTTCAGATTCTTGCCCTTCTCCCATCCCAAATTTACATACACCATCCCTGAGCTCACACTTGTACCCAGGTAATTGTATAGACCGGTTCATTGAGCATTGTTATGATGATGATATACTGCACAGTAACCTGAATATTATTTAATCATGAAGCAAATTAGTAAAATTACAGCGTTCTCGATTTCAAACCTTTTTGCCTGCCGCCTTTTTGGTTTTATAAAATATTATGCAGAGATTAGAAATGCTAATTACAATGATATAAACCATGTTATGGCTGTTCATATTTTATGTCAGGATGTGTATTTTCTTTCTGTTATCACCCCAACGCAACACATTTTGCTGTTTCTTATTTTTTTTTTTTGTGTTTTTTTCATCTCTGCAGCAAACTGGATAAAAGTGAAGATTTCAAAGCAGTTACACAGAAAGAGAAGCTAAACAGCTATACGGTCGGGGAAGAAATTACATGCTTTGTATCAAAGGTAAGTTCGGGAAATCATAGTGGCTTGCAGTAGCTTGCTTTAATTCTTTCTGACAGTTTCCACAAAATTCACTTTTTGATCATAAGTTTACAAATCAAAAATGAATCAAAAACAACTTTAAAGGTGCAAAACTGCAGAAGAGGTTTTCAGTGTATTCGTGCTTCTGCCTCCAGTTTAATCCAAAGAAGAAGACTTTGAAGGTCACCACAGACCCTTGTATTACTGGGACAGTCAACCTGCTGGCCATGATCACCGACGCAAAAGTAAGTTTTTGAAGTATTTCATATGTGTGTATTGGAAGAGAGTGTGTGGGATCATCTTTAACAGTCCAAGGTTATTATGGAACTTGAGAGAAAAGATTAGATTAACCTTAATTTCAAACGGCTGCGATTGTCTAAATTCTGCTTATTTTCAGAATGCATGCCACCCGGAAAAACTGTACAAGCTGGGCCAAGCAGTCCGTGCCACAGTGGTAGAAGTGAACTCCAAACGTCAACGTTTCGTGCTGTCACTCACAGGTTTTTCTTTTTTTTGTTTTAAATTGTTTATTGCTTCCCATTTCACGTTTCACATGGCTGTTGCACATTTGTTCGCTCTTGCTTTCAGATTGTTTATCAAATACAAAGACACTGACTACAATTAATCTGATTCTGTGTTTCCTTTTTGTTTTCAAGGTGTCCATAAGCTGGAGAAAGGCAGCGTAACTTTGGGGATGGTCACTAATATTAAGCCACAATTTGGCCTCCTGGTCAAACTTCCCTTCGGCATGTCGGGATCAGTTGCTATCACTGACCTGGCTGATGCCTACAAGCCAAACCCATTGGCCGGGTACAGAAAGGATCAACTGTTGAGGTCAGGAGACGCAGCATGTGCTGCACAGTTAGACTGATCTATCAGGACAGTTTGATGTTTTATTTAAATTACAAACTGTGGAGAACTAAGTTACCTAACTTTTTAACTGTAGTTCAGGTCAAACAGAATAAACTGTTTGAATTATTAGTAACCTTTTGTTATGGTTGTAAATGCTGTTGTTTCATTCATGTGCAACTGCTGCCACACATTATCAACTATTAGCAGCTACAATAAAAAAACATCTTCGTACCACTATCAGACTTTAAATCCCATTTAGATTATTTGTGAAGTTTATTTTTGCCTCTTCTTTTGCTTCAGGTGTTTCCTCCTTGGGGGTGAGAAGAGCAACTGGCACTTGTCTCTACGTGCATCAAGGTAAGGGCGAGTTCTGTTGGATTTGTGAGTTTGTGTATCAAATTCAGACGCGTATCTCAAAACAACATCTGGTTGACCGTAAACTGTGCTCGTCCAGGCTGAACCCACAGCAGACCAAGCCAGTGAAGGACCTCGAAGTGTTGTCTGTAGACAAACTGAAGGCAGGCCAGATCATCAGAGGCTACGTCAAGTCTGTGGGAGAGCAGGGGGTCTTCATCAGGTCAGTGGAATTCATCCAGCACTGAACTTCAGCTTTAGACTGCACAGATATCACATTCATATTTAAACTCCATAGAATCATACTTCTGAAAGGAACCTCATGCTCCATATTTTTATGGAAAATGTAGTTCCGGGTTCAGTTATTTCGGCAATTCCCATCACCCTCGTTTCATGTTTTTCTTCCAGGTTGTCGAGGAGCATCACGGGAAGAGCCCATCTTCAGCAGTCCACCAAGTACTTTGTCAACGACCACAAGGTCCTCTTTGAGCACCTGACCCGCAACACCCTGCTCACTACCAAGATCCACAGGTAAAAACAGCTCCAGGTTTCCTTCTGTAGTCGACGAGTGTTTGAAAATAAAACGTACAGCAGGAAGGATTCATTGTAATCAACATCAAAATAATCGATTTGGACACAAAGGAAGAATCTAGCACCGTAATGCTGACGGTGTGTCTTTCCATAGCTTGCCCGGTGCAGCTTTAGGTAACAGCCATTTATAGAGTCAATGCTGTCGTCACGTCTGCAGCTCTTTCTGTTCTTGTCCTCAGTATTGACGAAGAGGAGGGGTTGGTCCACCTCTCTCTGCTCCCAGGGGACACCGGGAAGCCAGACGTCATTCCAGACTCTCTCGGCCTGCCGCTGCGTCTGATCGGAGAGGAGGAGGAGAAGAAGAAATATGACGCTAGGAAGAATAAACGCTCGGCGTCTGAGAGTGAGCAGGTAACAAACGGCCTCCGTTTCCTCTCACGTCAACCTTTCCTTCCTTCCTTCCTTCCTGCTTTTTATATTAAATAGTAAACTCATGGTAGATGAGCCACCACTCTGCCGTTTCAAGTGTGCTGGGGTAAACCCCGTTCACATAGATCAATGCCATCTTCAGTTATCATTCATTATCCTTAAGTCCGACCGTAATACAATCTGCTAAAAGCTTGATGGCCACCGATGCCCTTGTGTGTATGTGTTGTGGTTTATTTAATCGTTGATGGAAGTCTTTACTGTGGTTTCAATTGTCAGAAACAAGCAGAGTCCCAGGTCCCGAAGAAGAAAACCAAAAATGCAAAGACTGATGACAATGACAGCGGAGTGGAGGTGTACTTCAGAGAAGAGCAGGATAAGGGAGACCAAGAAAAACCCAAATCTGATTCTGTAAAAGTAAGCAAGTACACTGCTGCTCAGTATCTTTTACATTCATACAAATCTCCATAGATTTGGAACAGTAATATTATTATGCAGAATCTGAAAAATGCATGTCCTGCTCCTCTTCGTCAGCAGGTGACTCCCAGCTCGGCGGGTCGATCCAGACTGCAGGTGGCAGCAGGTTTCTCCTGGGACGTGAATCTGAGCTCCCTGAAACCTGCCTCTACAGCGCAGGAGGGCGACTGCAGTGATGTAGAGGACCAAGATGGAAGCAGCAAGGTGAGCCGACCGTGAATATGCATACATGACATCACTTTAGGTTTATTAAAGGAATTCAACTTTCTGTCATCGGCTTAACGATTATCTCTAAAAGTCTTATTTAGAACATCTTCCGGTTTCCTTCTCTGTATCTAAACCTTTTCTACCATCAAAAACTCTTCGTCCTTCATCGTCTTCACCGCTCTCCTCGACCAGCCCCAGAAAAAGTCTCGTCATGAGCTTCAGCAAGAGAAAAAGGCAGCAGAGAAGGCCCTGGTACAGCGGGAGACTGAGCTGATGGATCCGAGCCTGCGGCCTCAAGATGCACCCGCCTTCGAGCGCCTGCTCCTCGCGTCGCCCAACAGCTCACTGCTCTGGCTCCAGTACATGGCAAACCATCTACAGGCCACCCAGATCGAGCAGGCCCGCGCTGTGGCCGAGAGGGCCCTAAAAACGATCTCCTTTAGGTGATTGAATTAAAGATAAATATTTGTTAGCTATTCGACTGTGAGTGTCATTAAGATAATACATTTATTTTTGCATGGAGACCACCAAAAAAAATCTAATTTTGTTGTTAATTTGTTTTGCCCTGATCCTTCTTATCATCCCATAATGAATACTAATTGTATCTGCTGGGGTGAGGAGGTAAAGTAGTGTGTCCGCATCTGTTATTATTAATTCTTTTTGTGTAAAAACCTGTACCCGTCCAGGGAGGAGCAGGAGAAGCTGAATGTGTGGGTGGCCCTGCTGAACCTGGAGAACATGTACGGCACAGAGGAGAGCCTGAAGAAAGTGTTTGAGCGAGCGCTGCAGTTCTGCGAGCCCATGCCCGTGTACCAGCAGCTCGCTGACATCTACGCAAAGTCCGACAAGACCAAGGTACGATCCACTGAGTGCATTTGTTGAGACGGATGCTGAAAACACTGTGTTCTGTGTCCACTTAACGTCTGCATGTCTCTCTTTTCTGTGTGTTTAATCGTCTCTATGTCACGTCTGTCCAGGAGGCAGAGGGCCTGTACAAGACGATGGTGAAGCGTTTCCGTCAGAATAAAGCCGTGTGGCTGAGCTACGGGACCTTCCTGCTCCAACAGGGACAGAGCGACAGTGCCAGTGCTCTCCTGCAGAGGGCGCTGACGAGTCTGCCCTCCAAAGAAAGTAAGATGGTTTGCCCCCGAACACTGAACTGTGTTGTCAACAAAACCTTTTGGTGTATATTTATATTGTCGTGCTGCACACCCACCGTAGCCATTGACTGAAACCAGCGAGTGCTCATCCCTTCGGCTGTCAAAGTGCAGTGTGTGTGTGTGTGTAACCGTTCAGATTCTGCTTCCCCCCCGTCCCAGCTGTGTATCTCCACAGGTTTTAACCTTTCTGTATTGTCATGCTTCCTCTCAGGTGTGGATGTGATCGCCAAGTTCGCTCAGCTGGAGTTCCGTTATGGTGATTCAGAGAAAGGTCGCACCATGTTTGACAAAGTCCTGACGAGCTACCCGAAACGCACCGACCTCTGGTCCGTCTTCATCGACCTCATGGTCAAACATGGGTCACAGAAGGAAGTCAGGTGAGCCAAGGGCCCTTACTTTGCTTTCTGACTCCCCGTTGTCACTTTTAGCACATTTTATTTCATTCCTTGTATCTTTTCTTTGTTAAGATATGCAGCGTGTAAACTGAGCCTTAATGCTTTACATGACAACAACTGATGGTTAACTGTGTTAAGACCCGTTTTATGATCAAACATAAAGAGTGCTTTTTGGTGTTTTCCAACTACCTTTTCTCCTGCAGGGCGCTGTTTGATCGCGTGATCCACCTGAGTGTTTCAGTGCAAAACATCAAGTTCTACTTCAAGCGCTATTTGGAGTACGAAAAGAAGCACGGCACCCCGCAGAGCATCCAGGCAGTCAAAGAGAAGGCCATGGAGTTTGTGGAAGCTAAAGGCACCAAGGCTGCCAACTAATGACCTAATACACACATTGTGTATGTGTGTGTGTGTGGACTGCAGTTTGCTGAACCCGGTCTGACCATCAAACCTGTTCGCAAAGAAGCTTGTGGCTCCAGATGCTCAGACAGGTTCCTCCTTCAAAATTATCAACTTGTTAGCATTTTTTTTTTATTGTTGTGTACTTCTGAACCTAAAAGTCAAACATTTGTAAAGTGGGCTGGAACAATCTGTAAATGTTTCATGTTATAACTATTAATTTACTGTGTTTTCATTCAAACATTTGTGGGAGCATTTTCTATTAATCTGTCCAGCCTTTCAATAAATCCAACACCATTACAATACATTACGTGACGTTTTATTTAAAAGCAACAAATACAAAATAACAATATATAGGGACATGTTTACATACAATACATACAGGCAAGACTAGTTTTCTATCAGTCTCTTTTTAAAAGGAAAGGGCATGGGACACAATCGGTAACAATATCGTCTACTTAACTCGTCGTGGTTGTAATCCCGCTGGTCTTGGGTTTCAGCTGGAGGTTGTGGCTAACCTCTTGACTGCTGGAGCATTTCACCTACATTGGCAGTATTGAAGATGCATGTGTGGCACAGGGTTCTAGGGTGACTGACATGGTTTGTGCTGGCTGTATTGGTAACACCCCCTGAGATATTAGAGGTATCCAAACTGATCCTGATGTCCTGCTCAATGCCTGTAGTGTTGTTTGTCTCTGGCAGTGCTGCACTAGTCGTCTGGTGACAGCGGCAGTGATATCCTGCTCTCTAAATGTGGCTCCTTTTGCCGGACATGTTTTTTTGGTGAACAGTGCAATATGGTAGTAGAACTAGGAGCAATGTTTTTATTTTTATTTTTGTATGAAAAGGTCCTATTCATCCACCCACTCCCCTAACTGATCTGACCAGATCATTTTGGCGCTGTCAATATCAAATTCCCATGAAGGCATATTGCTCAAAGGTCAGCAGCAGGGCAGCCATTTGGGCTCACTATCAACATTTCTTGTGAGATGTCTTTTAAAGATGACCGCTGCCCATCATCCCTAGTGTATTTAAATGTGTGTTTTTCTGTAAGGGGAGTCCTGTTTCGTCTCTTCCCAGCTCCCTCACACCTCCTCCGGATCCAATGGACTCTCAGCACCCTGGTCTGTGTGGAGCCGGAGGATGGGTTTGTTACACATGGGGCACACGCTGCGGATCTCCAGCCACTTAAGCAGGCACCTGATGGGACAAGTAACAGTGACAATGTAATCTAGTTTAACAGGAGCCACTCCACTCCACACTACCATATGGACTGAAAGGAAGCCGTCATTATGGTGGTTTAGTCCAAAATGTAATAATGCGAGTTTTGTGGCATGTTCTTAGATTAGCATGGGATAAGGAGGAAACATTTTTAAAAGAGCACTTGGTAAATCTTCAAAAATGATGTATAACTATATAGGTAGGATAGATAATTATTGGTGAAAATGATCTGGTGTATGTCAAAGAAGATGCAGTTTTGTAACACTCACTTCTTGTGAAATGCATGTGAGCATGGGCAAACTCCCAGTTCATCTCTGGTCCTGAATTCTTCCAGACACACCGCACAGGTTTGCTGCAAGAACAAACAAAAAAACGCAAGGTTAGTTTTTGTGATCAGATTCTTTTATTTATTTTTTTATTGCCTCCAACTCGATGTGTCACATTCAATGAGATACATTTGAGCAATACATTAATTCTGACCTAGATTTATAACATAACACAAGTAGAATGCTTTTACCTTGACTATCTTTCCTAGTAACAGTATTATTTAAACATTCCCTTGTACAGAGCTTGAGACATTAAATTAAAAATGAAACTGACCCTTAACCACCACTGTCTTGAAAAAAAAAAAAAAAAAAACTTGGAAAAGCAATATTTTTAGAAATCACAAGAGACGAGAGAGATCTTTTTGTAATGCATTTTGAATGAGTGCAGTTATTCCTGGAGTCCTAATTCTGCTCCAAGAAGGAAGCCAAGCAGGCACTCTTGACATTTTCTTAAATGGCTGCATTTGAGATACAAGGTATTTTCAGGCCATCTCCTCGGGAGTGTGTGCAGCATGTTTAATCGCATCCCACCGAAGCCCATACTGGGTCATCTGAGCTGCCACAGAAGCAGTGTGGTCATGAAATGCGCACAGCTACACGCGTGTAATGCATCTCATTACATACGTGTTTAACACAAGAAATGCGTAAAAGCGTGTGCAGCAACAATGACTTACTCCTAGAAGGCTCAGTTTCTTGCTTGCGCCCTTCAGCACCACCTACAGTTGGAAAAAGGAGGAGACGACAAATATTGTCATGTGATTGATGTGTCAGCGCACAGTTATGTTGGCAGAAAATCGATGGTGTAAAACAAACAATTCAGATGGGTTCAATGTCCTGATGTGACTAGCTTAAAAACATCTGCAAGAGGGGTGTGTACTCTTTTATTTGTTTAAAGAAAAACATTATGAATATACATATACAGACGGCTGCAGCTGGAGTTTAACCTTCCCCGAAGCTGTAAACCTTGTCACTAACTGTCACCACAAAACATTGTGACACCCTGCTGCTACCTGCTCACCATGTCGGGCGTGTTCACACTGCAGCTGCATGAACAGTTTTGAATCAGGGGGGCAGCTAAGGACATGGATGAAGTCAAGGTCATGTATAAATGGCTGTGTTAGGTTACACAGTTCACAATAACAGTGGGAAATGCTATACTAGTAGCCTATTTATAACCTGCCTCAGAAGCTGCTGTTACATGTCCCCCCCCCCCCCCCGTAGTGACATATACTGCAGTGACTACATACCTCATTGTAGCTGAACTGCTCCCTTGTTCCTTGTTGTTTCAACCTGAGTGAGGCAGAGGGAGAACAACATCTGTACGGTAGAAGTGACATGACATACACAGGGACATACATAACAACTGTAACTTAAGTCAGTGGTTCCCGCAAAAGGCTCGCGAGATGAATCTCAAGGGTAAGCAAGATGATCACCCTGGTAGATAATAAGGGGGAAAAAAAATGAAATTCTTCTCGAAACTTTGTTTCTTTCTTGTATCAAGGTCTCTTGTTTATTCTGTTTATTCAAATGAAGCCATCTGAGTGAAAACCACTCCTTGACTGAACAGCAGAGGCGTCACAAGGACATATTGCTTCATGTTGGGGGCAAAAAGAATGTTTGGAAACAGTGACTTCAGTCATCCATGTTATTCATCCAAACTCTGTACATATTCAGTCATATGAACGAGCGCTACACTGCAGTCTAATTACTATGGATGAATAGGCATTAGCATTCACAAACTTGATTGCAATTGATAACCAGATTGATTGCATTTTTATTCGCATCACTCTACAGCCCGACTGATGCTGGGTTTTTGATAATAATCAATACCTTAGAAAAATCTGATAATGAGACACTTGTGTCATTTTCAGAGACGCATAACATAGACATTTTTTGATGAGGGCCCTTTAAATGTGGTGTTTACATCTGCATTCATAGATTTCTATCACCTTGTGAAGTTAATAAGGGGACGTTGCTTATTTAAACATCCAGCAGAGACGGAGCAAAGTCATTTGAGTCCAATATTTACTTTGCTTGTACAACTTTTTCTGGTCTAGCTAGCTAATGACAGCTTTGTCTGTCTTCATGTTTGGTGCTGGGCCGGTAGTAGCTTGTACTGAGTTTTAGAGCCTTTTACTAAAAATAGCTGCCTATATGACTTATTCTTAATCGTATTAAATAGCCCTGCTTTTGCTTTAACATGCATAGCTAGTAGCATAGATTGACATGTTTTTCTTTTCAAACAATTATAGACCACATGTAGCGACGTTGGCAGCTCTACAGGGCACCACTACATACATTATTGCTGCCATCATCACATATTAAGATCTTATTACCGAGCTAATTTTGAATTATTGTTGAAACTGCCAAAAGCTCTCAAACAGGATTGCCCTCTTGCTGCAATGTCAATTGTCTTTTTGCACGTTCTGCTTTTTCCCCTGTTTCTTGTGTACCTTCCTCACATCCCCCCCCCCCCCCCCCCCCCCCCCAAACCTCCCCCACCTACCTGAAAAGGTAGCAGCAGAAGATGAGGCTGAGCATGAAGACGAAGAGGCCGATGCCCAAGACAATGACAAACACATTGAGCGGGAGGTGATACATGTCAGACGTCATGCTGCAGTAGTGTTCAGAGCGCTGAGAACCCAAACCACACAGGCATCCTGGTAAAAAAAGAGTTTGCAGATATATATTAGATGCTTAACACACATTTATATTTCTTATATGGTTAAATGTAGAGGAGTAACTGTCAGTAACTGTGGCACTATCCTGACAGTTAACCTCAAAACCTTTTTATTTATAGGTTTCTGTATTTTATTTAGTTTGTTTACAATCTCAGTCTTGAAATTGCATTTTCCATCTCAAAATAGAGAGCTACTGAAAAACACAGTCTGGCAACTTAATTATTTTCTTTCCCAAAGCTCCCCCAAGATTTACAGCATTCAGCTGTTAGCATTGACAGTGCAAGTCCTAATTGGTAGCATTGACTTAAGATGCTGCAATTTGTGCAGACGGTTGTTCTGTTATGAGTTTAGAGAGCAAGCTCCTGGGATCTGTGGAAATTATTTTCCCTGGTCAAGGAATGATTATTATTTGAAAGCAGTAATTGCTCCTCACTCTACAGTGAGGAGCAAGAGGAATCATGGCAGACAAGTAGGAGATTGTTAAGCATTAATAACTACAACATGAATCTACAGCGCCATCCCATGCTTTGAGTTTCTGGCTGCCAACAGGCACAAAACGTCACCATATGTCTGCTTGACAATGGCAATGTGGCACACAATCAAGAGTTTTATAAGATATTTGGCGAGGAGTTTTACATAATTGTTGGTGTTTGTTTTGATGCAGGTGTTTCCAGGGAGCTGTGACTGACACTGTGGTGGCAACTGAGGCCATCACAGGACTGTGCGTTAATTGGCTGTGAACAAGACAAACATGGAGGACAGACACCACTTCCGCTCTACCGCCATCTGTTCCACAGACTCTATAGAGGTGACTGGTAGAGTGTGTGTGTGTGTGTGTGTTAGCACTGGGGGGATGGAAGGGTAGGGATGTCTAGCGCCTGTCTGAATTGTGTGTGTGTGTGTGTGTGTTGCAGGTGGCAGGGGGTTGGTGTATATTAAAGAGCTTGAACTCTGGGGACTAAAAGGATCATTTGGTTAAACAATAGCAGAGGAAGCCCCACTTCCACATGCCACATGTGTTCCTATTAATTTGCAGCGAGGATGTTCTTTGCCAGCCTCTAAATGTCCATGTGTCTCTCTTTAGAGTGAATGAATGGGTACAGCTTGCACCCTGTGGGGGGTATGGTTTGGCTAATTTGACATGGCTGGGTGGTTGGGGGATTTAGAAGGGGGAGGGGGGGGGGGGGTCGTGTAGGGAAGACCTAGGGTAACATAATGAGAGATACAATCATGAACCAGGCATGGATGCACTGCAGAATCAGTCAACAGCAACAAAACAAGAATGTAGTGAAGTTAGAGAATACAATATCTTCAGTTTTCAGTTGTCATGGCTGTCAAACAAACATGACCTTGAATTATTCTTGTATTTTAAGTGAGGCCTCCTCTCTCTTGAGTAATTTACCATTTCTCAAGTATGCCCACTACGGGGATCCCACAAGCCAGCAACTAAGTAACTGAGTTTATGAGACACAAGTAAGTACACGCGCCACCACCTCTTGTTTATTTGGCAGACAGCAGAGAAATCCACTCACTTACCGTTACACCATTGGAATGGTTGCATGAAATTGAACTCCCAGAGCCAGCAGCAGTAAATCAAGGCCCCGTCAGGAGAAGGCTGGAGAGGAGCCAAGCTTGTGGGCCGAAAGCTACGGACACTGAATCTGTTTGGAGCCTGGATTGAGTCCTTCTGAGCTGGATCGCCTCTTTTGTTGAGTTGTGTCAGCTTCTCAAAAAACAACCATCGAGATTTTCAGATTTGCTCAGTTTTTGTTGGCTCAGCAGCCTGTACTGCCCAGCATTCCCAAATCTGGATTAACCAGTCCGTGTAAGGATTGGGAGATTTAAAACTGGGGTTTGGACCGGGAGCGAAGATCTCATGGGCTCCTGGATTCCAGTGAGAATGATGTCATCACAGGAGAGAGAAGAAGAAACAAAAAAAAAATCTTGTTGTCAAGAGCTGCTTGTTATTCAGATGCCTCATACCATGTGTTATTCAGGAGTTGTTATTGTGAAAAGCTGAATCTCACTCAGTCACAATGTCATAAACAACACAGGCTGCTTTGTAACAGGAAATACTTACATTTCCAGCAGAACTGGGCCTCTATACTTTGCGTCTGCAGTGTTGTCCCCCTCACTAAATTCAATGACATCCACCGCTCAAAATGACAGTGCTCGTCCAATGAAGGTAATTATCTGGCATTAGTCTGTGCTTTGTCTTCCTCCCAAAGCTGCTTTTTTTTAACAGAGGATTTTCACAAGTCTCATCCCCCACTCCTCTGTTGTCTCCTCCTCCAGTCCTCTGATCTTGCAGCGGGTATTCCTCCTCAGTATGGAAGGCAAAGATGTGCTGCTTTCCTCAAAGCCCAAACAAAGTGAGGACAGCTCCATGCAGTCAACAACAGTCCTCTAGCTGGGATTGGTGTTTTGCTGGTGAGCCTGTGTTTTGTGTGTCAGTTAGTGTGTGTGTGTGTGTGTGTGTGTGCGTAGGGGGGGGGGATCCTACTCTCCCTCTAACCATCTGCTCCTTCAATTCAGAAAAAAAAAAACAGAGACAAAGGTGGTGTGTGTGCAGAAGTGTGTCTGCGTGTGTCGTTTTCAGACTCTCCCACCTCCCAGCTGGCTTTGTCAGGGCAGGCTTCCCCTCTTCCTCTTTCAATCCCAAATGTTGCTCAGAGACAGCCTGCAAATTCGCCTTTCCCTTCCTCCCCTTGCTCCTGCTCTGCTCTGCCTTGGGTTTGTAAACAGATCTCTGCTCATGTGACCAGCCGTTTTGCCTCGCAACTCTCCTCTCCCTCAGCCCTCCCTCGCTACCTCAGTCCTCCAATCTGTAGGCAGAAGGAAGGCAGAATGAGCCTGACACTGACGAATAGGGCGCCTGCAAGCATGCTGATGTGTGTGTGTCTGTATGCGCACGCCCCTGTGCATGTATATGTGAGAGGGAGAGAAGAGAGACATTTGCAGCAAAGTCGAGGGAGGCCCCCGCCAGTAGCATGCGCATGGCTGATGTCCTGACAACCAAAACAAAGCCATTTTTGTGAAGTGGAGGTCAGCAAAAGAAGAGATGATGCAACCCCGTTCACCATTTCCTTCCTTCACACATACAGAGATTGTATTTTTAGATCTACAGCTGATTATTATTCATGTTTGATCTATATTTAAACACTCATGTCACTCTTTTTTTGCAAAGAAAGAACAAGGCAGAAAGAGCAGGGAAGAGGGGAAGAGACATCTGTCGATAGAGGGAACAAAGCAGGAAGCAAGACATAAAGGGAAAAACAGGGAGACACGGAGAGAAAAGTCACAGCCCGGACAAAGACGTTGCCTGCACGTCCACCCCCACACCAGCGGCCTTGGCTGCCAAATCGCTGAGGGAGAGAACAGCTGCTGGGCCACTGGGCAAGCTGTGAGACGGTCAAGGGGAGTGCTGCTTCACCAATCCCCCGAGGGAGGGAGGGAGGGAGGGAGGGAGGTAGAGGCTTCAATAGGATTCATGCCATTTTCATTCACCCTCCCCTCCTCCCCTCCTGCTCTAGTAATGACATTACTGCTGAATACACAAACAGCTGGATTGACCGCACGGAATGCATGCACTGCTCGATGTTTACAGGTTTCAGAATGGAATGAGAGCTGTGTTGTAGCTACAGGGTTGTGTTGTCATTGTTGGCATGTGAAGGATGGTGGTTAACAGCACGCCCCTCTTGTGAAATAGGATGAAACGTCATCGTATCAAGAGCTTCCTGACAATAGGAAGGTTAAACTGTGACGAAATTGCTGTAAATTGAAAGGGCGTTTTTTTCCAACATAGAGGACAATTCCTCCATGTTTTAGATTGAGACTGACTGACGAAACTGAGCAAGGAAATGAAGGGAGCAAGAGAGATGCAAATGTTGGCCTTGTTTTCTTAGTGACATGTAAATTGTTTTGGCTGTCCCGACCTTTTGTTTTTGCATAAATCATTTTCCTGATTGGAAATAAAGTAACATTGTAGGTTTATCCACTCATAACAAGGTTTAAGACCAGAAATGTGCTTAAAAAGCATAATAAATGACATTATACAAATGTGTCACTTCAAAAAAAGGCCGATAAACACTGATACACTCTTGTTACATGGGCCAGTTCAGATAAAGTGTTTGTTTGAATTCTATCAAACTGTTAAGCTTGAAACGGGACAACGGAAACTGACTCAGTAATGACAGTTATACAGCAGTATCTAGCTAATTAACTGCTAACATTTGCCAGAAGAGCTACCTTAAGCATATCTGACCAAGCAAGGCTGTAGCAGCAAATCTTCTTAGAACACACTCAATTCAATACACTATCGTTTATGAATTCAACTTTTCATTTGCAAGGCAATAAATAATTTATTTCTTCTATCAAAAGTTACATAATCTCTCTTTAAAAGCAAGAAGCCACAGGGGCTTGACGTGCATGGAGCTGTTTTCTTTGCTGATATTATCCAAGTTAACACTTTGCTTTGTGCCCTGGGGATTATTTATGGTGGGCCCGCACTTGAGAGCAACACAAACATTCACAAGTGTTGTCAATCATTGAAAACTGAACAGTGTGTATCATAATGCTTTGCTAAACAGCAGCACTACTTCATACTTTGCCATATACTCGGAGAGCAGTGGCAGATTGTTTTCAGTAATTCATGACTTGTAAATAAAATAGTTGTGACAACAGTACAAACAACAAAACAGGTTTTTGGCTACTCTCAGAACTATAGTTAACTGAAGTGAACCAGAATTATGTTGACCATCCTGTTATGCTCAAGTATTATACCATCAGTCAAACTATATATTGCAGTGAATTTAATTTATATTCATTTATATGTTCTGGGCATTGAAGGAACATTCTTATTACATTACATTTTTAACTAACTTTGATAAATTACTAATACTAGCTAACAGAAACAAAATGATTCCTGAAACAATACAGCTGTCTGAAAGTTAAAGAAGAGCCAATGCCAGCTTTTCTTTGTCCTTGTGAACTCGTCAGACCTTACTGTAATACACTGCCCATTCCCTTTTCTCCACCTCAGGGGTGTGTCCCTTTGCAAATCCATTTGCTGCTCCGTTGGCCTCTCCATTCAGTCTGCCATTGTTTTCACCGTCCATTTGGTCCTTTCTCAGAACCAGAGCTGGTTTAGAGGTGTGCCAGTTCCATAAAACTTTGTTCATATCATCCTGGGCCCTGATACCCAGAAGCTTGTCTTCATCACTTCTCTTATCCTCGCCTTCTTCGTCGCTGTCGTCCTTGCCGGAGCGATGGTGGTGGAAGCTGCGCATCTCCCCACTGATGTTCTCAAAGTACTGGTGGACGCAAACCTTGGCGAAGCTCTTGGCGTGCTCCTTACAGGTGTCATCGAACATCTTGCGCTCAATGTCAATGTAATGAGACCAGTACTTGGTCTTGAGGAAGGCAGCTTGAGTAAAGCATGGTCGAATGGCTCGGATCAGGAAGGCGATGAAGGTCATCATGAGCAGAAACATCCATCCACATGCCTGTAAAATATAGACATTATTAAATGTGTTGGTGAGGCAAAATGACCATTAAATATAAAAACCAGAGAGACGGACTTTGGTTAAGAATCTGGCTGATATTTTGTTGTGTTTGTGTTCTTGCAGATATTGAAGATCGTGGAAGTCACATACTCCAATGTGTGATTAAAAAAAAAAAAGCATATCTATAGGAGCTTTCTGACAGTTTCATAGCTCATTAACAGAATCTGAATATCAATAGACTTTTCAGAGACATGTTACTTTTAAGCCTGCATAAATGCCCTTGGGCTGATCAAAGACCTAAGTAACAGTGTGGGTGTTTTTGGATGGATTGAAATAGGTCCCAGTTCTATGAATAATAAATTTAGAGGCTTATCTTTTCCTCTAATAAGCGAACAGGAAAGCTTCAGTGAGCTCAAAGTGCAAGGCTAGAGTCAGGTGGGGAGATTTAAGTTGAATACAGTTTTTAAGGAATAAAGCAAGGAACATTTTATTTGATTAGTTGTCCTTTCCTACGATGAAGTTCGAAAACTGCCTGATGAAAGTGTCCCCAACTTTGGCCACACTGTCTATGTATAGTGACTGATTGGTCTGACTATCAAATGTTTGAAAGAAAAAGAAAAATCTTTAGACTACAAATGCTTTTATAGTCAGAGATTCCCCAAATATTAAAAACACAAGGATGAGTACAACAATGTTTCTGTCGTGAAATCCACAGGTTTCATTAAAGATCAATTCTGAGGACATGACCGGTGTCTTCAATAGGCCTTTTTCACAGCAGTCATTTTTACTTGTCATAAAGACACAGGTTTTTACAATTAACATTAATGATCACTCTTTTCAAGTCAAGTGTCCCAGTTAGCTGTGACAGCGAACCAGCATTTACAACACCAGAACCCTGAAACTGAAGCAGAGCAATGGCATTTAACCACCATATATTTTATTATTTACACCTGTGCTTTTTCTACCCTGATATTTCAAAATGTCTTCTGTGAAAAAGACCTAAAGTTGATGACAACAGATTTACTGATGAAATGTTGTTGTTGTTGTTACATCTAAAAATACAGTTAAATCTCCAAACAACCATGCTAGCTTATAGCTAACAGTAGTAGCCACGTCTATTCAGATTTATTTTTCACATTCAGTCCAGAATTCCTCTTAAATGTGCCATTTAACTGACGTTTGATCTTTAACATTTTCATTTTTATCTCCATGCATGCCAACTAATTACCTCTAATTTGAATACAAGTTAAAATGCAGAAAAATGTGGGGAAAAGAAATCAGATGGCTACCTGTGATATACACTTGATGTATCGTGATGCTGCATCTCTTACTTCCGGGTGCTCAAATAGGTCTTTGCATGGAATCCTTGCCAGCAGTCTGAGTTTCTCTATCTCTGACATCCCCGTCAGCAGACTGTAATTCCCAAACTTGTCAATATCCAGGTTGATGCTGAAAGCACAGAGGAAGCTCTTCCCATCCATGAGAGTGACAGACACCCACACTGCAGGTGCTATTAAGGATCTCTGTGTGATTGAGCATAACATGTAGCGGAGGATTGCTGGATCTTTGCTTCGTTTCCCTGTGGGTCTTTTCCATTCCTCTGTGAGCACTGACACGTTATTGTTCAATACAAAACCTAACAGAAAGAACCATATAGCTGGAATAATGAGCATTCCGATCCCATAGGTGTAGTTGTATTCTGGCATACAGGGGCAGCTGAACTCAAAGGCAGAGTACATCTGTGCACTAGCCAGTGCCATGATGCCACAGATCCCATTCATAAAGGATTCCTGGTTGGACTGGAGGAACTGGAACATCATACGAAACTTATCCATTTTGGGAGATGTGGTGGATCTTTGGTTCGGATGGAATTGTATCTATGAAAGCAAGTGCAGTTGGAAGTTTGAAATCAATCAGTGAACAAAGTGGAAGAAAAAGCGCATTTAATTTGCTTGAGAACAAGTTTCACCGTTTTCCTATTGTGTTGAATGAAGGTTTAGCCGGAACCACTCTCCTATCGTATCCTCTTCTACAGGGATTATTAATGGCAACTAATGGCTTTATTAATGATTAATAAATTGTGCACTATATAACATTGAATGAATGTTGATAAGTCACTAACAAAGGGCCAAAGACTTCTCACTTTTTAATAATCCAGCAAATGTTAGTAACTCGTCATTTATAAGTGTTAATAACTTATTAATAGAAGGTGTTACAATAATAATCCAAGACTGTTCACAATAAGTAGTTGTACAATTTGATCGAGATGCTCTGCAGAGGCTTAGCAGATAGAGAGACTTCTCCAAACCAGGCAATCCAAAAGTTGTTCTTAATAAAGGCGTATTGCTTTAAAGCATTAGTGAAGGATTTAAATACATTGATAAAGCTGGTATAAACCCATATATTGGTGACTTTTTAGAAAGTGGTACCAGAATATCATATGCTTATAGTGAACTATGACTGTTCTTCTAAACCATCTTTCATCAGTTTGATATAGAGATAATGATACAAAGTCAGGCATAAATCATTGCCATAGATCAGAAAGAAACATAAAAAGACACATACCTATTTTCTTAACGTTGGATGAACAAAAGGAGAAGAACAAATATCATACAGCAACAAGATAGTCCATGGTAATTAACTTGCAGTTCTTTATATACTTATTAGAGTAGCTCTGACTGACTGAAAGGTGTTTCTCGAATTCTCTGTGGTGATGTTCAAAGCCTCACATCATCTGTCACCATGCCCCTCCCTTAACAGGTGTTCAGTGTGATGTAACAACAGATTGTCATTCAGCGCAAATTTTACTCAAAAGTAAACCTGTTACAGTTCTCACAAACACACTTCCAGCCGGTCCTTTTGAAATGCATTCCATTTCACTATTCTTTGTCTTTCTTTCTTATATGATGTTAGTATGTGGTTGTGTTCATTCAAGTCACCTGGACCTCTGGGATGCAGTGTTGTTTAACAATCCTGACATGCAAAAATGATCTCAATACATTCAAATATCCGTGGCTTTGGCTGGAAAATGTGGTCGTTGTCTACGAGGTGAAGGGTGAATCTGTTTCCACTTGCTTAATCAGAACCAAATAAATCAAAAAGCTTATCTCGGGCAAAATATCAAGGCAACTGCACCCGCTGAATGAGGCAGAGCTCGACAAACCAGTTAGAAGCCCACAAGAGGATAAAAGGCAGGGGCATACTCTGCTATTCATAGATGCAAACCATTTTCCACACATTGTTTTTATTTTAACAATAGTGAGTGGCCTAATGGTTGGTCCTTCATATTACAAAAAACATACTGTGAACTTTTGATTCATTCAGTGACTCACTGGTTCACTTCATACTATTATGAGTCAGTTAAACTTACAGGAAGTCTGTGCTATCTGTTTTGTTCTGTGTATTGCACCGGAAAATGTCACAGCAGAGCAGGGCAGAGTGTGCAGGAAATAAGTCACGAAAGAAGACCAACGATGACATCTAAAATAGGAAGAGAACACTGAGCCTGTGGCTGTGCAAGGTTAGTCTCTTGCTTCCTCCTTTGTACCAACTCACGCATTACCGGAACATCGCAAAGCTGAGATAATTAATCACTTCTTTTGGTGTGTATTCTTGTTCTTCTTCTCCTTTAATGTTAAGTGCAGTATTAAATGGTGTTTTATATACAATGTGATCACAGAAACGAGTAAAGAGGATGCTTCCAGGCCATCGAGGAAGTAGCTTCTTTCTTACTTGCTTTGCATCATTATGAAATTTGCCTGCAGGAACATTTCTCACATTGTTCACGTATTTGCAAGGACTTGTATTCTATTCTATCTATTCCTTTTTCTTAAACATATTTTGAAGAACACTAATGCATTTTTCAAAATGACTGAAATTATTTTTAACAATTCTTTATGCTGTCTAACTCATTCACAGACGGTATTGACAATGCCAGATACTCTGCTGCGAGTGTTTGTGGTAGCTCTGGGTCTCCTAACGTATCCAAGGGACGAGCCCGGGGTTGAGGAATGGGATGAGATCACCACAGTGGGCATGCAAAAGCATGAAGAGAGGCTGTTGATGGGAGGAGAGAAACTGGACCACAAAATGGCACCTGTCAGGGAGGAAATCCCACATACTGACAAAAGAGGGCCTCAGGATGATATAAAAAACATTCAATCTGATCAACATGTGACTGAAAAAGACACAATGTCAGTCTTACAAGGTGTGTCTGTCATCCATCAAGATTCAGAGAAAGAAGTTGCTGATCACAACTCATCAGAAAGAGGACATGTTAAAGAAAATTCAGATCCAAGTTGGCCTCAAAACACCAAAAGTGAACCTGAGACTGCTCTGAAGACTTCACAAATTGACAGTGAGCAAAATGGAGCCCCAGAAAAGCCTAAAGAGAAGGAAGTGTTCAAACCCAAAGAACAAGAATCACCTCCGTCACACCATCACGTCATGACATCAGAAAATGAAACTTCAGAGGACATCACTGACTGGGAGGGGGATTACCTCTGCTACACATGGAACATACTCTCCATCATTTCTTTGATCCACTTCTTTAGGAAATACCTAAGAAAACAATCCCAAATGAAACAAGAAGAAACCAAGGCCTTCCCAGTGACCTGCACCACTGCTGAAGCGCTGCTACCAGACAACGACACTCTGCAGCAATTTCATTCTAAATGTTTGGAAGTCTCCTCCGAAAAGAAGTGGAAGGAGTTCTTGGAGGGGTTTACAAAGGATCTGTTTGCAGCCATGAGGACCGTCTGTGATAGCAATGGCGGTATGGTGATTGAGGACTTTCAGATAGTGGATGTGTGCGATATCATCGTCCCCTTCACCCCCCCCTTATCCATACAGTTTCCAGTGTCAGCTGTGGAACAGTGAGCCAAATGACCTGCTGCCAGATATGCAAGTCTGTGGTCAAATCAAACTGGTGGAAAATGAGAAAATCCAAAATGGCTGCCACTGTCAGTCTCCTAATTCAGATGATATGGTGTGCTTGCTGCATTGTGAGACTGAGAGTGTGAAGACGAAAATGACTGATATTCGTGATGTCCTTCTTTGCATGAAGAACTCCCCCTTCCTTTCAAAATCACTGGTTACCAGATGGTTTCAGAGCACTATCAAACAAGCGTGGGAACAGATTTCACATAAGTATGAGTTTGAGCTCAACATTAGCAACATTAACGCTCCGGGTGCTCTGATAGTTAGATTCAGATCAGGGAAGAAGATTAGCTTCAGTATGCGTCCTGTGGTTAAAGTCAATACTGATGCCCATTTCTTCATTACTCATTGCTCCCCAAACAACTTGGATACTTCCTGGACACTCTCCCTGACCTACTATGAAGATAGTTTGTTAGAGCACATCTCTAAACGCCTGCCTGTAAACTCATGCCACAACCAAACTCTTGAAATTGCACTTTTCCTTCACAAGAGACAGACAGCACTGTCAGGAAGCAGTACTCTCAAGGATTTTCATTTCAAAGCTGCACTAATGCATCTGCTTTTGACCAAAGACCCATCACAGTGGAAACCAAATCTTGTGGCTTGTAGGCTACGAGACTTACTGGCCTTCATGGAGAGAAGCCTCAAGAAAAAACTGCTGCACCATGTTCTTATTGGGAACCCTTTAAGACAGAGGGTTATTGAACTTCCTGCTGAATATACTCATGCAAAGACCGTGAATCTCTTCCATCCCCTTGTGGTCCACAACTGTATCTACAAAAATGCTGTGATGCATTTCCAGGAAATGCTTAGAAACGCACACATGGTGATACATGATTATCTTGATTAACAGCTCCATTCGTTTAAAAAAATGAAATCAGTAGCCTTAAGTGTGCGGTTTAAATATACAAGTGATGAATTCCTGAGAATACTTGTTGTACATGCGTATTGAATGCTTGCCTATAATATATTCTAGCAGACCTTCAAATGCTTAAGGAAATATAAACAGTCCTTGCTTTAGTGACATGAAAAGTGGCAAATAAAAAAATGTGTATGAACTAAAGTGTTTCTAATTTTCAAACGTTCCTATAGTGCAGTGGCGGGCCGTGCATTTTATGCCTGGGCCTTCTACAGTGGAACAGCTACGGTGCAGATACATGAATCCGTGCATGACGGGACGCTGGTCATTAACAGACAATGCATAGTCAAATCAACGTAACGTAACGATGGCCTGCCTCGGACGGCGCTAGCAGCTATTGGCCTATCTCGAACGATTCCGTCGTGACGCACTTTCTTCGGCGATCGCCATCCAAGTGTAAATAATATTAATTCATACATATCAAAGAATCTACGTGTCAAATTTCATGAATATATATGGACGTTTACATGTCTAAATACTATAGGAAAGTGACTTTGATGGGAGAAAGCAGAAAGAACACTCGGGCGACGGTGGAGTTGTTGAAGCGTGATATCTTATTGTGAAGGACAGAACTACGTTCCCGGATGTGTTGACAGCATTAATGGTAATTTTGGCGAACCTGTAACAAGCGAATATCCCCGAAAAACCAGCAGCACCCAGTGTTTACAACATGGATAGAAGTTTGGACGGATTAGGCCAATAGCGGTGCGCACAGCTAATTCACCGGCGTTAGCGTCCTTTTAACGACTCTGGTAAAGTCAAAGCTAACTTTAATAATTACAACGATATTTAGTTCGAAAGGTACGAAGTTAAACTTTAGTTTAACACCATTGAATCAACTGAAGACATTACACGATAATTTTTATCAATATTTTAAGTGAATTTTATTGGAACAATAGCTTAAAACGATTTGCAGAAGCCAGCCCTCTTCTGAAAACCGGCGTTTCCGTTTTCCGCTTCCGGCGTTCCCATTTCCGGCCGGCTTTTTCGCCGGCCGGCTTTTTCGCCGGCCGGCTTTTTCGCCGGCCGGCTTTTTCGCCGGCCGGCTTTTTCGCCGGCCGGCTTTTTCGCCGGCCGGCTTTTTCGCCGGCCGGCTTTTTCGCCGGCCGGCTTTTTCGCCGGCCGGCTTTTTCGCCGGCCGGCTTTTTCGCCGGCCGGCTTTTTCGCCGGCCGGCTTTTTCGCCGGCCGGCTTTTTCGCCGGCCGGCTTTTTCGCCGGCCGGCTTTTTCGCCGGCCGGCTTATTTTTATTTTTTTTCTTCACTTTTTTTTCCCTTAACAACAAGCCGCGGCTGATCCGTCTCTATAGGAGACCATCTCATGATTTTATTTTCACAACCCAAACGTTAGACGTACTGCTCTGCAATGTCTTTCCTTGTCTCAGCCCCCTGTGTCATGGTGTGTGGAAGAGTCAGGCAACTTGTCAGGCTGGCCATATTTGATTGGCTGAGCTGCAAGCCTCTGCTGTTAAGTTTCGTTTCACGATAGTCTTGAGTCGTTGAGTGTTCAAAAACAAAGCTAGGTCAAAAAATAAATAAACTACACCAAGCAAAACCCTACAAATGTTATAATTTCTTCCATATCTTTCAATTTGAACTCGTACTACTCCAACTAAGCTCTGCTGGCAAGTTTCACTTTAGTCACGTGCTCGCCCACTGACCAATCACAGCACACCCTGGACTTCGCGGCAAAGCAGCAAGTATTTGCTTTGTCACCGTCAACACAAGAACATTTTGAGCACAATATGTAGCTAGGTAAGTTAGTATGTTTACAGTTAGCATCAAGCTACTTTTGTTTCGCCAGCAACAACAACGCTACTTCCGGTTTGTAGTCCTTGAGAATTTAAAGCCTCTTCCTTGAATTAAATGACAAGAAATGTTGAATTTATCACAAGAACTGCACAGATTATGTTTTTAAGAAATAGTTCCTGCCTTTTATCCCCTAGCTTTGTAAGACAAAACTACATTTTTTCAGTCAGTCAGCCATACTGGAGAATGTTGACATCAACATGTAACGTTACGACTTCTGGTTGTATTTTTCAAAATAAAAGACGGGATTTTCTAAACTGACAAGAAAATATATTTGTTATTATATTATTATTATGCATTCTTCAATAATTTGGTTTTGGGTGCAAGGGCCTCCGTCATTTCTTCACCCATCACTGTTGCCATTTTCTCCCACTCTCGCTCAGGGTCTTGCATAAATGGGCCAAACCTAGCTCCACTCCACCGCTGAATTGATAACTATGAGTAGAACAAAACAACAGCAAAACAACCCCAGCATGCATCAGATCCATTTTAACTCCAGCTATATTAAATCTGACAAATAAAAAAAGTTAATCACATTTTTGGGGTTGTTTTATTTTATAAATCATACCCGGATATTACGTAGCTGATGACGTCAACACCAGGAAGTTCCAACGCAGTCCCCTTGGCTAAACGTTGTACTCGGAAACTCAGTATCCCTCGCTGGCTTTTTTCTTCATAAACAAAGTGAAACAATCGTATTTGATTTGGCAAAGTATCGTTTTATGTGGGACTCAGCAGCCTCGTTTTTACTTTGTGTCATCTGTTTGCACTAGAATCTGTTATTATCGTTGGTGCTAGCTAACAAGCTAACAGCTAGTTACGGTTGTTTTGGTTGTTAATGTGAACATTAACGTCACGTCGACGTGTCTGGGCTGAGCTTCAAGTGCTAGTAACGCACTTTGAAAACTTTATTCGATATAGTCCTGACGAACTAGGCTTTTTTTATCTGATTGACTTAACAAAGAACAGAGTTAATGTAAATCCTGGGTAGTGTACCAGTTAGCTGTTTAGCTAACGTCAACGGCGGTCGCCTAGCTTTAGCTACCAGTTTAGGGACCATTTGGTTTGTCCCTTGCCCCGAATAGTGGACGTCTGGCGGGCTTAAAAAGCTGCCTGTGAACCGGATCCAATGCGTGGGATGATGGGTACACAGAGTAGTCCAGTCAAGAGTTACGATTATCTCCTGAAATTTCTTTTGGTGGGAGACAGCGATGTTGGAAAAGGAGAAATCTTGGACAGTTTAAAAGACGGATCAGTAGAGTCTCCTTATGCCTACAGCAGTGGTGAGTAACTATCTCTGCTTTTGTTCAGTTCTTTAGAAATGAATTAAAAAGCCTGGATTGACCAACATTAACTCATTTTGTGTGTAATTGCAGGGATTGATTACAAGACCACCACAATTCTGCTGGATGGGAAAAGAGTGAAACTAGAGTTATGGTGGGTGTTTTAGCAAAGTGATGAAATGGACAAACCCAAAACATAGTAGTGTACTCACTGTAACGTGCTCGTTTGTGTCTTCCACAGGGACACATCGGGGCAGGGCAGATTCTGCACCATCTTCAGGTCTTACTCTCGTGGAGCACAGGTGAGAACTATAAAGCAATGTTTGTGTTTTCCATCATTATGTCACTCTATACATGTGTCAACATGTTTGGCTTTTATTCCACAGGGCATCCTGCTTGTGTATGACATCACTAACGTCTGGTCGTTTGATGGCATTGACCGCTGGATACGGGAAATTGACGAGGTAACTCCATTCGACACGTTTTCTGGTTGACAAAGATATATATATATATATATATATATATAGGAGATGTATGGCAATGGGGTATATCCTGTGTCTATATCCTTTCACCCCTGAGAGAAATCAATGTCTACTAGTCGGTGCAATAGCTTCAAGAAATCCTGTTTAAGAGAGAGTTACATGATCTAAACGCGTTCCCATATTTTTTTTGTGTCCATCAGCATGCCCCAGGTGTACCCAGGATCCTGGTGGGAAATCGTCTCCACCTGGCTTTCAAGCGGCAGGTACCAACGGAGCAGGCAAGGGCCTATGCCGAAAAGAACAGCATGACTTTCTTTGAGGTCAGTCCGCTGTGCAACTTCAACGTTATCGAGTCTTTCACAGAACTTTCACGCATTGTGCTGATGAGGCACGGGATGGAGAAATTCTGGAGGCCCAACAGAGGTGAGTTTAAGAATTGTTTTCTTTTAAGATTAGGAATATATGTTTTTTTTCCCTCTATGGTAGAAAAAGAGTGGGTTCTCATAACTCTTGGCGTTTTATTTCTCTAGATTATGAGATATTTACCTCTAAATTTTCTCCCACCACCTCAGTGTAGGGGCCACATACAATTTTGTATGATGTCCAAATAGTACAGTTTATGAGCAAGCTGAAAAGATAGTATCTGACATGACATCCAGTCGTACCATTCATATTCCACCTTCTTGTCCCACAGTCTTCAGCCTCCAAGATCTGTGCTGCCGCTCCATCGTCTCCTGCACACCGGTGCACCTCATTGACAAACTGCCCCTCCCCGTGGCCATCAAGTCCCACCTCAAGTCTTTCTCCATGGCCAACGGCATGAACGCAGTCATGATGCACGGACGCTCCTACTCGGTGGCCAACAGTGCAGCCTCGGGCGGTGGCAGCGGCGGAAGCAAAGCCAACAGTCTGAAACGCTCAAAGTCCTTCAGGCCTCCACAGAGTCCTCAGCAGAGCTCGTCGTCAACCTCTAAGGGGAACTGTAAGATTTCATAGGGACGGGTGGACTTATGGTTGCCAGTATTAAAGGTGTAGTTGCTCCAAGAGGGTCACAAGGCCATAGGAGAGCACGGAGAGCCACCAGCAGTCTTCACCAGAAACGGAGATATAGCTGTGAACTCACATTGATCTTTGGGAACTGCCTCGGATGGTTGGATTGGTTTGTGTTCTCTTTGCTGGTGCCCTCTTGTGGGCGCCCCGTTACCCGTTCTCTTACCTACAGGGGCTCGCTGTTATCAAGGCGAACAAGAGTTCCCTGGGACTAACGGACGTGAATCAAGGATTGTTGCTCACCTGTTAACACTACAAATGAGTGGAGGGACATTAGCTAAGCTTTCATTTGGAAAAGGACTGTTTACTGTATTTAAAGTTGTAAATATGCTGTGTGTGCCGTGCTTGTTTTGGTCAGTGTTTGATCTCGGAAAAGGAGCTTCTTCTGATTGTTTTGTCTTGAATGTTTTGGGAGACCTGCTTTGGTGTACAACTTATTTGTGTGTCTTATGCTCTTGTCTACCGTGGGGAATTCCTGTTGCAACCTCAACGGTGCTCAGCCACTTATTTAAAACTCAGATTAGTTATTTAAAAAAAAAAAAAAACTGGCTTAAATTGAATGTCGTGAGAAGAGCAAGGGCTAGTTTCCCCAGACAGAATAGTACTGGATTTTAGATAAATTACAAAACAATTGAAAATCATTCTTAGCCTAGCACTTCTCGATCTGTTAAACTGTCCAGCAAAGTCCAGCTAAATGTTCTTGTTTTAAGACTTCCTGTGGTGTCCCTTAATTTTAGCCCAAATGAATTCACCCTCCATCTCCACCAGTCTTTGGTTTGAACATCTGTTGACTTTCTCAGGCCATTTTTGCCTCTAAATCTAATTTGCTTAGTTGCATCATTGTCCCTTAAACTGGTTTAAACCACCACCAGCAGGACCATCTATCAATCTGTTAACCCTCGGGGCTATTCACAGATTTCTTGGGTGCGGAGGAGGAAACCTTAAACAAACTCAGATGTGCACATTGTTTGCTCAGTCACGACATTATGCCTTCAAAAGGTGCTGCAATCGTGTCTATAGGTCCTGAACAGGAATTTGTAAACTCACAAGACATTGGTGAGAGGAATATTTTAATTGTATTGCTTTTTGGATCTTTTATTTATACACAATGTATTTATGAATGTAAAACCAGATTCATCTGCTATTTTGTGGTAATATGTGAAACTGTAAGAATCAGAGGTGGAAGGTTACAGGGTACATATTGTGATATTCTTATTAAGCGTTGGGTATTTGTGCTGTAAATTAATTCTCATTTCTTCATCTCTGGGATTAATTTGTGTACATTAAGAAGGGTTTGAATGGTTGTTTATGGTAGAGAACAATGTAATGTCAGATGAACATGAAGACTTCTGAAAGGACACAGAAAGGCTTGGATTTTAAATTGGACTAATAATATTGTTTCTTTTAATAATCTACAGAAATGTTTTTAATTTGATATAAAGTTTTCTTTCCACCTCTGATTAACGTGCTGTATTTCCACTATAAACATTCCCAGTGTCATCATGGCTATATGTCTGTGATGAAGCCTTTGAGGCCATAAAGAATTGGTGCATGTTTTCTACCAGCGCCTGTTTTTATGTGGTGTATTGAGACCAGTACAACAGAACATTTAAAGCACTATATGTAAACGTTTGATGATGATTGTTGCTCTCAGAGCTGTGTCTCTAAAGATTTGGATCCCAGTCACCCAACAAAATAAAGGGTAAAGGTTCGCTTTGTGTTTTCATCAATTTATACGCTGTGCTGCAATGATTTTTCATTTATTTATCATTGTGGGAATATTTTTTTTTTGTACCCTTTGTCCAGTGCAGGGCTGCCGTTGCTCCAGTGCAATAAAACCCGTTTGGGGGGGGGCTGAATTGATTAGCCGCTCTCTCGGTATTGGCCAGTTTTGGATAACCGGCACGTCGCTGCAGCGCATGAATACAGCGCGGTCAAAAGTCACCCAAAGGTTGCGGGGGTCACTTTTAATGAAAAGATGCGGGGGTGCTAGTTCTCATCGCCTCGAGGCCTGCGCCGGGACAAAGATGAGTCGCACACTATTGAAAATGTGGCGCTTTACGCCTTCCCACCTGACCGTGGCATCTCTGAGCTCCGTGTGAATGAGCGTCGGTGCTAAAGTGACCGACGTCTAGACAAGAAGGACGTAAACAACATGTTTTGCTGCCCAGACATGATGCGACACGCCCCGTGTTTGGCTTTTCGCGCATTCCGCTTTTTCACAGTTTGCTCTTTGATTGGTGCAAGAAAAGAAGTGTCTTACAGAAGTTTATGCTTCACAAAAAACTACGGATAATATTGAATTATAACCGAAAATCAACTATAGAACGAACGACTTCAACAGCTCTCTGGAAGAAAACGGCTCATTCTCTTATTTATGAATGGCACTTCTATAAATACTGTCTGGACACATTTAACGTTGGATTTCTCACCGGAATGTGTAGCTCCGTGCACCCGGTTGTTGGGACAGCTTGCCACCACGGTCACACGTTTTCTTTGATGATTTTACAATGTTTGTCCAGTTGCTTAGCGCATGGTGCTGCTTCATAAGAGTTTCAGACACTGGAGGACCATGGGGGCGGTCAGAGGGGCTGCCCTTTCCACCTCCATTCACACTCTGAAAGGCTGCATCATGATGTTGCGTCTTTCTCTCTCATTGTGCAGTTTCGTTCGCTTATTTCGCTGTTCGGGGAAATCGACCTGAATGAGAGTTTGCCCATTGTTGCAAGAGTTTTGGTTATCAAGGCAAATATTTCATGCAACCAAACTGCATTTTACACGCGTTTTTCTTGGATATTTTTTGTTCAACAGATGTCCAGCGCATGGGAACTCGTCTTGATCTTTGGAATTGCTACAACGCTCCTCTCTGCGCGCAGCAAACTCCTTTCCACAATGTTTACGTGCAAAACGGTCGACCACATTTGCGCATCGACAGTAGATTTATTTCAGATTTGAAAACCTAAAGGAGGAATGGATTTAGTCGGTTGGCGACTCATGCAAAAAAGCAATAATGTATAAAATCCATCTACAACTTTTGGAGGATAAATGTCTAAAGGATACAAGTTGGAAAAATGCACCCAACTCAAATAAACTAGTAATAGGATGGATACGTGCGTATTTGTTGATGCTCCTGGTTTGCGAATTACCCGAACTTTCTGTGTGTGCAAGTGTGGCAGGATCCAAAGCTGAACACGAAGGATTTTGTCCCAACAAGCTGAATTCCAATCTCTGGGTTGATGCGCAAAGCACCTGCGAGAGAGAATGCAACGTCGATGAGGTGGTATTTATTTTATCCTCATTATTGATTAACTTATAATCGTGAGCTCATTTGGTGTTTTGTTCATTTAAATCTGCTTTAATAAATGCTGTTTTGTGTGTGCAGGACTGTGCAGACTTTGAGAAATGCTGCACCAACGTGTGTGGTCTCAACAGCTGTGTGGCTGCACGTTTCTCTGATGGCACCCCTGCCCAGCCAGATGGGCAGGGTGGAGGAGAAGGAAATGATGCCCCCACCTCCACAGCTACCTGTGAGGGCTTTATCTGCAGCCAGCAGGGAGCAACTTGTGACATCTGGGATGGACAGCCCATCTGCAAGTGCCTGGACCGGTGTGAGAAAGAGCCCAACTTCACGTGCGCCTCAGATGGCCTCACCTACTTCAACCGCTGCTACATGGACGCGGAGGCCTGCATTCGTGGGGTGACTTTAACCGTGGTCCCCTGCCGCTTTTACCTGGCCGGGCCCCACACCAGTCCACTGCCTCAGGACACTACAGCTAACCCCACTCCGACATCCTCCCAGGAGGACCCCATGCCCCCCACACTGTACTCCAACCCTCACCACCGGTCCATCTATGTCGGAGGCACAGTCAGCTTCCACTGTGACGTTATTGGAGCCCCCAGACCTGATGTAACATGGGAGAAACAGAGCGAAAGGCGCGAGCGGCTCGTCATGAGGCCTGACCAGATGTACGGCAACGTGGTTATCACCAACATCGGTCAGCTTGTCATTTACAACGCCCAGGTGTGGGATACAGGTATCTACTCATGCATCGCACGGAATTCTGCGGGAGTTCTTCGTGCAGAATACCCGCTGTCTGTCATCCGCCGGGTCGGCGACGATTTCTCTGAAGATCCTGAGATGCCCATGGGAAGGCCATTCTCACCAGCAGACTGCATGGCTGAAGTAGACCTGAGAGTGTGCAGTGGTGAGCGTCACGTGGACTGGTATTATGACAGCAAGCTGGGCTCCTGCATGGCCTTCAGCAATGGCGGATGTGACGACAGCCGCAACCGATTTGAGTCTTATGAGGAGTGCAAGGCCTCCTGTCAGAGAGAAGGGATGGGGATCTGCTCCCTGCCTGCTGTCCAGGGCCCTTGTAAATCTTGGGAGCCACGTTGGGCCTGGAATACCTTCTTGAAACAGTGCCAGACCTATGCCTATGGTGGCTGCCATGGGAATGCCAACAGCTTCAGCACCAAGAAGGATTGTGAGGCAAACTGCCCACAGCCCAAAAGGAAACCCTGTAAGACCTGTCGGGTGAAGGGGAAAATGGTGCCCAGCTTATGCCGGAGTGACTTTGCTATTGTGGGGCGGCTGACAGAGCTGGTGGAGGATCTGGACTCAGGGTTAGCCCGCTTTAGCTTGGAAGAGGTCCTGAGAGATGAAAAGATGGGATTGACTTTCTTCAATACCAAACACCTGGAGGTGACTATTGCCAAGATAGACTGGAGCTGTCCCTGTCCCAATATCACCATGGAGGAAAACCCTTTGCTGGTGATGGGTGTCGTGCAGGATGGCATGGCCATCATCCAATCAGACAGCTATGTCAGAGCCATAACTGAACGCAGACTCAAGAAGCTACGTGAGGTCCTAAATAAAAAGAGCTGTGAGGTATAGTAAAAGTCCCAGGACTCGGACCTGTTAGCCCACATAGGGTCTGTGGTCACCTTTACCTTTAGCACTGAAGATGGGCATTAGAATTGCAAGCTGATATTTAATAACTCTTTAAATCAAATGACGCAAATGTTTTTATGTTAATGTAGATATAATTTGCATGTACAATATATATTCATTACAACACAGGTTGTACTACATTCCAGGTGTGTTGTGAGTCCATTCATTTCAATGCTGAAATGTTACTATAAATAAGTATAAATATAGATATTCTTTCTTTTGACATGTATTCTGTATGTTTCTGAAAAATAAGATAGTAGCCAGAATAGCAGCCACACAAGTTGATCGACTTGCAAAAATGCCTAGCTTGTGACGCTATAGGAATAGACACCTAAATAACCTCTATATTGTGTTTTTCTGTTTTATTGTATTGTGTTTATTTTATATTGGACTCTTTATACTAGTCATAGGTGTTTTATATAGGTTATTTTCTGTTACCTTTTGTTATGTATGATTTCAAGATCTAATGTGCAGCACATTGCTTCTTAAATATCTCCCTTTGCAAAGCACTTCTTCTAACTTAGTTCTACTGACAGTCTGCAAACTGAGTGAAGAAAAAGAAAGAGTAGTTGGCTGTATCAAGGCAAATATAGCACAGAGACAACATATCAGTGAGCCTTTTTACTCAAGTGTGCAATACAGAAGAATATATAATGCATTACAGTAGTTCAGTTTGGATCAAACTACTTCATTTGTGTCAATTTGTTTCAGAATATGGGGAAACAATTCATTAAATGTTCTGGAAAATTTGGCAATGTATCTGAGCTTCAAGTGTAAGTTAAGGCGTTTTGACCCTCCTGCTCCAATACTGGTCTGCACCCAGAGGAGGAACCACAGGATTCTTCACACCAAACTCTCCTTCCTGAACAGAAGACACTTGTTGTTTGCAGGCATGTCCACCTAGGAAAGAAAACATTTGAAATCATACATTGGTAGGCCGACATTACCATAACTGCATTGTTAACTTTGTTATCTTTTTATATTTTAAGGGGAAAAAATAAATTGTATTGGATGATTAAATGAGGTGTTTACTTGCCATTTTCTCCAGGAATAAACCATTGCTTTGTGCTGTAGAACTGAGGAGGGAGATATCCCTGAGCCCCCACTCTGAGTTCCTGTAGGATTAAAAAAATATAGCCTCATAATTTGCATTATTTATTGTACGGATGACAAAAAAAAAAACATGAACTTTCATGATTATCTATACGATGCTATTCTCTCTTCCACAAAGCAAATAGATGCTACTGCATGTCAAAGTGAAATCCATGGCTGCACAAAAGAACTAACTTCCATAATCATCACAAAGATTGTAAAACAAGTTACCTCTGGCGTAGGCTGTAGTCAAAGTCAATATTACTTTGAGGGGTGATCTGACCATTCACTGCATAGGGCTGAGGGTATAACAACAAAGGATGTTATGTAGCATTTATTGACATTATAGGTTTAGATTTGATAATAACATATCATGAATGTGGTAAGTGCATGTTTTTCCACTCACCCCATATATCAATAGAAGGCCCTGCGGCTTCAGCACTGCTCCAGCCCCTTTGTATAAACCCTAGAAGAAAAAAAATAATGATCCCATCACATGTGGTGGGGGTTGAGAGGCAGGAGGGATTACTACTCTAGCCCTTTTTGTTCTTGGTCGCTTTTATGGACTCAAAGACCGGAGGCAGGAATTGTAAAAAGGCATCGCTGTACAGTAGATGTGAGTCAAAGGGGTCATACTGTGTATATACTCTGGGGGACACACACTGGAATATTTCAGCTTAATGGAAACACCAGGACCAGCCGATAGATCACTGCACAAAACTGGCCAGACTATATCAATTTTGAAAGAAGAAATTAAACATTTTCTGCAAATTACAAGTGGAATTTATAAGCAGTAAAACACTCTTGCTCAATTCAATACACTGCATGGTTTTACTGCTACAGCCTTACTTGGTCTGGTTTGACCAGTAGCACATGGTGGCTAGTCTTATAGCTGACTTAAGATAGATATTTCTGTGGAACTGATATCACTGGGAAAGTGTTGTGACTTGCCTTTTCTATGTTTGTGCTACAGAAACACAATTTCATGATTCACCTGTAACTGCCACTTGAGGCCACAGTGGTCCCTGTTCAAGATACATAAAGTTGCTTTTAGTAATAAAGCAAACATCCATTTTTTTTTTAGCATTGAGGGCTTCCCCTGGTAGAGATTTAAACCACAGCTATGTTTGGGTAGGATCGGGCCTTGACCCACTAGGAGGGCCCAGAGTGCTGCATTGATTTATTACATGCTTTAAAGAAATATGCACCATGTAAGCAAAGCAAATAATAAAGGCCTCAGAACTTGATTTTATCTACGGGCCCCACTGCTACACAGTGCCTCAAGATTAGGAAACAATGCAGGTGATGTTTTAACATTTCAGTTTATATTGTGCTTTAGTGGTGCATACAGTGATACCAAACACGTGCAATTTATCAAATGACCACACATATAATATGGGGCCTTCAGGGACCCAGGGAAGTTTTGGGCATATATGTTAATATAAGCAATTATAAAAAAACAAAAACAAATCAGCTGTCCTACCTCAGTGCAAGCCATTGGAGAAATGTGGATCATATTGATGTTGACTACCAGATCTAGGCTCTCTGGCTGAATGCCTCCCCAGTACTGATAGGGCAGAGAAGCATCCAGGTGGATGGCAGGCCTCACATTGTGCAGCTGGTAGTGGGCTCTGTACGCTTCGATACTGAGAATAGGAACAAAAGACATTATTGTAAAAGCACAACAAAACACAGTTATAAATCAGTAGTATTAAATAAACTACCGTAATACCTAAATTCAATGACCAGTGCCTTGATTCAAGATTGCTACGCAGAAACGAATAAATACCGTAAATAACCGAGTTTATAAATTGTTTATACGGTACCACAATAATGTATTATTTATTTGTTTACTAACTGATACACACAAACTGTGTTTACCTGGCAAGAGACTGGCGGTCATACTCTGAGGGCTGCCAGATAATATTCCGCAGGGCCTGAGCGAAGTGTGTGACATGCTGCCCGGTACCCGAGGAGATCTCCAGAGCCTGCAGGGATCTCCCGGTGTTCACGCTCTCCCGGAGCACTGCGAGGATGGGTTCCTTGTTCCTCTCCGCGGCGGCGGCGTTCAGCATCGTTCCAAACACCGGGTATAACTGTCGAGTTATGCGGTACAGTTTACGAAACAACTCCAGTACAGCTGGGTAACGTCGGTCCAGATTGAATAACTCAACACCACCCACGAATGTTTTATTTTCGGATGAAAATGGTCCACTTCCGCGTTGTCTCACGTGACTGAAATGACATCCAATGGGAACACTGAACGGGCTCAAATGCACCTCTTTTGCACATATTAATCTAACGTTAGACCTTCGACATAAATACTCAGTGAACCGTAAGTAGAATTGCCTTCCCACGCGTGCAAATTAAACAGACGCGCATGTATATTACTTTGGTAAACGCTCGCACATCACTCCGCGCAGAATTTCTCAGTTCCCGCGAGCAAAATTGCTTTGAGCGCGAGGGGCGTCCCCTAGCGTGCGACTACTATCACTGCTCTTCTGCTCGCGAAGCTTTCATCTGCTCGCTTGTCAAACTTCCACCTCTTTGCTCCTGAGTAGTTTGGTTTTTTGACAGTAAGTGGGCGGACAGTATCACCATTCTTTGCCTAAGGGGATTACCCACAAAGCATTGCAATGTGACGTTAAACACGGGTTAACCAGTGGACGCATGGAGACGAAAAAAAAAGGTAAACAAAGAGGATGGCTCACGTGTGTTCAGCTTGTCACATCAAATTTACTCAGAAACTTAAAGATGGAACAAAATAAACATGAAATCAGAGGATATTTATTTATTTATTCATCAAATATTTGATTTTGTCATTGAAGCTGTTTTGACAAAAACAAGTACATTATATGAAATTACCTCATCTTGTGAGGAAAGAGCCTGGAAGACTTTCAGATCAGGGAGTACAAAGTATAAAATAAATACCCACAATTGTACATAATATTTTTTGTCGTTTTCATGGTAACGTGATATGTTGCAGCAAAGTGCTGTCCCATTCCTATTTACACCATTTCAAGCCCTCACAGTCTTTCACACTCAAGCGCTGTACAGGTGACGTCATTAGGTCCTTGAGGGTTCAGGGTTTGAGGCTTTAGTTTATATTATACAGCCAGATAGACCACGTGAATGTTAAGCCATCAAGATGATATCATCTAATCATTATTACATATGTAAAAACATAATCTGTGCAGTTCTTGTGATAAATTCAACATTTCTTGTCATTTAATTCAAGGAAGAGGCTTTAAATTCTCAAGGAATACAAACCGGAAGTAGCGTTGTTGTTGCTGGCGAAACAAAAGTAGCTTGATGCCAACTGTAAACATACTAACTTACCTAGCTACATATGGTGCTCAAAATGTTCTTGTGTTGACGGTGACAAAGCAAATACTTGCTGCTTTGCCGCGAAGTCCAGGGTGTGCTGTGATTGGTCAGTGGGCGAGCACGTGACTAAAGTGAAACTTGCCAGCAGAGCTTAGTTGGAGTAGTACGAGTTCAAATTGAAAGATATGGAAGAAATTATAACATTTGTAGGGTTTTGCTTGGTGTAGTTTATTTATTTTTTGACCTAGCTTTGTTTTTGAACACTCAACGACTCAAGACTATCGTGAAACGAAACTTAACAGCAGAGGCTTGCAGCTCAGCCAATCAAATATGGCCAGCCTGACAAGTTTCCTGACTCTTCCACACACCATGACACAGGGGACTGAGACGAGGAAAGACATTGCAGAGCAGTACGTTTAACGTTTGGGTTGTGAAAATAAAATCATGAGATGGTCTCCTATAGAGACGGATCAGCCGCGGCTTGTTGTTATGGGAAAAAAAAAGTGAAAAAAAAAAAAAAAGAAGCCGGCCGGAAACGGAAACGCCGGTTTTCGGAAGTCTTCGGTTTTTATGAATATTTGAATTTATAAAAAAAAAAAGAAATGGAAGATTTTGTTTAACTGAGTATATAATCTGTAAGGAAAAATGTCCATTCATGAAATGGGCTTTGGTAGGGACAGTGCACAAAGTACTAAACAACTGACATCATCTAAAGAGTAATACAAAGATAAGTCACTACTTTTGTTGCATTGCTGCCAGTATCTTATCTGCTACTGTCCCTGTGTTCACTCTTCCACTAAAGACATCACTTTCTTTACCTTTCCCCTCATCTCTTTCTGTCCACTCTCTTGTGTTGTGCTTAAGATAAACGGAGGCAGACAGACGGTGACGTATGGTGCGCCCATCTTTTCTGTTTACTGTAGAATTCAATCCAGATTCACATACATTACATGTATTTAAACAAGGAAAACCCCTGTTTTACAGGTTTATATGAGGCCCAGGCTAAAAAAATGATGCCAAACTGCTTTATTAGATAGATTGAACACTATTAGTGATAAAAGAAGTGTAATATGTAGTTATATAGTATATACAATTACAATAAAACAGCTGAAAGTGCTGCTTTCAAAATCAGAATTGACGCCGGCTGACCTTGGCTGACCTGTAGAAAAACATTGATACCGCTGGCCTGCTTCACTTTATCAAAGCCATTTGTTTTAGAGAGACTCCTGCCATGTTGTGCTATGACTTGTGAGGGGTGATTTGGGTGTATCTGCAAAAAAAAAAAAAAAAAAAATTGCATTCTTTTCAGGCGAACCTGAAAATGTTCAATGTGAGCTGTGTGTTATGTTCATTCAGCAATAACCAGTAACATAAACACTGATATGTACACATATTAACACATCTCACACATTTTAGTGTCAATCACATTTCACCTCTGTGTCTCTCAGTAGAAAGAGGCCCAGGGTGTGCTGTGATTGGTCAGTGGGCGAGCACGTGACTAAAGTGAAACTTGCCAGCAGATTTTAGTTGGAGTAGTACGAGTTCAAATTGAAAGATATGGAAGAAATTATAACATTTGTAGGGTTTTGCTTGGTGTAGTTTATTTATTTTTTGACCTAGCTTTGTTTTTGAACACTCAACGACTCAAGACTATCGTGAAACTTAACAGCAGAGGCTTGCAGCTCAGCCAATCACATGGCCAGCCTGACAAGTTTCCTGACTCTTCCACACACCATGAAACAGGGGGCTGAGACGAGGAAAGAGATTGCAGAGCAGTACGTTTAAGGTTTGGGTTGTGAATATAAAATCATGAGATGGTCTCCTATAGAGATGGATCAGCCACGGCTAGTTGTTAAGGGAAACATAAAGAAAAGCCGGCCGGCGAAAAAGATAAACGGAGGCAGACAGACAGACGGTGACGTATGGTGCGCCCATCTTTTCTGTTTACTGTAGAATTCAATCCAGATTCACATACATTACATGTATTTAAACGAGGAAAACCCCTGTTTTACAGGTTTATATGAGGCCCAGGCTCAAAAAATGATGCCAAACTGCTTTATTAGATAGATTGAACACTATTAGTGATAAAAGAAGTGTAATATGTAGTTATATAGTATATAAAATTACAATAAAACAGCTGAAAGTGCTGCTTTCAAAATCAGAATTGACGCCGGCTGACCTTGGCTGACCTGTAGAAAAACATTGATACCGCTGGCCTGCTTCACTTTATCAAAGCCATTTATTTTAAGAGAGACTCCTGCCATGTTGTGCTATGACTTGTGAGGGGTGATTTGGGTGTATCTGCAAAAATAAAAAAAAATAAAAATTGCATTCTTTTCAGGCGAACCTGAAAATGTTCAATGTGAGCTGTGTGTTATGTTCATTCAGCAATAACCAGTAACATAAACACTGATATGTACACATATTAACACATCTCACACATTTTAGTGTCAATCACATTTCACCTCTGTGTCTCTCAGTAGAAAGAGGCCCAGGGTGTGCTGTGATTGGTCAGTGGGCGAGCACGTGACTAAAGTGAAACTTGCCAGCAGATTTTAGTTGGAGTAGTACGAGTTCAAATTGAAAGATATGGAAGAAATTATAACATTTGTAGGGTTTTGCTTGGTGTAGTTTATTTATTTTTTGACCTAGCTTTGTTTTTGAACACTCAACGACTCAAGACTATCGTGAAACTTAACAGCAGAGGCTTGCAGCTCAGCCAATCACATGGCCAGCCTGACAAGTTTCCTGACTCTTCCACACACCATGAAACAGGGGGCTGAGACGAGGAAAGAGATTGCAGAGCAGTACGTTTAAGGTTTGGGTTGTGAATATAAAATCATGAGATGGTCTCCTATAGAGACGGATCAGCTGCGGCTAGTGGTTAAGGGAAAGAAATATAAAAAAATAAAAAATAAAAAAAATACGAAATGGGAAAGCCGGAAGCGGAAAACGGAAACGCCGGTTTTCAGAAGTCTTCGGTTTTTATGAATAATATTTGAATGTGTGGTGGAATGCGTGGATCCGCTGCAGGTTTGCTGGATTGATTTGTCATGCTTTGTTGTCATATTAATATATGTGACTTTGTGGTTGTCATTGTGTTAATTAACGTTACGTTGATTTGACTATGCATTGTCCGTTAATGACCAGCGCGAATAATAACAACAAAGCCGATGTTTTAATTTTGCGAAGCTATTATCGTTAAATTATTATAAAAATGTACAGACATTTACTGCAAACATACTAACTTAGCTAGCTACATATAATGCTCAAAATGTTCTCGTGTTGACGGTGACAAAGCAAATACTACACGCAGGCACACAACGTTCAACAAATCAGCAAATCGTTTTTAGCTATTGGTGTTAAACTAAAGTTTAACTTTGTTCACTTTTTACAATGAACAATTTTTATAAATATTTTAGTTGCCTTAAGTTCAAGATTGCATCATTAACATGAGAATGAATAGGCTGTTTGTGTGCTTTTTGGAAATTATGCAAAGGCACTAATAGGCGAATATAACAAAATGTGCAATAAATATGAGAAGCTGCCCTTGTGGAAAGGCTACCATATATTATTTCACTTTTATTGACCCTATAGACAATTTAAGGTAACGTTTGCCCACTCAGATGGTAAAGATATCTCGTCTGGCCCATGGACTATAATAAAACAAAGACAACATAAGTATACATATTTTACATAGAGGGTTTCTTTATTTAAGGTAAAATAGCATTCAGGTACACATCCTAATTTACAAGATTTACAGTTTCTCACACATTAATGTCAAATTTTCCCAAGGCTCACATTTAAATCTTACAGACAAAGCAATCAACATGAAATAATTTAAAACATCTGTCTGAGGGACAGGACATAAATACAAACAGAAGAAATAAACAAAATGTTTTGGCAAACACAAATGTTACAAAACAAGATTTCCAATGTGGTAAAGCAAACAGACTTGCGTCCTAACACCAATCTAATTTAAAATGGGCAAAGGAGACATCTATCCATTCTTCAAAAAGACAGAATAGAACCAGAATGGAAAGATAATACTGTGAACTATTACTCAGATATATGAATATGCCTTAAAAGCTGGGAATGTTTCTAAATCTGTGTGGAGAAAAAAAATCTAGTAACTAAAAATACTTTTTAGGATTATGGTATACTCAGGTAGTCAATGGAATAAAATGCAAACATATTACATTACAGGGACTTAAATAGTGTGCTTCTGCTGACGTGATGAAAAGTGGCCTTGCAGATACCAACTTTATTAAATTACGCAATATTCAATGATGTGACAGCTGCTTTCATGCAATTGTGACCAGCGTGTCCTTCTCCTCCAGCCCAGGTGCATGTTCTGCATTTTGACTCTGCTCATTATCCATGTTGAGCAGTGTTTGTGGCGTGTTAGGAGTGAACTTCTGGCTCTCAAGTGGACCATTTTGCACTAGGGATGAATTGAGACAGAGGAAGGACTTGTTGTTTTCAAGGGCATCCAGACTGGTCATGGTCGTAACCACAGAATCACTGAAAATGGTGTTTGAGAAAACAGAGTTGAAAGTGAAAGAGGAGCCAAAAAGTGACTCCTGCACGGGAGATTTGGGGCTGTCTGTGGGAACAACAACTGTTGGGTCTCTGGGAGGTTTGACAGGAGGCATGGGCTCGGGCTCACTGTTATTCGTCTCAGGTTCAGGTTGACTCGATGCTTCCTCCGGATTACTGCTCTTATCTGAAACCTGAACGGAGAGCGAGTCAGTCTTGACCATCACCCTGCAGTCACTGTTTACACTGGAGCGCCGGGACGATCCCTCTGCGGTGGAAATGACACTGCTGGCTCGGGGGAGATTTTTGGGCGACTTGGACCCTTTCTGTCGCCCCTCTTTCCCCAGAGGGGTGGAGAAGCAGTTGAGGCAGCCAGACATCGAGGAAGATTTGCCCTGAACATACATCACTGTGATAGGTGAACAAACTAAGGCCCGGGTTGTTTCCGTTTTGCTACAGCATGATTTTGAATTCACCCCATTGAGCACTGGGTTAATTTTGGCTGTGCCCGCTGAATCCGACGAGCGACGCGTCACTTTCCCTCTTGACCCCCTTCGGATGCTCTTTGCACCCCTTGTGAGCCAGAAGTCCTGAGAGAGCACTGGGTTTTTCTGTTTCGGTAGAGACTGGATAACTGCAGTCTGGCTGTTGGTGATGGGCATGGTAGAAGCTTTCTCCTTGTGCTGCTTCTGTGTGTGTTGCGGGGTGGAGGTATCTCTGGGGGGCTGGAAGGAGGAGGAGGAGCGGCGTGACGGGGGCCGCTGGACAGGGCTGCTGCCATTTGACCACGGCTCATTTTCCAGGCTCAGGCTGAACTCACCGCTGCTCTCACTTTGAGCTCGACTCTGGACGCCATTTAGCCCTGGAAAAAGATTATGACGCTGTTTTAAAGAGCTACAATATAGACAGAAATGTTCACTTCTATCATGAAAATGTGTCAGCTGTCTCAACATATTCTTAATGACCAACAGGGGGCAGCAGAGTCAAGTCTTTCTATAACAGTTGTTGGCCTCTGTAGTCAGGATAGAGATTAATATGAAACAAGGTCATGATTGCAATTTGATGGATTTGCTCTAATTCCCGAGCTGGTAATACATCTGTATGCTTGATGAATCCTCTCAACATGTATCCACAGGGCTTTACCATGATTTTGCAGCTCGTCGTTGTCCTCAAATCCAGATGGCACAGCGCTATCATTTGAATCCTTGTCTGTGGGGCATACAAGGAGAAATCATTGAATGGTTATCAGCGAATGACACTTTTCAGCACTTTTATTTTCAACTCCTAAATTGAGAAAAAGCACAAAAGAGTGCTATCTTTGCTCTACTCTCCTCTACACTTTATTCCAGCATCGAACTAATGACGATGACGTCAAACAAAACAGTGGCTCATGAATGCCTCTACCTGTCACCCAGAGCTCAGAAACATCTGGATCAGTGGTAGTGATGGTGACGTGGCCAGATGGTAGAGTGGTAGGAAGATTAAGGTGGAGGATGGATAAGATGGATGTGGTAAGGGATGAGGACAATGCGTTCTTCCTGTCCTCCTCAACATCAGCCTCTGACCCTTCCAGCCGCGCTGAGCTGTCTGCCCACTGCTCCTCCTTGAACAGGGCTGAGGGGTACGCCAAGCTGCTCAGGGCTGCATTGTTGGACCAAGGAGTGGAAGAAGTGGGAAGTGGATGAGGGAGAGGGATAGACAGGCGAACTGGTCATGGAGATTAGGATGTATTTTTGTTCTATGGCGTGGAAAACATGGAGGCTTTCTCCATAGACCACACAACCATCTAGAAATGTGGTGCTATACTGTTAATCCCTGCAGTACAGCTGGCTCCTGGTAGGGCAGAGCTCATGCAGCACCAGTGTCCTCCTGCAATGCACCATTTATTTGACCTCTGATACATTACCCCAGATTGTCTTCAAATATAGCTATACTGCTCAAATGAATGCTGCAAATGCTTAAAAAATGTATTATCATATCTTGAAATGAGGTTGGAATGGATGGTCACATTACTAACATATGACTGCTGATTTTGCACCTGCTGGGAAGTATCCTTACTGACAATGATGAATCCTACTCAGTCTAAGGTTACTTTGATGTTACGCTATGTAATAGAGAAAATAATAAAGCATGGATACACTTAATATGATCAAGTTAGCAGTTAAATAGAAGGCAACAGTCAAGATGAGGGAAGACACTGTACCACAGTCTTTCTTACACACGGAACGCCGGAAGAGGGACTTGACTTTGTCTCTATCCTTCAGCCTGTTCCTCATACGGGGAAACATTTTGGTGGCTATTTAACAGCAAAGTGCAGCCACATGGGAGGTCGACAAAGGAATGGATGCGAGCAGAGAGGAGCAGTAAGGGAGGAGAGAGGTAGGAAGGGAAGACAAAAGACAAGGGGAAAGACAGAAGGCAGGAGTGAAGAAACACATTAAGACACAAGAAAGACACGGGGAAGACATATTGAGGACTGTTCACATGCACATATGCTTGTTTTTAAACACATTGCAATACATGCATTATTTTGTATTTATTACACAGTTTTACTTTAAAATCCATTGAGGTGGAGGGGATAGTTTTGTCAAATTTTGGGAAGATGTCTGTTCTACAAATACAACTTCATGTGTAGATGTGACTGCTGTGGTTCGCCCCCTTGCCGCTCTGTCCTCTTGGCTGTGGACTTGATTCTACATGAAGACACTCCTGAATGATATGTGTGCCCTGCCTCTGATGATGATCTTAGTTTTGATCATGGCTGAAGCAGTGAAGGTGGGATTTTGGAACTTTGATGGGACTGGTCCTGCCAAGTCAATGGGAGATGATCTGGTAAATTCAAGAAGGTCATACTCACTGCTGTTACGTTGGGGTGAGATGGCATCGCCTGCTGAGGTGGAGGCTGAGCCTCCAGAGCCATCTGAGCTGATGAAGGAGTTGTTGTCGTGACTGGAGAGGTGCTGCTCAGCGACCCCTGAGTGTGTGGGTGTTGGTGGGCAGTCGGGTCCATGCTCACGGCTATTGGATTTAATCAACTTCTTCAGTTTCAGAGTGATCCAGTTTCCATGTCTTTGGAAGGGCAGATTTACAAGAAGAAATCAATCAATCACCAATCACGCAATTGACGTAAATGTTTGCCTGATATACAGATTAAACAATACATATTTAATGCTGCTGGTATCAATATTCTTACACTAACAAATCTGCAATTCCTCCACCCACACTACTCTACCAGCCCAGGACCAAACAACAGACAGACAAAGTTAGCAACTAGCTCTTTAGCAGCTAAACATTTATTTTCCTCAGGAAGTTGGTGGAGACAAAACAGAGAGAAACAGAACAATTAGCACATGGAAAAACATGTCTGGCTAAACAGAGATACACAGAACTATGGAGCTCAATGTATTACTGACTACGCTCTGAACATTTCTTGATTGATTAAATAACTGTAATGTATGTGAGCCGAAAATGACATAGTCAAGTACCACATCAAAATGTATCAGGGGCTGAATGTGAAAACAAAAATGTGGCATGTCACAGTCATTTCTCCGTAAAAAAAGAAAAAAAAAGATCATTGTATGTCACTATATTGCAGACAACTTACCTACGTGGAGGCGATGGCTCATAGAACTTGTACTGGTCCATTATTTTTTCCTCCAGCTTCTCCTTCTGTCTCCTCAAATCATTAAGCTTGCCACTGAATAGGAAGATAGGCAGATAGAAAGATTTATCATTTAAAAGAAAAGTTTAGAATTGTGGGCCAGCTGTTGATTACTGTGGTATTTTGGTGTACATAAGCTACATTTTGGGCTTTTTGCAAGTATCAAACACTTTAATGTGTTAGATAATTAACAAATGACTGTAACATGCTGTAAATCAACACATAAGACCCTTTTTAATGCCACATTATCTTGTTATGGTCCCTATTTGCTTACATATACTGTCGCTCTTCAACGTGAAACAGATCCTTGCTCTCCATAGTCTGCTCCAGCAGGGTTCGGTTCTGTAGCATCAGGGTCTCGATCTGGCTGAGCAGGTGGCGATTCTCTTCCTCCAGGTTGCCCTTCAACTGGCTCAGCAGCTACACATCACACAGACAAGCAGCCATATGTGCATATGTAGGCATATATGCAAAACACACTATTGTGCAATTATTGAAAGAAAAAAATTGCAGGACTGTACATAAAGTCAGCTTATTGAGACTATGAAGCCCTGACTCTGAAGCATGTTTGTCCAGAGTGTGCTGAGGTTAAGAGGTAATTACAAGGTATATTTATATTATTGAATAGGCAAAACCACACCAGCTCAACCTGCTACATGTCAATACCTCACACTGGTTGGTGAGCTTTGTGGAGGAGATGTCCAGCTGCTGAAACTCCTTCTTGAGTTTGGAAAAGTCTGCCTCCAGCCAGGTGTGCTCCAGCTTGGCCTCATTCAGCTGGCTCTTGAGCTGTTTGTGATCCGCCGTCAGCAACCCATTGTCGCTAAGAAGCTGACGGTATGTCTGGTTCAGCCTGAAAAAAAAAAGAGATGTACGTTGATATCTAGCTCCTTGTGTAAGCCCACATCCATTCATTAGTGTGTACATGCTCTCGTGGGTGTGTGCATGTAATGTTGCCTCCTCACCAGTCCTTCTCATCACGGAGCCTGCAACACTCAGCAGCAGTGGTCCTGTGCTGTTCTTTCTCCAAAGTCATCCTCATTTGCTCCTCCTTCAGAGCTTTCTCCAGGTCTTCTAGCTTGGTCCGCTGCTGCAACAGGCTATTGTACCTAAAGATACCGCCAATACACGCACGTGAACATGCATGAATACACACACACACACACACAAGACTATGCAGGGATCTCGTACTACATGGCATGTTGATAGTGCCTTTCCCCCACCTGTCCTGCATTGTGCGATACTCCAACTCCAGTGTGCGATGGGCTTTTTTCAAACAGCCATGCTTGCCCATTAGGGCCTCGTACTCCATGGCTTGCCGTTCATGCAGAGCTGCCAGCCGCTCGTGATCTCTTAATAGCTGCTCTTGAACACCGCGCAGCTCTTCACGTTCCCGTATGGCATTGTCCCGTTCGCTTTCTGTCCCTGACTGCTGCTGCTGCAGCTGAGCATTCTGGGCCATGAGGGAAGCACTCTGTGAGTTCAGAGTGGATTTTTCCACCTGCAAAAGAAAGGGATTAGGAGTTAATGTGTGTATTGTCTGCATGCTTGCATACTCTTGCAGAGGCGTGAATATACTTGCGTGTATGTTTGGTGTACCACAGAGAATAGTGTCTGTTGTAGTGTCACCTGCAGGTTTGCATTGTGCGTCTGCAGGGCTGTATTGTTCTCCTGCAGTGAGGCAGCCTGCCTCTGCAGGGCGAGGATCTGAGCCTGCTGACTGTCAGACTGACTTTCCAGCTGCCTCAGCTGTGCCTGCATTGCCTGGCGCTCTGCCTCAAGTGTCGCATTCTGGAGAGGAGATTATTGTAAAATGTGACATGAAAAACAGGAGGTAGTGTTAACTTCATACCTTCAGCACATTGTTTGGTCTACCATTAGCACAAATTAGCATCAAAAGCAAGTGCTAGTGTGTGTTAAGAACCAATAGTACCATTTAAAAAAAATGATCACTATATGGATCATTTACTTTGATAAAGGCCAACCACTTACATTCCTCTCCACTTCAATGAGACGGTCTTTGAGCTTCAGCAGTTCCTTGGTGGCCTCCTGGCTTTCACGCAGCCATTCGCTCATTGCCTTGCCGGTCTCTCTGGGAGGGGTGGAACTTGATGCCGTCCACTCTTCCTCTTGCCTCTGTTGCAAGGCCTCATAGCTCAGCTTCACCTGTGGGGTCAAAGGTCAAATGGATCTGTAGCAAAATACTATGTCTTTTTTTCAAGGGATGTTTTGTGACACTAACAGGCCCTCCAAAAGTGAAATTGTATGACATGACTAACGGTCTTGAGCTCTTGGCGCAGATGCTGGTTCAGGGTGGAGGATTCCTGCAGACGAGCATCTAAAGATGCCATCTTGTCCTCTTTAATCTGAAGAGATTTTTTCAGAGACGACGCTAATTCTGACTCCAGCATCTTGAACCTGCTGCAAAGAGGAAAGAAGAAGTTCAGTACCAACTGTGGCATTATATACTCTCCTCATTTCTTACCATATTCACTTCAAAGGTTACTGGACGGGAACTCCAAGCACCTGTTGTCTGGTGCCTCCTGTTCAGCCTGCTCTGCACTCTCCTGGTTCAGGACCCTCATTTCCAACTCATGGGCCAGCGTCTCCAGTTCATTGTCTCTCTGCTGCGTCTTCAGCTTCTCGCTCACCAGCTCCTAAAGATGGACAGTATATGTGGATTTCACAAAACCTTTTTTCAAAGAGACATTTATTGACATTTTTACACATCAAGAAGTCATTTAATTCCACTGTTTAGGAAAGTATGTTTGTAAGTCTGTAAATGAGTTCTTGTTGTTGGAAGAATGTAAGCAAAGTTTTAACCAAAATGACAGTCAGGAGGTAATGAAATAAATGATTTGTGGTAAAACTGTGCCTTCAAGGTTAGGACATCATTTCAAATCCACATAAACAAATAATTATTTTGTAATCATTATTTCTCTACTATTTGATGTTAATATGTCATTGAACCAGCAGACCACTGCACTTGTAACAGCCTTCATATTAGGACATAAACATTCCAAACACCTGGCTAAATTACTGTCACTGATGCAAAAGAAAACAATAAAATATACATTTTACAGTATTTTTACTTGCTTTAATCACATTTAATTTAATAATTGTTTGTAGTTAGATTTTGGTGAGTTGTGCATCCTAGTACACGTGTGTGTGCACAAAAGTAAAATCTGTGAAACACTGCTGCTGTAAAAAAAATGTTAGGGTATGTCTGGGTAGATTATTTATACGGTCAGCATAAACTAGACAGCACAGACTTCCTCCCCTCACCTCTCTGAGGGTGGCCAGGGTCCTCTGGTCGATAGCTGCTTGCTTGGTCAGTTCTCTGTTGTCTCTCTCCAGGCCTTTGACCCTCTCAGCAGTCTCTCTTAACCCCTCCACCTCCTTTACTAGAAAACGCATCTCCCTTTCCAGGCTGGCCATACAGACGTTGCTGCTGTCTAAATTGGCTTCCTGGATTTCAGCCTTAAATAGAGAAAGGTAGAACAGGAGCCATTTCATTGAAGAGCAACGTAAGTCTTTCAAACATTATCCTTCCTTAGGTAAGCAACTGACACAAAACAAGCCTACCTACCCGCTGGCGGAGTCGTCGATTGTCTTTTTCTAGCTGCCTCTTTTCCCTCTCCAGGGCTGTGGTTTCTTGCTCCAGGCTTTGCTTATCGTTTTCCAGTTGCTCCAGGCGCCGTGCAGAGATCCGAAGTTCCTCTAAAGTGGCCTGCAGACTCTGGTTCTCTGCTTCCAGCTCCTGAACCTCTGCCTCCAGACGCTGAACTTTCCTGTCTAAAGAGATGGAGTTGGGTTGTATGCTTGCATAACTGAATCTTTTACATTGATTTGTGTTGTTTGATCAACAGAACCTACCAATGTTATCGAGGGAAGTCTGTAGATGCTGGTTAACTGTGTCCAGGGCCCTGCACTTGGCCTCCAGTCGCTGTGTGTGCTTTCTGGCATAGGAGGAACGTGTTGGCAGACCTGTGATGATGCTTTCATGGCAGGGACTACTGCCCTTCGAGCCAGGGGAGTGATCACGTGATCCAACAAAACAATGGAGCCTATTGTGATTGTTTTCTAAGACCTCCAGATCAGACATCAGTTCCTTGAAATGATCTCCATGGTCTGCATCCTCTCGCTGTCCTTTCTCCTGAACAAGAAGGTCTGGATTATCTGTGAGGAGGATCTTACTCTGGACTTGCTCCAGATCTTCTGCATGGAATAGCTGATGACAGTTTGAATGCCCATTCAGCATCTGCTGTGTTACTGCACTGTGTGGGAATACATTAGTGCGGTATTGTACATTTGAGCAGGTGGTTTGCAACCCTGTGGGTTCATCTGTTGATGAGGTACAGTTGTTGGTGCTACAGATCCCCTGGCAGACGTGATCACCCTCAAGGTGGTGGCTATGTTTGGGCTGCATGTTTATGTTAATCAAGGCAGCTCTCAGTTCCTCTACGGTCCTTAAGAGACTTTGGTTCTCCTTTTCCAGCTTCAGCATCCGACTGCAGGTCCTCTCACTCACCTCTTCGCTCAGAGTCTGCTGGCCTTTACACAAACACATGGTGGCAATTAACTGACGGCGACGAGGACTTGAGACAGACAGAATGAAAGACTCGTTGTAAACCGGTGCCATTAGGCTTTCCTTACACAGAGTTAGACACTCTCAGAGATACCTTTTAATATGTCTGTGCACAGTTTGATGAGTCAAGCTTAGCTCAGTTAGCCTACTATATATAGGATCAGTGGCAGAAGGGTAGGGGACATGCAATTGTTAATCTCAAAATCACAATTAACGTTGTTTGGTGAAACATCTCTTGATCTGTGGATATCTAGTTAATGAGTTTATACTCTCGGTCATGTTTCACCATATATTCAAACTGCATGCAGAAACATAAAAAATGCATCCATTAGTATTTCTGACCCTGAGAAAACATCTTAAAAGTGGATAAGAAGTTCTAATGAAGCGCTTATGCATGCATGTATCCATGGATGAACACACTTGCATAATTCACAGATGCATGTCCTTACTTACCCTTCCCTACTATTCCAATCAATACAATCCATTAATTCTCCCATTACGTCATCTTACTGGATCAGCAGCTCTTACCCTGAGAGTTCTCAGTGGTCTTGGTTAGCTGCTCTAACTCCCAGCCCAGGTGCTGGGACTCCTCCATGCTCCTCCTTTGAGCCAAACACAGAGCCAGGTTCTCCTCCTGCAGCTCCTCCGTGCGCCTCTGATCTGCCTCCCTCTCCTAAAGTGGGGAGACAAAGTATCAGCAGAGGCATGAGAACAGATTCTGTCCAGTCGCAGAACAGACTGGAGAATCGTTGAATCTAAAAGAGGACTTAGGGATCTAATGTTGAGTTCTAGATGATTTTGAATGTTACTGCTACTGATCTCCTGGTGTGCAGATGTCTGACCTGCTCCATGTCATGGACCCTGGCCTTCAGCAGCAGACTCTGCTTCTCCAGCTGGTGTATTTTATCGGAGCGTGCCCTCCAGCCTGCCAACTGATCCTCCAGCACCTCTTTGGTCTCCTGTAGCACCCTGTTATCCTCCTTTACCTCCTGAAGTACACACACATTCCCCGCCCCCCCACAAAAAAAAAAAATCAATATTTGATTGTTGCAGGATTCTGTGATTTCCTGAGATCCAAGCATGTATAATCAAAATGAACTGGTAAAGCATTTATAAGACTACATCAACCTCCACTTTGGCCTTGTAGACCTCCATCTTGTGCAGTTGCTCCCTGTAGCGTCCCACTGCACTCTCCAGCTTGTCCGCCTTTACTGCTCTCTCTCTCAGGGCGTCCAGCTCGTCCCGGTAGGTGCGGGCTGCGCGGGCGTCTACAAGCAGCTGGGAGTTCTGGTGAAGGTTTTACATAGAAGCATAGTTTATAGCAAGAAACGATGGAGCCTTGCATCATTCTTTCTTATCTAGTTCTGCACGTCTTCAAGTGTCTCTCAGCATAAGTCAAAGTCAGTTTGTTACTATTACTTTTAATCAAAGCTGCATTGATCTTTAAAGAATCATCGAATAGTTCCACGTCATTTTTGAATAGTATTTTCCATTCAAATGGCCGTACCGACAAAGCTGTATTCTATTCAACCTCTTGTTTTCATCCGATTAAAATCTTGTGTGAAATGAGTTTGACTAAAATGACAAATGTATTGTTTTTGGCCAGACTAGAATGACTGAAATATTCAATGTAAAAGGGGCATTTGACACATGGCTGGAAAAAAATTAAAAAGTCAAAAAACGAAGAGAGAGAAAACTTTTTGACTGAAAGAAGACAAATATTTTAAGGAATTTTCAGCGACTAAAACTGGACTAAAACATTTTGAGTTGACGTTAACTAAAATTAGACCAAAACTAGACTAAATCTGTGAAGGATAAAAATGACTAAAACTAATAAGCATTTTTGTCAAAGGACTAAGACTAAATTAGTTTAGTTTAAAATCAACATGTTGGAAACATATGAACCATGCCAACTTGTGCAGCCACAAGGCTAAAACAGAGAATACAAATGAGATCTCTTGTTCAGACAAATCCATAACAGCTTTGGTTGTATCTCTGAGTTCAGAGGTTTACATTTGCTGTCATTAAGCACTGCTCTGCAGCAAAGTATGGTGTGCAATAATCTGTATAATCTGCAGAGCGATCAGGAGGTTACTGTGTGTCACCATCAGAAGGAGCTGCAATTCATTCTTTTTCCTTTTCTAACTACAAACCTCCTGCTGGATCCTCTTCAGCTCTACCTCCATGGTCTCAAGCTCATGTCTGCAGTCCAGCATCTGCTCGCTCTTCTCCTCTCTGGTGGGGTCAGACGGGCTGGTTAGAGTGAACTACTTTCCTTCTATAATTTAACATATCTTTAAATACTGCAAATTACCATATACAAATACCCCTATGACATATTGTAGAATTATCAACGTTGTTACACACATGCATTGTAAAACACACATAACCTGATTCCAAAATATAGCTTCCAACATAAAGCTTCTTAAGCCCCATTTTATTTCATTTCTCACATGTTGTGGAGAAACCGATGCAGGTTCAGATGTACATTATGCACATGAAAGAACTGTCTAAGGCCATGGCCATATACGTGATGCTTTCAGTGATATTGTGTTTGCTCAGAGGCAGCAGTATGTCAATCTGAGCATCCCAACAAGAGAGGACAATACAGCCGCGTAAACGGGATGGAGAGCAGTGACGGAGCTGATATCTTGATTGGATCAGGGTTAGTATGTGTGTGTGTGTGTGTGTGTGTATGTACATGCTGTATTCGCTGAGCCAATGTGGATCAGTGGTGGTGCACAGCCATGGAACCTGCCAAGCAGGCAGTAATGTGGGCCAAACTCCCAGGGGGCATCTCTTATCCTGTAGTATCTTTCTCTCTGCCTCTCATTCACTCACTACTGGCAGTTCCCCAGAGGACAGGCTAACTCTTTACCAACATCCATCCTGAAGTGAAACTCATACTATACCAGGCGACAACATCAAATTAAACAATCGCTTTGTGTGGGAATGGACAACTTCTACCAGCTTGTATTAAACATTTAGCCACAAGGACTTTTTTTTCTCCTTTTTGCTATTTGCTTTCTTGTTAAACTACATTGTACTTTTTTATTTGAGTGAATAAAGTGTTTAGTACTCACAGTTCTTGTCTAAGTCGTCTGATCTTGGCCTTAGAATCAGCCAGCTCCACTGCCAGGTGTTGTTGAGTACCTGTCTGCTGCTGCATGCTGGGGGAGTAGCTGCCAGACTGCGGGCTGGAGGGGCTATTGAGCAGGCTAACCACACCTTCCTTTTCCTGCATTAGCTCTGCTATAGTCTGCGAAACGTACAGGTTACAGATATTTGACTCAGTACCCAATTTATCTCTTAAAGAATGAAAAAAATAAAAGATCAAATATACCTCTAGATGGGTGTCCCTCTGGTCCAGCACATGTCGGAGGTGCGTGGCCATGTTCCTCGCTACGACCTCCAACTCATCTGGGTGCACATCGCTGGACTCCAACCACTGCAGATCCAGCACGTTCTCCTGACTGTGGGTCACCTGGTAAACATGGACAGTCAGATAAGCAGGAAAAAAACACAATATAATGGGAATGAATACATTATACAGTATATTGGCACAAGGATCCTTCGTATGCAGCTACAAAATACAGTTTCGTCTTTCACTTCCGAATAAATCATTACTACTTCCAAGAATTTTATATAAACTGTATTTCTCATAATATTTTCAACTAACAATACTATCTATGCTAGCTGTGAATCCTACTGTATCTACAGTATTCTTTATTTGGACTAGACACAAGCACAACTACACACAAATTGATTTCCTGAACAACCTAGCTGTGGCATTCCAAAGCGCATCTCATATAAAGTCATATACCTCCTGAATATGTGCAGCTATGGCAGCTTTCGTGTCAAAGTCAAGTGTTTGGATCCTCTCAATGTACTCCTCTTTTTCCTCACACTGAAAATAAAAATGTCAACAGATTTAGATCTCCACATCTCACGCAGTCTGTCTGTTTCAGGATTTCTGATCAGATAGTCAGGGTTTACCTGAACCGCACATCCCAACAGCAGTAGCAAAAGCTTCTTCATTTCCTCTAGACTTTGCTCTGTTAAGAGGGGAAAAAAAAGCTCATTATCTGAAATATGACTTATCAGATTGGTGTACTGAGCATGTACTGGCATGGATTTAAGTAGAATAAACTGCTGGCTGGTGAATTTGGGTCACCACTTGCCAAAGCTTTACCATCACAAAGCAGTGTGCTTATCAGACTCATAGAATGCAATTGAATTCAAACTGTATCAGAAACTGTATCACAAAGGCTTTTTATTCACTAATTACAAACAAAGATTATCACACGTTTGGCATCGTCAACATTTTCAAAAATATTTAACAATTACATTATTGCTAGTATTTAACTTGTCTAATTAGATGGGCTGCTTTAATTGTTTTTTTTCAAATTATGGATGTATCATTTTGTCAAATAAACTCTTAATTTTCTCTCAGAAGGTTTAGTTCGGCCACTTTAGCAATTATACTCGACCTATATTACACATGTCCTTATTTCAAGTAAATGATTGGAAATCAATGCAGTGCTTATTGACTATCAGCAAACGGACCTATCAGGCTGAATTAGCAGCTCCAAGATGAGGAATAAAAGAGCGTACCACAGTAAGGAGTCCTGCCAAGCAGCATCACGTTTGGCAAAGGAATCATGATTAATTGTCTCAGATGATCCTGAAAAAAAGAGAAACAACGAGGGAGGAGGGTAGAGGAAAAAAAGGAAGATGACTATACATTTCAGGCCAAACTAAAACAAGGACTAAATACAACACTTCTTGTGGTCCAGCCAAAGTGCTTGAATGGACAGCGACGTATGTATGTACAGCACATAGCAGCTGCTTAAATACATGTATAGAAACACAGCCAACAAATAGAGGAGAGCTCTAAATGAGTAGATGACAGATCCCGTTTCCCTGGTGCAGTGTTTGGTACAGCCTTGCATCAGCCTACAAGTGGCTTACATCTATGCATGTGTGCTGGTGTGTGAGCAGTGTAATAGTGTTTGTTAATAGCTCCTGTTAGGAATGTTAGGAATACGGTGCCTTGCAATAGATCAAAAACAGCATCTTATTGTATATCAATTTGTTTCCTCTATACCAATGTAAAGCATACCAGATGTATCTTTATTATGCCTTTTTTTCAGTTGAAAAGACTGTTTCTCTTGAATGTCACTTTTAAAGAAGCGTTGTTGTTGCATTTTAGAGTTTTATGGGGTTTCAGAGTGCGCATAAAGACTCTTTAGCCGGCATGTAATAACTTTGGTGATCCATTGACTTTTCATCTATCACCATCATCATATGAAAATGTATATTGTCCAATACTTTGGTTTATGACCAAATAAAAAATGAAATCCCCATCCGCCTCAGCTGTACTTTATGTTTAGGGCAAATTTAAAAATGTTAGCATGCTAACACCTTAAACTAAGATAGTGAACAATGGTAAACAATAAACATTATACCTGCTAAACATTAGCATGTTAGCATTGTGATTTAAAAAAATATTAGCATGCTGACATAAGCATGTAGCTTAAAGTACCATTATGCCAAAGTACAGCCTCACAGAGCAGCTAGCAAAAGATTCAAGAGCTGCCCTACATCTACATTTACTGCATTGTACTTAAGACGTATTCTAATAGAAGCAAAGGCATGAATAAAAAGCTGCAGTCTGTCTCAGGCAAAAAACAATACTGATGTTTTTCTCTCCTGAAGGGTCCTTGGATGGAGAGCTGCATTTGTTTAGATCAACATGACTAGAAGTAACCAAACCTTGACTTTACCAAGAGTAAAATACAGTACAAACGATAATTAGACATGATGTCATCAGATATGTTGTTAATCTGTTGTAACAAAAACAAAAACGTTCTTTTCTATATTTGTTCTTTTGCGATGCTAATCTGAAGCTCTTGATCGACCCATCCTCAGTGAAATTACTTTTCTTGTGCTCGAAACAGCTCTTAGCAGAAGAAAGCTTATCTCGAATTGTACTTAATTACTCTGACACAGACAGCAAATCCAAAGATTCGACATCAGTGGTGTCCGCCCATGAATCTCATGACTTCATGTGTCACTCTGAAGCTCTGTCTGTGGCTCTTGACTGGGCTCTCTGCCGCGCTATCCTAACCTCACTCCTGTGGTGATTACACAGATGTGTACATGGCTGATATTTAGGGCATGCATCTTAAGAGGAACTAGTTGATCTGCTGTGACACAAGTGCTACCAACTATCTGGTTTGCGCAATGTGTGAGCTAGTAGTGTGTGCGTGATGGATGATGCAAAATTGAGTTGCTAAATTGAGTTGAAAAATCCAATGTTCAGATATCATAATCTCATGTAGAGAGAGAGGGAAAGCTTAGCGGCCTGTTTAGATACATCATATGGATGAGAGGGAGGAACATCCAAAACTCACCAGATAATATGTCTTGATTTGTTGGACAAGGAAGTTCAGGTTCTGGATCCTCTGACTTGGATCTCTGCCTACTTTCTTTGCACCCTGAGGTGTAGCCGAGGGATTTCTGAAGGCGCGACACAACATAAAGGCATTTTACTTGACATTTCTGCTATTCACAAACAAACGTCTGTCAGCGGAATGGAGTGAGAGGAAGCTGCAAACTGGTAAAAGTTTTGGCTCAGGGATCGCCATGAAAACATGTATGAGTTCTCTATTCATTCCTAACTTTAGCCCTTGTGATGTCATTCCTTTCAGCCAACCAACCGCACTGCTTGAGCCAAATGGGGTGGCATTAGACTTTTCACCCAAAGGAAACTCTTGAGCTGGATTCTTGGGCTGTTGGCTCGGGCCTAATGTAGTCTGGGGTTGAACTGTCCTACATTATAGCTGAAATGCTATTATTCATGAACCTTTGTGCCGTTTAATAGGACAGATCTCACCGTGTTGCTCAGGAAAGGAAACCTGTTGTGTGCAGACATTAAGAGTAGCTAGCAAAGAGATGGACTAAAATTTGTATTTACACACAAATTGATTCACTATATAGAAGTTTGAGTGAGACAGAAAGGCAGATAGAAAGACAAAATGAATGAAAGAGAGACAGAGATGCTGCCTTGCTGCCCAGTACATCACATGTTTTATTATGCCTTTCTCCATCTCTGTGCTGTTTGTCCATTTTCTGTGACTCCTCCCTTCCCTTCCCATCTGTGCCCCAGTGCCACTAAACATCAGCAACAAGCCCCTAATCCCAGAGGGTCTCCCAATCCAGGAGATTATCCCGCCTCTTACCCCACCTCCCCTCAGCGCAGCATTGTTTTGCATTTAGAGCTGGTTATTGTGGCCCTGGGGGATAAGTGGGATGAATGCATACTGTAGACTCGGGGTGGCTAGACAGCATTATCCACAAGTGCATTGGGTCATCAGTTTTTTTTTTACCTTTTCTTTGCAACTCTTCAATTTCAGTTCTACCATCAATGTCTAAAGTGTCTCCCAACATGAAGACTAGAACCAGGGTCTCACCACCTGTCACCTTACGGCAGTTGGTCCTCACATTGTAAACTGCCAGAGGACCATCAGTCAATGTTTGTTATAGGTGGGGTTAATTCCCTCAGAACATAAGGCACCCGAATCATAATCTGTTAAGTAGGGTCTTGACAGTATCTATGAATTTCCTCATGTCTTTGCAAATCTGGTCCTTATTTAGTCGATTACATCTAGGGGATGTCCCCCAGTGTCTGTAACTTTCATGCTAATTCTTACATTTTTTGAGAAACCTAACCTGTAAGTAATGAGGAAGTTGCATTTGAAGACTGCTGCAGACTACAAAGATACCCTTTATTACTGCTAGTAATAAAGTGACAAAGCCAGTACTGTTGGTGGCTGGATAAGAATGTTAGCAGATGCTTGATACTGTATCAGTAGCTGCTATAGATGGCACGAGGGGAGAAGATACCTAATTCTTTTTAAAAAAACGACTTAATAAGGCTAAATAAGGATGATTTATAGTATTTGAACGATGTACTTTATCATCATCATCATCATCATCATCAATTGCTATTGAAGTCTATGACAGTCAACAGCTTCAAAAGACAGGCTACTAATCTAAATAACCATCTGGACACTGCTCACAATCTAAATTACAAATGTGACAAATGAAATATAAGCTGCAAGGACAAAGATGTGGCATGAAGTGACTTACATTTGTGTCATTATATCATTCAAAAAGACTCCATCCAGTAATACAGAGAAGTCGAAGTGCATGTCCCCATCATGTGGCACGAATGTCCTCACCTAAATAACAAAGATAGTACACAGGATGACAGGTTGATATCACAGTGTCTGACAGCAAATCAGAGTCGTCTGCAATACTTACCCAAGTGACAAGTGGGCTCAGCATGAATTCATCCAGACAGGGCAGAAATACTCCACTTTCCATCGCTACCAAGGTTGTGGGTGATCGATCTCAACAGAAAATCCCAGTTATGTCAATCAGGGAAAAGAGCGGTAGCAGCCCAGTCTACATTTTCTTCAGAGGTGACACGGTCTTGCACGAGTGCACCATCCAAATTGTCCCGTCCATCTCATTTCAAACTAGTTTGTACACACAGTACGGCACTGCGGTTTGTACTGTCGGTGTTTTTACACACGGTCTGTCGCTACATTCAGCACATCCAGCAGTTTAAATGTCGCCAAATCGGCGTTCAAACATCCCCAATCCGTCCAATCACATCCGCATTTTGTCCCGCAACACCCCACACACACAGTTACATCCTCCTTGGTCCTCTGCTGCAAAGGCATCTGCCGTCGGACCCCCCTCACCCCTCCCCCTCCTCTCAGCTTCCCCTGCCCATCGCACAGAAAGAGTTAGCACTCATTGCAACAATTCTTTTTTTGCACACAAATAATGATTTGGTTCAGCTCGGGGAGGCTGTTCAGCACAATACAAATAATAAACCGTGAACTCTTATGGGTGTAATCCTAGACAGATGAATCCATGAATGTGATGAAGTTCTTCCCCCTGAATACAAAACCCCCTCCAAACTAATCATGCCAAACTTTAGCTGCCGAAGCTAGCAGCCTGTGATTGAGCTACGGCGCCTCCTTATGGTTAAAACTGGAAGCACATCTGTAGATGTACTGTATGTTTCAAATATTGTAAAAAAAAACAAAAAACAAAGTAGTAATGATACACTTATATTTTACGTTGTAAAAATAATGTACATAATTTCTTCAGATAAATCATGATCTATAAAATTGTCAGTTGTCTAATACATCAATCCTGCAATAAATCCTACCTTTACAATGTTTAGTAATGTTTTAAGATGTAGTTTGTCATGTTGTTGAACTGCATTGCATTATAGGGCCGGTTCTATTATTTACAAAACAATAAAAACACAATGTCAGTTGTGTCAGTGTAACACAACACAATTAAACAACACCAGAAAATAGAAAATTTTTGGTGTCAATTTTTGGTGTGCTTTTTTTTGTGCAAAAAAAACACTCTCTTACTAATAAGTCAACATTTTAAATGACTGTTTTCCTTGAAAAAATTTAAATTTTCAAATTTCCAATCTTATTACATTTGATACATCTAAATGCCAGATGACAGATGTTTTCCCTCAGTCAACAGCCAGATAAACAGTATAACATCCACAGAAATAGTTTGCATTGTTATTTGACATCACATTAACTGTAATTGTTCCATCTAATGTGAGGATTAAAATGCTGAACTTTGACTGATGAGAAGTTTGTGCGGGTGCTGTGAACTGTAAAGGCCACTGTATGCTAACACACCACTGAAGGTATTTCATCAATCATCATGTTTTAGAGTTTGTCTGCCCACCAGTGGCCACATTTGGTTCATGCAGTTGGACTGACTTCATCACTGGGCGTCGATGTCGTATCACACAAATCAAAACTTCAAATTCAATTTATATTTTGGACTACTTCTAGTGTAACGGAGCAATTTCTTGGACATACTGGAGATGCTCTGTTTTACCAACTAGTGACTCTAGCTTTGTAATTAATGCACAATTTAAAATGTGTCATGGGTGCAATGTGAGATTATATAATACATAGTGACCTCATTATGGTAGTAATAATTTCCTGCATACATGCATGATGCATTTATTTTCTAGCTACATTAAAACTGTGAAGGCCTTCTGTTTAAAATCTACATGTCCTTCATTCCCCATTTGCACGAGGCACATTGGTACACATTGGTAACAATGATTGGGCAGCACTAGTCATTGCTGATTACATTCTGTAAAACAGAAAACACGGTCTGAAAGTTGAATGACTATCTGTTAAGAAGCACCTGACCTTTTGTGGATAGATTTTATGTGTAAATGTCAGCCACTCTATGCTTCCCAGAGAGGTGATGCTGAAATAAACACAACAATTAGGAAAAATTGACATTTTATAAGGTCAGATGAACATTTTCAATGAGATGATAAACAGTCGTCACATCGGTAAAACTACTGCATAAGCCTGTGTGCTATTCATTTATATCATTAAATTACTAAATGCTATGCAAAAAAAAAGTATTAAAATGTTTGTAAAATACAAATTAAAACTGTCAACAAAAATATTGCATCATCATTAATTAAATACTAAATGATTTGTTTTGGTGAGTTTGATGGGATATGTTCATGGATTTAAATAAGATTCACATAGAGCATATTGATTTTATAATCAGCATATTGCTTGTCATAATATATAGATTGAATTTGAATATTGCTTTCAATATTCATGCAGCATAGCATGCTCATATAACAGTCAACATTTAATGAAGTAGTTAGATACTATTACTGTAACTTGCAAATGTAAGTCAACTTATTACTTCAAACATTGTCTTTGTTGATTGCATCTGAATATATTAAAATAATGTCACAAAATTAAGGTCAAGTCTAATAGTGTGCGTCACATTCTCATATTGTGTACATGTGTTGTATAATCTAGAGTATTCAGCCTAATGAGGCTTAAGGGTATAGAAAGACATTCTATGCTTATAATGATAAAGGGTCGTTCCGCTCGTTTTCCTCCTTAGTCTGCAAATTAATTTTCCCTTGATGCAGGTTTCTGACTCTGCCCAGTTGATCTTTGTTTCCTTGAAGATTCTTAGCGTAACGTGACCTCCAGTCTCTCTCAAAAGCAGCCTTGAAGTGTTCCAGGACTCCCCTGCCTTCAAGACTATTTTTCATCTTGACCACCAGCCCAACTCCTGTGTTGATGGCAAAGTCACTCCCGACCCAGTCATGGTTACCTGTGGAGAAACAGCAAATCTAAGATGTTGTGTCTGTGTATTATCTCAAGAAATAATGACTCCTAAGTTGCACTGTACTGGGCTTTTCTTCTTGCAAACATTCTAAAGTTATAGTTTTCCATTTGGAAAAATACCATTCACTTTCTTGCTGGGATTTAGATGAGTCCTTTAATAAGTCAAGAAAGATAATAAGTCTTCTGCGTAATGTTGTTGAAATAGCACTCAGTATAAAAACAAAACATTCTGACATATCTTGAAAACATGTACATCTTGAAAACATGTACATGCACAAAAAAAAATATTTAAAAGTAAAATGAATTGATTGCAAATAGTGTACATTGCCTACCAATGTAGACGGCATTGTCGGTAACCATGTACTTGTTGTGGTTGAGTCCATGTTGAATGTCATCCTCTTTCTCCTTGTGACTAAAAAACCTCTGCAAAAAAATGTATCGATCATGATCAGTGTGTAAACATACCACACTTATTCTAAATGTAATATGCAAACATAAAGAATCTAGAAAAAGTCAAGAAGTTCACTTCAAATACTAAACTACAGCTTTAATGAAACATATTTGAAGAAACTGTCAATTCACGCACCACCTCTAATGAACAGTTGGGCAGCTGCATGCAGAGCGACTTGAGGGAGGTGACAAAGTTAAAGGTGAGGGGGTGGGTCTTCTTCCAGAAGCTTATCAGCAGGCGAACTCTGACTCCTTTAAGTACCACAGCCTCTCTGATCATCTCATCAATAGGTGACCAGTACCTATTGGAACCATTGTAATTAGACACTGTTTTATAATCTAAAGGCAATGACACACATGGAATGATTCAATTTCATTTTCAATTTTACATCCCAAGACAGAAAAATACAGTTAATAAAACCTATCCGTCACATGAAACTATGTCTCAATTTATTTCAAAGCTCTTAGAAATAGTTGTAATATACCTTGTGACTGACGTTCCTCTGAAACTCCTGCTCAACAGAGGGAGGTAGTCCGTCACAGATATGAAGATAAATGTCTTTGCACTCTGGATGACTTGATAGATGGCGTCTACATCTCTGGTGCGATCTTTAGCGCAGAAGAGTTCGGGAGAGGTCTGCAGATAGGATACATCATTCGGACAGGTTTGTACCCAAAATGTAATAAAAAATTATAAAAACCAAAGAACTGAAAGGTGAGTTACTGCTCTTTGGGTGCAGGTACTTGCAGAAGGGCTTGCTTTGGGGAAAAACCTGATGCCCGCAGCCATAGCCTCAAACAACAGCCCTCGCTGAATAGGCCGGAGTGTGTGCTGCTGTCCGTCAGTGTATGTTCTCACTGTATGCTGTTGTATGTACTGCTCTCTGATGAGTACAGTGTTGTGGAAAAGAATTTCCCCTTGGGGGACATTAATAAAGTCTAAAAATTATTTTGGCTGACTTTTGATATTGAGTTTGTCCCAATTCAACAAACTAATTTATACCCCACTGAAAAATGTTACACTGATAAGGTCAACATAATTAGGGTACATCATTTTCCAAAATGTCTGACAGATTCAGGGTAACATTTTGACAAAGTAAAGGGCAAGAAAACAACAAGACACAGTAGCAAAAGCGAAGCACAAGAGCAGGTTGGAGTTGCCAGCAGCTTCTGACAGCATGGCTCCATTAGTTCCTATAGGATGATAAATGTCCTAAAAGCAAGTGGTAGGCGTCTTGTCGCTTAGAGGGTAACAAGATTCATTACTGTCAAGTTAGGCTGAGGTACTGAGATATTCAGACTCAAGATGCTCCTCAGCGTGATATTAACATGATTAATCACCCACTGCGCGTGTCTGTTATTAGTTGGCAATGAAACTTTTGTAAAGACATTCACCATCTAGTCCAGAGTCAGGAAATTGGTGCCTTAAGAGGAATATAAAAGAGTTAAATCATTTATTACGGACACAACCTGTGGTTAGTGAATTTTGTGTAGAGTCACTTCATGTGTCAACATGCAGTAAATACGGATGCACAACAAAGTCGTTCCTCACAGACACATAAGCAGTGGCTTCTGAGGCGTTGAGTTGTAGCTCCAGGGCGTCATGCCTCCCGTACAGGGCTGTAACTCTCTTCGACCAGATAGAGGGGATGTAGTCCCTCTCATGGAGCTGCCAGTAAAATGAAAAGACTCGGTGGAGGTCCAGAGCCAGACAGCTGCAGTTATACACCACCACCCCCAGTTCTTTCCTCTGTGGGGTGTCAGAAAGAAGCACACAGGAAAAGGTGAATGCAGCAGAAAAGTTGCAGTCTGTGTGTATGCGTGCTCATTGGATAGACATATGCTTTCGCAATGTGACAAAGGAATTAGAGTTAGATAAAAGGCAAAGTGCTGCTGATCTTAGAGTGATAATAGTAACACTCTGTGAGAGGATTTGATAATCTAATAGTAGTAATTGATTCTATTATAATATTACAATAGGATCAGGGTTTCTTGGTTCTAGAGTTGGCTCTGTGAGGCTATAGGCAACAGTGGTGCTGAATGCTAAGATGAGCACACCAACATGCTCACAATGACGATGCTAACATGCGCACGTTTTCCAGGTATAATATTTATCATATATGCTGAACATAGTAAATATTATACATTCTAGCTTGGCATGTTATCATTTGCTAACTGGCACTAACTAGCAGCTGCGGCTGATGGGAATGACATTAGTTTTGCAAGTATTGGACACAATTTGACTCCATGATGATGAAAGTACCAAATTGAATGAGAATCCATCTATTGGTTTTCGAGACATTTTACTCTAAACTACAAACATCAACCTCACGATGGCGCTAGAGGGAAATTCAGGGGTCACTAAAGTCAACAGGATTCCTCTTCTGGGCAGAATGGTTATATGTGCAAACTTTAATTGCAATCCATTCAGTCGTTGTTTTTCAGTCTGGACCAAAGCTACACACAACAAACAAAGAGTTCTAAATATATAATCTCGCCTGGTCCTTAATTATTGTTTTGTGTTTATTCTATTTTGGTGAGTGACCCAGAAGGAAGCACACAGAGGTATCAAGTCTATTCTACTACCATTTATAGTGAGTATCTGACTTGCTCTCTTTTTGTCACTCTTCTTACCTTCCCTTCCATCATTTGTGTGTGTGTGTGTCATCATTCATATATGTGTGTCTCTTCCTTCCCTCTGGCTTCTTAGTTTAATCCCACCAAACAGTAGTTCTTCCTCAAGCCCGCGCTGAAGCATGAAAAGTGCCAGGTAATCGCTTCAAGTAGTAGTATGCTAATGCTCCCTGGTTCCTCCTCTATTGTAATATAGTGAATTACATACTAAATGCAAAGTGAAATGCTACTTGCCTTTCTGGCCTGCCACAGACAGCAATCTTAAATCATCCCCGATGCCCATTAAGAGTGAGTAATTGCATAAAAAGGTACAGGTTGTAGAGTGGAACTAATCCTGACTATGTTTTAAGTCCCCGTGGAGTGCAAATGTTATCATTTAATTAAGTTTGTCCAGCTTGTATTATTGAGAGACCAAAAATTTGCTGTAGCCATATTGAGGCCAGAAAAGAACTGCAGATCTGACCACACCTAACTGCAGCAGCTCATTTATCCTCTGGTCTGACTTTACTCTGCACACTCGCGTTGCCGATGTCTGTTGTTACCTTGGAGAGTGACCTCCAGTCCATATCAGCGCTCCCGATGTAAATGTGCCTCCGATCCACTATCCAGAATGAGGAATGCAGTCCTCCTCTGGTAAAAGCTGTCATATTGACAAAATGAACCTCTGCATCTGGATAACGTGAGACAGAGAGACAAACACAGAGTGGGTGGTAGCATGAGGTGGAGAGAATTGTGGAAATGTGCCAATTGGCCGTGGAGTGCAAAAGGCTTTGAAAGGAAACCAGCCAGGTACATTAACACATTTATAATTTTTTGACCTTCATTGTGAAGTTTGGCAGACATGATGAAGGTTGTATGACCCTTGCTGTGGAGGCGCTGGATGGGGCTCAGGTGTGTAAAATGAGCCTGCATCTGTCAACTAAAACACTGACTAAAATTCTTCTTCTTCTTTTAAAAACACAGGTTTGTGCACAGACAATGTTATCGGGTGAGTTGTTAGGAGCTATAAATCTTCGTTGTGGAAAGTTACTGTGGCATATCAAATTGCTTTTATAAAATGAAAACATGACAGCCACTCACTGTGTGCTGCCAAGGTCTTCAGTTCAGCAGAGTTAATCAGACTGCTGGCAATCTTCAGTTTTACCCCACGAGATTTCAGGCTGAGCAGTCTCTGGAACAACAGCTGACCCTGAGGAGGAGAGTGATGTTCTGTATTACTGTTGTTGAGCAGTGCTTCCGGTTGTCCCTTAAAAGGGCATTACTTAGATCTCAGCAGGATTAACCTCATTGAGAGCTACGGGAAAAATAATTAGGGCATTACCCCTTACAACAACACCTGGGAAATGCAGTTGGTTCATGCTCTGCTTGAATGTAGTGGGATATATATATATGTCTGCCATGACTTTGTACCTGTTTGGCAGAGCTTGGCGTTGTTTCAAGGTCCCAGGGGTTTAAGGCCCAGACAGGTGACACCACCTCAACTGAGTGCTTTGCCTTGTCCAACAATGTATGAAAGCCAACAGAGAGAGGGAGGTGGGGTCTGCCATCCATGGGGAGAAAGAGGTCGTCTGGAATATTCTCCACAAGCACAATGCTGAAATTAACACACTTCTTGAGTTTCTGGAGCCTTAAAGTGGAACTAAACAAATGTACACATCAAAGTCTGTTTACACGTCTGTAGGAGTCCTACTACATGTTTTCGAAAAGTTGTATAAAGCCTTTTGTGGCTCCAGAGGGTACTGCATGGCATTTGATATATTGCCTCAAATGTGATGTCACTTGAGTCAGTGTCGGGCTGAAGACTACAAGTTTAAAAATAAAATAAATCTAGGGGTGGAGAGTGAGAAAGGGTGACCAGTCCACTTCTCATCTTATCTTGAGGCTACAAAAGCTGCCACTAGCATAACATATGAGAATCTCTGATCAAATTGTTGACAGTCTAGTTGCATTGTGGGTAATGATAGATAGATAGATGTAAACTTTATTCATCCCCAGGGGGAAATTTGTTTGTAGCAGCAGCATAAGTAGAATAAAATATAAAATATGAAGTATGGAAATGCACAATATATACAGTACAATAAAATAACAGCAGATATTGAATTTTAAGAAATGGAATAACAAAAAAATTTAAATAATAATAAGAAAATAGAATAAAAAGTAAAAATGCAAAAAAAAAAAAAATGTAGGTTTCGACGAAGGAAATGAAAATGCGTGGAATAAAAAAGATGATATCTTTGCTTCTCCTGCATAACATTTGATGCAGAAGACTTTTTAAGTTTGTAGAAATATGCCACTATATTTTTTTAGGTTACGACAAGTTGGTACAATAAGCTGACAACAACCTGATCATTTAAGAGTCGAAGTTGTTCCTAAATAACTAAAATGAATTAAGTATTTTGTAGTAGATAATGATGAATTAATGAAGAACAGAATTAGAGATACTTTAATATTGAATCCGTGTTAGAGTAGATGTTTAGCACTGTACATGAATGCAAACCTTTTTTATTCTCATGTCACAGTTGCAGAGCATCTTACCTGCAGTCTCTGCTACAGTTTTCCTCTGTGATACCATCCTCATCGTCCCCCCAAATGTCCACTGATGAGAAGATCAGCGCCACCAGCACAGCAGAGCAGCAGAGAAGGGCAAAGATGGCAATGCACTTCTGCTGGGTCTGGAAGATGAGTAAGACACAGACAAAAGCATGATCTGCAGCACTGTAGGACCCTTCTGCTATTGTAATAACAGGGTAACAACTCACAGTGAAGCCACTGACATGACAGTTAAGTTTTGGGTGTTGTACAAAAAGGAAATGATCAGCCATTAAATGTTAATGTTGTCATTCAATATCATTGATTAGAGGTTTGGATTCACGATTGATACGACAACAACTATCTGTCTTCTCCTGACTGTAGAAACTCTTGATTTGACAACTTGGCTGCAGAGAAATTCAAAGCTCTGAAGCAAAACCCCCTTAGCTTCACAAATCCTACTTTATGCAACGGAGCAGAGGACAAGTGAAGTGTAACGCTCTCCAGCTGAAGGCAAATTGATACACACTCAAGCTCAACTATAAGGAATACTGGAGACTCTGGTTTATGCTTTTCTGTATACTGCCTGCTTTGTTGTTGAAGCGAATCCCCAGCTGAAGGGGATTTTATGACCTCTGGGCCAGCAGGGGCACGCCCAATGTCGCTTTTATGACAAGCAATATTAAAGTCCATGTTAGTGTGCATGTATGTGTGTGGCATTATATGGTAGATACTGGTTGTAATAAGGATTGGGTTCAGTGGGGTCAGTGGTTATGAAGTAGCAGCCTTTTTTGCCCTGATCCAGCCCGAGGAGTCTTGATTTCCACTGTTTTAAAAGTGCAGTTCGGCACTTCTGTTTCGCTTACGACAACAGATTTTCACCATCTCATTCCCTGCCCTGTTTGGCTGCATCGGTTTTGCAAGCAGTCATCACATCACATTATACATTCTCTTTTGTTGTGTTCAATCAATCAAATGAATCGTATACCACTGATTAGTTTGGCAGCGTAAAGCAGTAGTCTCTAAAAGATGTCTCCCAGCCACAACTTTATATTTTTAAATAAATTGTACGATAAAAAAAAAAGAAAAAACACACAGCATCAGAGAGAAGATGGGGGGTCGGAGGGTGTTTGTCAACTTGATTTCCCTCTCTTCCCCACACTGTCTGTCTCAGGCAATCAGGCTGAAAGACTGGTGCTGGCCAGATACACCTCACACCCCATCTGCTGTCCACTGAGACCACTGAGCTCTTCATCACATTTAAGCAGAGTCAAGGACCACGCTTGACTTGTGGATGTGTACATGGCTGCTAGGAAATATAAACTCATGATACAGAATGAAAACTTACAGTTGATGCAGTGAGATACAATATTTCCTTCATTAAAACACACAACACACACAATAGGTTTCCAGAGCTGTTTTGGATCATTTTCATTTATCGAGCAAACATGCCAAATATTAGCTGCTTCCAGCTTCTCAAATGTATGTTCTCAAATGTCCTTCTTTTATCTGTTTTATATCATTGTGCATTCAATTAATTTGGGTTTTGTGCTATTGTTTGTACAAAACAATCAATTGTAAGACCTCCCCTGACGCACTGGGAAATTGGGATGGTCATTTTTTGCACTTCATAGACTGAATCATTAATTGAAAATGAATTGGCAACAATTTTGATAATCAATATAATCATCTGTATTGTTTATGAAGCCAAATGGCAAATATTTGCTTGTTCCAGCTTCCCAAATGTATTTTCTTCTTTTCTCTGTTTTATATCATTGTAAATTTTATTTCTATGAGGAATTTGAAGATGGCCTCTTGGGCACTGGGAGATTTGTGACATACCATTTCCTGACATTTTTTTACAGACTACTTAATTGATTATATTCAAAGAAACAATTTCTAAATTAATTGATAATGAAACTGTTAAGTCACAGCCCTAACTGGGTTTATTTTACATGTATGTGTTTTACTGGATAATTGAAGAACCCATGGAATGAATTTAGGGCTTCATCCAAATCAATCAATGAATAAATAATGTTACGTAAGCCAGCAAGAAAAGCTTAAGAAAAACATGCACTAAAATCCCACAAACAGACAAATAAAGAGTAATATCACGTGTTAAATAGATGCAGAGTGTAGGTGAGGGCAGTAAACATCACCTTCAAGGGCTCCTGTGTGGTCGGTCCCGCCATGAGAGCAGCACTCCTTCAAACTTCTCTGACAGGTGGGGACACTGCAGCTCAGTCACACATCTTTGTCCGTCTGTCTCTCTGTCTTCATCACCCACTCTTAGCCCGTCCTGCTCTGATGTCTTCACTCTTTGCCACCGTCTTCATCCTGCTGGTTCCTCACTGTCCTGGAAGGTATGTGTGTGCACCTCGAATCCTGGTCCGTCCCATGTCCTGACATGCTTCGTCCAGCCTCTGGCTGCGTGTGTGTGTGTGTGTTTGTGAGCTGCCTACCCGTGCTGCTCACTCTCTGCTTCTCGGTGGAGGTGGTGAGAGAGATGGAGAAAGACCCAACCCCTCTCGTTCAAACAGCCAATACAGAGCTGAAGCTCCGAGCCCCCAGCAACCCTCCTCCTCCTACTCTTCCTCTTTATCTTCCTCTCTTATCTGCCTTGTGAACAAAACTCATCTGACAGAATGCAGTTGGTCTTGGCTTAGAGGAGAGGGATGCTGACACATGCCACTGGTGATCCAATGGCATGTGTGTGTAAGACAGCTGCTGCAAAACTCTCAAATTGTTGTGAACCCATTAGGTAGGACACACACATACACACACACATGTCACAGTTCTGCCCAGTGTAGACTAAAGAAAAAGTCCTATAACTCCCATTAATGACTTCGACTGGTGACATAACTATAAATCAGCAGTCTGCTTTAATCTCCACTGTGTTTAAATCGGTGTAATAAATGTGCTTTTCATTAATGCACCAGATTCCAGAGCATTCATTCATGTTTCACTTCCACTGTATATATCTTGTAATCTAAAACTCTGCCTCTTCCTATGGCACAGAAGTACATTACAGGGCCTCGGTGGGGGGAAATGAAATATTGAACACTTTCTTCCCCCATTGTATTTGCCCTTTTCTCACAGAGGATTATAGCATCGCCTAATAGCAGAAAACAACATATGCTGCTGACTGCAGGCAAGCTGCTGTTGTGTTTATGAGTCCCACACTGTCCAGGGAGTAAAGGAAGGACCTAATGGGGGACGAGAGAGAAATGAGGGAATGATACAAGGAGAGCTTTTGAAAAGTTTTCTATAGACTACTGGATTGTTTACTATGCCATTTGGTATATTCATGTTTCCCTCAGGAAGAATTATACTAATAAATGCAATCATCAGGTGCAAATTCGAATTTGTCCAATACTTGGATGGCCAAATGCCTGCAAAACTGACATTTCCATCAGCCTCAGGTGTTCTTTAGTGGTAACTGGCAAATGTTAACATGCTAGTAAGCATAACTAAGATGGTGAATGTAGCAACTGATATACCCGCTAAACATCAGCATGTTAGCATTGTTGTTGTGAACATGTTAGCATGCTAGCATGTTCAACTAAGGCGGTAAACATGGCAAACATCATAGAGAGCCGAAGTGTGATCGAAAAGTATATACCCATTCATGACAACTTTACGGGGGTGAATTTTTCAATAACCCATCAGCTTAAATTATATAAATTATTGGTGGATGGATGGAGAATGGCAATGCAGGGGCCGTGGGAAGTGGCTGGAGACGGGACTGAGAGGCAGATCAAGTAAAATAAAAACAACTGAGACACTGTACTTGTAAAACTACTCCGCGTACAACAGCACCCGATACCACAACGGAAAAGTGATGTTACCCTCCCGTCAGCTGAGCCTATAGTTAGCCACCCAGTCAATCATCTCGCTGATGGTCTTACTCATGTAGGTCACAAAGACGCATCAGTATTAAATTGATTCATAATCAGTTAAAAGTTCCTCATAGCAACTTAAATTGATAGCACAGTTTAACATCCCTACTGCAAAGAACTACGCTCTGTTTGTTTCCGGAAAACACAATGTTTAATGTTAAAATGACAGCAACAGCATCCCGTTCTGTATTTCATTTGTTACTGTTAGAAAGTGAGGAACATCTGACAAAAATCCCCCAAAAAAAAATCAAAGTCATTGTTAGAACTGTAATGAATTCATTAAGTACTCATATCGGTACTCGGTATCGTCAAGTACTCAAATGTAAGTACATGGTATCGGTGCAGCCCTACTATTTTATTATTATTATTATTATTCCATGTGAATGCAGCAGTAGCCTTATTATATTCACTATATTCAAATTGCACAGTAATTACACTGCTTGAAAAAGCTTAATTTATCTCATTGGCATACCCATGAACAATCTTTTTCTTTATCGATGAAACTGATGATTTGTCAGCGTAATTCCAAAAGAAAATGTAAAGTATATGATTTTTAACTATAAGGACTTGTGGAGCACTGTAGCAGTTAGTAGCAACAAGGACCAAAGTCATACCTGCTGTGTTTGTCTGTGCCAGGTGCCCTCTGTACGTCACCCTGTTTGTAAGTGAAAAAGAGAGAGCAAGAAGTGAGACAGAAGAGACAGAAATGTTTGGAGCATTTCCCAGGAGAGGTGAATGCTCCCAAAGCTGCAAATATAGGGTCAAAACAACAGGAAGGGATTTTTACTGTTTCCCTGACCATCATGAGCACTGACCATTAACTGAGACAGAACCACGGGGCAATTTCTAGCTGAGCAATATTACAAACGAGATCCCCGGCTTAACAGCAGCGGTCACACCAAGAAACTGTTGACATCAACAATTTACCAACTGCACAGTCACCACCATGATGCAACATTGAATACTAATGTATGAAATGCCTACCAGTCCATTTATTTTTCCGTTATATTGAACAGCTTTAAGAGCTCTTTGCAATCTGTACACTTTTCAAGCGGCGCTCTTTGCAGGAGAGCAGTTCAGAGTTATTCCTATTCCCTCCTGACTCTCCGTACAGGGCATCATTATCTGATGATGTACAGAACAGTTCTTCAACACAAGAGACCAATTTAAAATAGACTTCATCTTTAAGAGCCACACTGCAAGGGACATTGAGATTAGCAAATGGGCCTAAACCAGGTAAAGGTATTTATGCACACAGTGTCCGGTGGTGAAAGAACAAGGTTTCTTGTCTTTGCCATTTTAGTAAGGTTTGATGACATTGTTTCAACCTATCCAAACACAGCCCTGTGAGTGTCAATGAAGGACGCCTCAATAAAGGTGTTTCACCTTCACACCAAAAGTTCAACAGCAGGTTTCCATGTGTGCACAGGACGTGGTGTTTTTTTTTTTTTTATATAGTCAGGGTGGTATGTGCTGAATGAATTGCTGACTGGGCGCAATGCAACGGGAGACAGCTGGGACAAATGCCAAAGGGACTGTGGATAGGGTGCAAATAGGGATCCAGCAGTAAGAAATCACCCCGTTAGGTTGTCTTGTACAGAAAGCCCCATCAGCGCGTGTTTGTCCACAGCAGAGTGCTGGATCTACTAGCTTAGCCTCTGCAACAGTAACTCACTCCTGGGTAAGTTCACCTCACTTTAGGTTCAGAGGCAGCTAAGTTTTGACTGCAATAATCAGCGGAGTACACTCTCTAAAGACAAAATTTTGTATGAAAGTATGGGAATGTCAAATTTCGTCATCATAGGTTGTACGCTGTGCAGACCAAGCGGCAACCTCCGGTTCTTAAGAGTGAAGCCAATGCGGAAGTGTCTTAAACTAGCATTATCTCTACCGACCAGCACGGGGCGACTCCTCTGGTTGCAAAAATAAGTCTGATTGTATGGAAGTCTAAGAGAAATGACTCTACTTCTCGCTTGATTTATTACCTCAGTAAACATTGAAAACATGAGTTTATGGTCTCAATCGCTAGTTTCAAGTCTTCTTCAATACAGCATGATGTTCACTTAGTAAATTATTTAGAGTAAAATAGATCATTAAACGGAGTATGCTTTAGGGTGAGGGTACCTTGTGATTGACAGGTTGCTACCCAATCAGAGCCGTATAAGGCGCCTCTACGTCACTCCTCCGTCATCCAAATATTGTCACTTCCGTTAATTGGTTGCAAAAAAGCCAAGATGACGACGGGCGTAATCTAAGATAATGACGGCTAAAACTTCGAACTCAAGGCTTCAAAACGGCAGTCCACAAACCAATGGGAGACGTCATGATGACTACGTCCACTTCTTATACATAGTCTATGGTGCAGACCAAGCGGCCACCTCCAATGCTGGGAAATAAAGCCAACATGGAAGTGCCAAAAACTCCAGATCCTCAAATGGCCATTTGGGGCTGGCTCCATAAGCTAGTCAATACCCATAGACCCCCATGTTAAAATGCCCAACTTAACAGCAGCAATTTGGTCTCTATAACTAATACCCCAGCTAATGACAACCGTATGGGGGGGTCGTGAATTATTTTACAACTCCCCTGTTTAAATAATATTAAGGCTTAAAGTTAGGCATAATTGAGGGTGTGGCTGCTTTGAGTGACACAAGGGTGTCGTCTCAGGTCGCAAGCTGTCTGCTCTGCTGCTTTAACCTCAGCTCCACCAACCATCCACCTCTTTGCTCATTTTTAAAGTTAGGCTGTGTCTTCACTTCCAAGATGGCGACGGCTGGAACCACCCACTTTGAGCTTCAATAAGGACGAAACCAGCAGTTCATGAGGTTAATTAAATTAAGTCGAAACCCAATTTAACAGTTTCATTGTTTATGACTTTTTCATGTCTATTTCAACCCATTTTGTTCAGCTGGGTTACACACAGCCAGCAGGCCACATTGTATGAGAGAAGAGGATTTTATTGTTTAGTTAATTTGATAAAGAATATTTTCACGGCTCAGCACTTGCTGGATACAAAAAAAAAGGCAAGAATGCACTCAATTGAGGAAATTATGACAAACTTTCTTTTCTTAATTTAATTGCATATATAAAAGGAAACAAAAGTGGAGATGAAATGAGGTAAAAAAAAAAAAAAATGTTATGCTTCTGTTCAAAGATATGTGCTGGAGGAAGACGTGTATGGTTGGGGGGGGGGGGGGGGGGATTAAAGGGGAGCATTCTACAGTGTTGTGGGCCCTTGTGAAACTGAAAGTATTTACAGTTCATATAGACTCACCACCTGGACATGAAAGATGGGCATGTGGTTTGCACTCACCCATCAACTCTTACAGGATCTGACATACTGTATCCATGACATCTCACTTTATCTGTGAAGATTGGATCAAATGTGTTAAATAATGCAGCAAAAATTCTAATTCAAAATGGTGGACAATCTTTTTGGGCAGAAATATGTGAGTACTGTAATTTGTCCTTCGAATTTAGCTTATCTACTGTTCTGGATTTATGAGCAACGTGAATAATTGCTTTATGGATGACAACATGGTGCAAACTATCTGCACCAAAAACTAGTCAATAGTCAAGTCCTTTTCAAATGGCCTAACATTCAACCAACCAAATTTAACTAAAATCTGTTAAACTGGTTTTAAGAGCGGCTAACTAGCTAACTAATTAATGCACTGGACTGAAAACATAACCTCCATGGTGGAAAATATAAAATGAGGAAAACTACCTAAAAAGAAAACTATTCATGTGAACTGTCACATGAATAGTTTTCTGTTACAATTTCCCAGAGCCCAAGGTGATATATTCACAGTGTTTATTCTGCCTGAGTAATTGTCTAAAACCCAAAGACATTAAGTTTACTCTCTTTTAACACAAAGAAAGGCGGCAATTGTTTGACATTGTTGCTTGGAAAATGGCTTAAAGACTGAATTGTATATTAAGGTTGTTGCCAATCTATTTTCTGTTGATTGACTAATCGATTAAATGGCTTATCATTTCAGTTCCGCCCCTCATGGAAATGATTTATATGTAACTAAGACAATTTACATATATAAAACTGTGTTAAGTGATAACTGTGTTTAAGTGATTGTGGAGGCTGACAAATACAAAAAAATGTATAACAAATACAGATACCTTCTGTTCTAGTTAAGATTGTAGGATTCTTGGTGTGGGTCTTTTTGTGTAGGTGTGTACTGGGTGTGTGGCAGCAGTGGTAATCAATTGTCATTGGAGGCATCAGAGCTCAATTGCACACTTCTCCAGCTGCAATTCTCCAGAGCTGAGGCTAATACACCACGGGCAAGCAGAATTAATGGGTTTCCAGTGAATGAAACTAATGCCTCCTGGCCTCACAAAATACCATGTTGCATATTGGACAATGTGGCATGTGTGATTAAATTCCTCTGAATATAGTTGTATGCACTTGAGCTACTTCTACTAGAGGTTTTCGTCACATGGCCCTTTTCAATTTCCTTGATCTTAACTTGCACCTCTTCCTCTTCAAAAGGCAGATTTACAGGTAAATAATTCATGGTATGATGTTTAGGAGGTACCTGACAGTTATCTCACCTGTTCCAGCAGGACTTTGCGACGTATGAAGATGGATGCGGAGTAGCCCTGCTGTTGGACAGCACTGTAGCTGCTGCTTTTCATTTAGGACACACAGGACAGGAGCGCTGGGGGAGCCTCCTCTTGCCCCCTCGACCTTGGATCATCTGACAGTTCCATTGATGACCTGTGTGCTGCTGTCTGCTGGGGTACAGACAGTCTGATGCACACACACACACACGCACGCACGCACGCACGCACGCACGCACGCACGCACGCACGCACGCACGCACGCACGCACGCACGCACGCACGCGTGTCCTTTTGTGTGTGTGTATGCAGTTGGGCTTCTAGACGGGGCCTAGGTGCAACAGGACTTGCTGCGCTGGACAAGACAGGAAGAAAGCAGACAGTGAAAGAGAGTAATCTGATTGAGGAGAAAAGCGTGTGGACAGTATGAGACATGAAGACACACACACACACACACACACACACACACACACACACACACACACACACACACACACACACACACACACACACACACACACACACACACACACACACACACACAGACCTACACACACACACACACACACACTGTATGAAATCTAATCTCTCCCATTTACACCTCACATACAGAATGCTGATCCTGGCAGAGACAGAGCGTCCGGAAGCACTGTAGCCTCACCTTAAGAAACCTTTTGCACAGGTCTCGAGAGACGCCATCTGCCTGCCATAAAAGTGACACACACACACACACTGTCACGACCCGGCTCTTGAGCCATGACAAAACGCGAGACACACGGGTGGTTAGACGAAAAGTTTGCATTTATTATTCAGCAAAACAAAGGCATGGTGCTGCAGGAACAGAGAAGGACACCGACTGCGGCAGGCAGGTATACCCCCTGGGAGACTGGCCAGGTGCTCCTAATTGGACAGAGAGGCTCCGCCTACAAGGGACCTGCAAGACAGCACAGACAAGACACAGAGGAACGCCCACAGCAGGCCCTGCTGAACGCCAGAGGCCGTCACACACACACACACACACACACACACACACACACACACACACACACACACACACACACACACACACACACACACACACACACACACACACACACACAAACAAGGTGACTGAAGATTTTTCCAGCAAGCACAATTCACTTTATGGGTACAAAAAGGTGCTGGTGCAAGAAAAATTGACTTGGCACGGATCTAATTCAGAACACAACCCCCCTGTGGCCACTGTGTCAATACTTCCAGATCTACATGTAGTCTTTTAAATTTGTTAAATCAGCTTTTAAAGCAATATTGACTTATTTCCTTTTTTTGTGTGGAGAGCAGACTGATGAGCAGACTGATACCATTCTCATGTTTACTTCATATCTGTCCAGGAAATAGAAGTGCATAGCCAGCAGCCAATCAGTTTAGCTTAGCATGAAAGTTGGAAACACTACTCCACTGATCCAGTATTGCGGCAAGGAACGCAACAATTTGACTGCAAGCTAGTAAACATAGATGTAAACAATGCAGGTTTCAAAATTCTGCTTTGCGACTGTGTTTTCTGAGGAAGGCAATGTACACTTGTTTAGACCTCTAATCTGATGTTGAAATGTGTGTTTGTGTTGGGGGGGGGGGGGACTTTTAGTACAGAAACCAGGTATAACATGCAAATTTAAGAGCTTGTGATGTGCTGGTAGGAAGCTTATGTTACCATTGGTATTTACCAAGAGTATTTACCAAAATGTTGAACTATAGCTATTTCAGCTTTTCAACAGTAAAGGTCAAATGGACTGTAACTACTTAATGACCATGACCATGAAGTGGATTCAATTGGCTGACAACACATTTTTTGCCTTATCCTGTTGTTCTCCTCCCCATATGAAATTGCATCAATGAGGAGGTGCAGCATATGTAAATACTTCCAGTATCCTGCATGCACACAGCGCAGCATCATACATCTTATTCACTCCGAGGCCGCATAGGTGCTAAATCATCAATGACAGTTCAAATTACACTGAATAGTACATAGGGCACATGCTGTGCATATCCTGGCAAACATCCTATATTCGTTTTAATTTTGAATTTGTCTACATGAGCAAATAAACACATCATTGTTATTGCAAGGAGGTCCAGACTGACAGCTCGAAAACCAAAAATGCTGCAGTGATATGAATACTTTATTTATATGCAATAAATGCAAACAGTGTGAGCGCGGCAATGAAATCTACAGGGAACCTGCTAAACCTAATAAACCTAAGTGGGAACAATTCAGCCAAACTGTTCCCTCTTAGGATGAACACCTGCAGAAGCACTGATGTGCACCAGCAGCCGCGGTGAATGTTGTTCGCAAGGGAGAAAAACCCTGACACAGCTTTAAGGATTAAAGAAGTAGAGCAGAATATCTGGAGACATAAAATTAGTAGTGCAGTGGCTCTGGCAGCGAGGCCTCTAAGAACCTAATTTGTTGTACGTACTTTCCTCTGAATGAGGAAGAGGCCAGATAGGGAGGGGGGAGATTGGGCCTCTTGTGGAGGAAGGATCTAGGAGGTTGTAGCTTTGGATGATGGCTGCCAAAAGCTAGACGAATCAAGTTTGACCTCATGTCTGAGACAATTTCATCTTACTTTATTTAACACCTTTTTCCTTTTGAATGTTAAAGAAGAGCTGAAATACTTTTAATATATGTACCACAATGCCAGTTACCAAATTTTGAACACATTTTTTACTCTGCAATAACTTTTTGTCCACTTGGGGGCGGCGAAGAGTTGTAAACGCAACAGTTTAGCGAATTTCTTAGTAACCAGTTACGTGTTTACACACCCAGCAGACACCAATGACTGTGAAGCTTTTAGCTTGCTGGAGTAGTAGTGTAAAGTGGCAAACAATGTAAATACTCAAAGTACCTTGAAACTAAGCACAGTACTTAAATGTCCTTAGTTCTTTCCACCACTGTCAAAAACAATTTCAGCACACATTTGATCAAAACTGTGGACTTGCACTCCAGCGGAATAATGTGAAAACAAACAAACAAAGAGAATAGCTCATGATTATCATGCATTTTATTGAAAATGAGACAAACAATACACAGGTAGTATTGCAAGGTCAACACATCATTACAAAGAAAAGAAAAAAACTTCATACAAAACATCTCAACAAAAATTCTCCAAATGCTCAAACAGAATTAAAGACAAATTACAGTAGGTGCTGAGCACAAAATGCAATTATCAATCTGTATTCAAGTCGTTTTGGCTAAAATGTTCCAACAGTTTTGATCAGGTTACATTCATGTGTAAACATTGGTATGAGGCAAGACACTGGGAAACCTACAGTCATTACACTGTCCATCCTTTCATTGCATCGGTAACAAGAATATGCAGTTGCAGGACTTGGAGGTAGCCCCCGTCTATGCTGGTTCAAACACAACATCTTGTTTGTAATCAGAAAATCATTTGACAAACTGTTCATCTACAGCCAGCTGACTTTCACCCTGCTTTGCTTTTAGTCGAGGACAACAACATGATAAAGGAGCGTCGTGGGGGAACGTCAATGTCCTGGTCCCTCAGAGATGAATAATAACATATATCGGCTTTGTAATGTGCAAAACAAAGTTCACCTCCATCTCCTGTATACTCTAACATTTCTCATCTCCAACTGTAATGATTGTTTGATCCAGGGCACTTGTGACAAAATTCATTTGGAAGAGTAAAACCTTTTGGGGGCTACATTTGATTTTATAGTTTCTATTAACAAACACGGTCTATCTTTGATACACTGGTTTCAAATGACATCGCCACAGGAAAAAAGGCATGGATGGGAGTTTTTAATTGAACTATAATAAACATTTACACTGGTACATACTGTACATACCCAGTTCTTTTCCCAGGAAATAAGCAGCGTGGCCTTTTCTGGTGAAAATCATTACTGAGGCAGGTTTAGGGATTGCAAATGCAACAGGCCAACAATATATTCATTTTTATAAATAATTCTATGGCAGGATAGAAGAACACTTGACATACACCTCCGCTGAATCCTTTTTTGACAGCTTTGCACCTTTCTAGTTTGGATTTCTGCATTGGACTTAAGATTGGAACAGAAAGATTTCAAGGCTTGTAATAAAAACAGAAATGTGTTTAATGTGTCTCATCTTTAACATTAAATCTTCTCATCTTTTACATCAGTTTCTTTTTCAAATGTTTTTAAGGATAACAGATAATAAGAATGAGCTGCAACACAAAAACACAGTATATTATGTCATAGCTTCTTCATAATGCTGTTATGTTTTCATTTGTATATCTGACAAGAGCTGCTATTTGGTAGTGCTGGACTTTAATAAAGTCCTATCACGAGTCAATTTGAAGTATATTTACGCAGTCAGGCTCTTCCACCTAATAGGCATCATTCTCCTTCCTCCTTCGTCTGAAACCAAATACTTCAAAATGTTCTTACCTCACAGCTTCAGGATATGTCCAACAGAAAGGATGCACACTGAATTATGTCCTTTGAGTATCAGTTGTAGGATCTAGGGCTCTGTTGGGGCCCTGGGTCTCGCTCTGCCACCTCTGCATGGTCTAAAGGCCCGGAGGATTCAGTGGCCCGTCCTTCAGGCCTGGAGACTGTGCTGGAGGAAGCTTCAGCTCCAGGGTGCAACACCGACGACCCCTGCTGAGTCCCAGGGCCGATCTTCTGCTCAGTCAGAGGGCTGGTCAGGCCCAGATTGGATAGGGCATCCAGGGTGCCGTCTGGGTCCACCATCATGTCGATTACTGTCAGATTGGCGCAGGACAAACATTTGAAATTAGTACTCTTGAATTGAACACAGCTCCAGACAGTTCAAAATACACACACTTGTAATTTGATGTGTGATAGTTCCCTAAAAACTAAAGAAAAGCATCACATCCATACCGAGCAGTTGTCTCTCTACTCTCCTCAGGTCTTGAAGAATGGTTGAAATCTCCTGTAAAGAGAACATCAATTAAACACTTAAATTGGTTGATTTGATTAAGTAAGGGAAAGTTCATACACCAAATAAATCAACTCCATTCATCTCTTCGTTGCAGGAATAGGTTGGGAGTGGTGCCATGTACGCTCAGTAATGCTTTACGAGCCCTTTGACTGTGGTGGACAGACATACCTCTTCAGGGGTTCACTTGAGGCCAGGCTGGGTTAAAGGCAGGATTTATGACACTGCCCCCGAGAGAGAGGCTGAAGTTTTGTGGACTCTTAACTTTTTGCACCCGCAACAGCTCGTAGGTCTTTTTTTTTTCTCCATCAAAACAACCATATTTGGCGTGCTCTGCTCTCCGAAAAGGGAATTAGCAAGGTAATCTAAATGGTATGTGCATGACTGAAGTGTCTTTGATTCACAGCTGTCTGTGGGATCAAATCAGCACTCACTATGATTGCTCCTGTAAGTAATCAGATATTGTGTGGTTTGTACGATTACAGAGAAAGGAGAAGGAGTAGATTTAAAGTGCCTTTCAGTGTCTGTCTTTTTGTATTAATTTATGCCAAACTAACGCCAAAAAGCAAATACTATGCTGATTAGACTTCCCTGAAATGAATCTGTCTGGAAACTAAATGCCTCTCAATTAACGGGCACAATACAATTCTTTACACTTGCAAACATGATGTTTGAACAGATTTTGTTTTAAAAGTTAACAGTGAATATTGTGTATCATCCTTCAGCACATTAGAGTCAAATATATAAAGTGGCAGTTGTAAACCTTACTTTATTACCAGCCATATATATCACATTATCATTCAGGCATGACTTTAAAATGACCAATGGGGGTTTTCACGTTTTTCTTTTTTTTTTAAACACAATATTTTGAGCGATTACCGAAACCCTCCCTACACATTCCCCAAAAACTTTTTGGGACTTTCTGGCACTGGAGGAAAGGTCGAGTGATAACCACAGTAAATACAATTCAACCTTAGGGGAGAATAAATGTCTGAACCAAATTTTATGGCAATCCATCTGAGATATTTCCGTCCGGACAAAAGGTGGATGCTGCAAACGTGGCTAACAAATATTACTGTGTTGTCTATTTCACGAGCCTTCAGCAGACATGTTGGGAAGCGGGCGTGCTCATCACCTTATTGGAGCTCTTGAGGAGTAAGGAGTCACGCTCAGCCTGCAGTTTGTTCTCAATCTCTTCCCATTTTCGTTCTTTATCCTTGAAGAGGATCCTGGAGGCCAAGCAGATACAAAAATAGATCAAAGTAAAATAGATAGAAGTATTATTTGACTGTTAGAGTGATCTCATTCTGTAGATTGTTGGAATGAAAAAAAATCCCGCGTCTGATAATTAGTATGACATGTAGCCGGTTGTCAGTGTAAACCTTTGTGATGTGCCACTCAAATTGTGTTGCTTGGCCTATTTCTGACATCAAACACGGACAGGAGTCCTAACAACACCAACTCTTTCCTGCATCTGTCCATTCCTCAGTATAACGTGCATTTTATTTACACCAAATTACAACAGCAGCACAGTCCTGTTTAGTGATGTAACCATAGGATGTAACATGATGCTCACCTGATTTTGCAGGATGTTTTGTCGACAGACTGACGTATCCTTGTTGAGAGCTGAGTAACAGATGCTAAGAGTAAACTGTCCAACACCGCCTGATAAAAAAAAAAAAACATGCCCCTTTTTAATCGAACACTTTTAAAAAGGATACATACAATACAATGAATGAAAATTTGAAATGATGTGCAATTTAGCTTAATTATAGCTTTGACTATATTTGCATTTACAATCATATTCTGTCTCATCAGCTCAGTGTCCAATCAGAAGCAGTTTGTCTGTTTTGGGGGTGACTGTACTGTTGTTGGCATGAAGGGAGCTCCCTCTAGTGGCACACTGTGGTACACACTGACATGTTGATGTGCTACACAATTTTTCAACAAACGTACAGTATGCTCCACCAGCAAACTGCTGTGGAGGTGGGAAATAAAGTTTGTATAAGCAACAGTTTCCGACTTCTTTAATTCTATAGGTGTGCTTACACTAACACAGTGTGTTTCTCCTCACTCATACTTTAAATAAAGACTTAAAAGAGAATCACATGCACGATTCAAACTCTGGAATATCCTTTTGGTACACAGAGTGCCTGTATAGTTTGAGCATTGTTTAATATTAGAACAGGGACTAACATCCTCTCTGTTCCATGTCTGTCGGCGGATGGAGCGGGAGCTCTGTCCACCGGAGCCCCGGGGTCGAAGCTCCACAGACCGCCCGTTGGTTCCCACAACGCTGCTGGGCTCTGCAGCGGGACCGCTCAGGTCCAAGCTGTCAACAAATACGCGCTCCTCCATCTGATTAGCAGAAAAATAAATACAAATCTTTGATATTTTGCAGTTGTCTGATCTAGCAGATAGAAATATAAATGTAGGAAGGCGTTGACTACCTGAACTCCAGGGTCAGTGGCTGCAGGGCTGACTGAGTCGATCTCCCCGGCCACATCATGAATTTCTCTGGCAAGCATGGCTAGGTCTTTGGCTAGGTCTTGGCTAATCCTAATGTAACAAACACAAATATGAAATCACCATCTGACATATATGTTAAATACATCTTTCTGCTTGTTTTATTTGGTGATATGTATTTTCAAACTTCATACACAAACTCATAACCATCAAAAACACTGCACGACCCCAAACAAAAGCAAATAAGGGAAAAATAATAACAGCTATATACCTCTAAGCAGGAGAAGGGTGTTTGAATACTGTCATCATAACTCATCAGTGTTCTCAAACTGCGTACTGAGCACCTCTCACCCACGTACCTGGCTATTTCCTCGCTGTGTGCTGTCCAGTCTCTCATATACTCGTCCTGTTCCTTGGAGTTCTGCCTCAGGGCAGACAGGCCTGCAGCATTAGGAGTTGCTGGGGCTGAACCTCCTAGCTGGGCTACCCGAGTGGAGGGGAACGGGCGTGCGTGGCTCTGCTTGGATATGTGGCGGTTTGAGCCATACTCGTCCTCCGACGTGGAGGCATACTCCACAGGCGCGCGGCGCCACCGAGTGCCAGCTAATGTCAGGAAAGGGTTAGAAAACAGTTGCCTATTTACACAGCTTGCAGACACAGAGCAATATTAGTATTCATTTGGAGCCACCTTTCTGGCAACCTGACAAATTGAAGTCAATATTCACTCTCCCTTTAGTTTTGGTCTCCACTAACTGGTGAGATAAATATCTAGGTCTATAACTTCTAAATGCCGCACGATGTTCACTAGCTAGTCACTAACTTTGTCTGTCTGCTGTTTGGTTCGGTGAGGTAGCCCAAAACAAAACAAAAAGCTGAAAGATGCCAAAAACCGAGGGTGATCATTTTCTGTGGATTCGTCACTACAAGCGAATCCTTTCACATTTATACATGGTCATTAGACACACTGTTTAGACAGGCAGTGCATAACAAGGAAAGAACAGAATGTATGAAAGGAAATACTATTTCCATTTCCACTTCACCTGAAAGAAAATGGTTCACTGTGTAACTACTTACACGCAGGTGGGACATGGCCATAGGAGGAGGTGCCTTTATTCTTGTCGGGCAGCTTGGAGGCGCTGTTAGCCCTGGCTCTGGGTCCAGACACTGAGGTCACATTGGATCCTCTCAGTCCTTGTCTGATGGCGTAATCACCTGCAGCGCTCCGGGCCCCTAGACCCCTACTCCTTGTCACAGTGGCCTCTGAGTCACTCTGGGCTGATGGGGAGCCCACCCTCGGCCTCCTCGGCTGCGACAGAGCCTCTATCCTGGACATCCCTCTTCTTGCCATGCCTGTCCTGGATGTGGAACTAGCGGTGGAGGCCTCCGAGGCTACCGACATCCGGTCGAGCTCAGCTGGTTCAGTGTCTGAGGAGTCCCCCAGCCGGGCTCGCCTCAGCAGGGACGATCTGGTGGGCCTGGGCTTGGGAACATTCGTGGTTTTACTGGCTGCAGTAGACGTTGGGGCCTGGGAGATTTTAGCCCGACTAGACTTGGTGCTAGCCCCCACAGTCTGGGCTCTGGTGTTTGAGCTTCTAGACTCCTGTTTAGAGGTGTGCTGGGAGTCAGAGAGGAGTGAGTTGGAGTTGACGTCATCATCAGTGAGGTCCAGGGAAGTCCAGGGGCGACTGGAATGCGGAGGACCAGATGCCCTGGTCCTGACCCTCCTGTCCTGGGTTTCTCTGCTCCAGGCGGGGCCTTTCCCCGATGAGCACACTACCGTTCTATCCTTCTGCTGTCCTGCAAGAGTCCGCCGTTTCTGGATGACTTTTCTCGCTCCGTCAGCCTGGCTTACTGTGCTGGTTGTGTCCACGTCTGACTCCGGCGAGATGGAGCCTTCAATGGACTGACTTGGTGGATCACCTTGGTCTGAAACAGTCGTCTCTAAAAAGGTTGCGACAGCGTCCGAGTCCTTCTGCAGTGAGGCACTGTCAATGCCAGTCTCCCTACTCTGAGTTCTGCAGCCCGTGAGCCCATCGATACGAGGTCTGAGGTCAATGGGCACGTTGGATCTTGGTTTCTCCACAGTAAAACTCTCCTGCCTCAACAAAGGTTTCCCACTACTTTCCCTGGCCTTCTCCTCTTCCTTTTTCCTCCTCCGCACCTCCTCCATTCTTTTTTCCCCGCTGGTCAGTGGACGAGGGGGGAGCTTGGCCAACACACCCGACTGGCCTGATCTCCCGCCAGCACTGTCCTGCGACTTGGCTGGTGAGGAGCGACTGGGGCTACCACCGTGACTGCCCACACCTCCAGTGCCATGACTGGAGCGATTCTTTCCCCTGGCCATCTTCTCCTGCTGGCTCTCCTTCTCCTGTAGCTCTGTGTCCTGTTTCTCCCCCATATCTGTAAGCAGGCCTGCGCCTGGGGTCCTCCTTCCTAGGGCGAGCTCCTCACCAGGGAGCTGGGGCAGGGTTCTTCTTTTACGCTCTGTGTATCCAGACGAGGCAAAGGAGGCTGAGTGGCTAGACTCACTTATTTCGGCTGAAAGTAGAGAAAAAAAACAAACCATGAGATGTCATTGTGTTCTTCATACTTTAATGAATTGTCAGGTCTGTCATTTGTATAATGCTGAAAAATGTGCATAAGCCACACTATGTAACTTTAGCTTCAAATGAGCTGACCAACCAAAAATGTTTGTGTCTTTATTGTTCAGATTTTACACAAGTACCTCTGTCTTCTGTGACCATGATGTGACTCTCCCCTCCTGATCCCTCAGGGTCTGTCCTAATGTGACTGGCAGCCAGAGTAGCCCACTGCGAGACCCAGCGAGGACCACCCACCATCAGTTGCTCAGATAGTACCTGCACAAAGAAAGCATGTGAGATAAAATATAGTCTTTAGACACCTGTCAGGCTTGAATTTAAACGCTTTTAAAGGTTTTGCACCTCTGTCTCCATGCGTCCAGGTTTTCCTCTGTCTCCCATACCAGACCTCTGGGAGGTGAGCCTCTCTCTTTGGTCGGCAACCCCCAACCTGGACACACACACAGCCTCCTGCTCATCCACACCAAACACCTGCAACATACACACATGCAAAAGTAAACAAGCATACGCATACATGTATGAAAATGATCATTCTATGATATAATCGGAACCCAACTTATTCTAGAAAAGGGGCTTTATTATACGGTCCTTCTTCCCCACCTTGTCAATCATTTTCCGAGCCTCTTCCTCCTCATGATCTCCATTCTCCAGCTCAATGGTATAGGTCCCTCTGTCACTATAATCATCCCCATGGCGATAGCACTCATCACGGCCACTCTGCTGATGTGGTGCCTCTCCACGTCGCCTCTCCACGAACCCACTTGCCAATTTGGAAGTCGAAGTTTTGCGACGCCGAGCGGGGCTGTCCTCCTCTGCGAAGAGCCCCTCTGGTACGTTAGCGCGACCCTCTCTGATCTTCATCCCTGCTCCGCCCCACAGCCCCCAGGAGCGTTGCTCCATTGCTGCAGCCCTGCGCTGCTCTCCAAGTGCGTTCTCTGAGTCACTCTGAGTACCGTCCTCATGTTTACTGCCTGGCATGAGAGAGGTAGAGAAGAAGGTAATGGGGTCAGAATGTAGGAGACAAGGAGGGTTGAAGAGAGACTTTGGCTAATATAATATTATTTATAAGATACAAACAAGCAGGAAATACACACATAACTTATGTTAAATACAGATGGCTTCACACACCTTTAAGACTCTTCAGTTGTACAGGCACATCACTCTTCACACTTTCCCCGTCATCCTCTGCAACCGTGTCTTTCAGAGCCAACGGCAGCTCGTTCTGGGCCAGCCAGTCTGCAACTTTAACCTCGGCAGCTACCATGGCCGTCTGAAGGGGACTCAGCTCATCCCCGACAGCCCTTTTAGGACGTGGCCTGGTCTCCGGTCCAACCTTTGCCACTCTGTCTTTGGCGGTCACTTTACCTGTCGCCCCGGGGTCAAACTCAATGGTGAAGGAGGCGTGGCCATGGATGGGCTCTGCAGCAGAAGAGGCACCAGCCTCTAGTTCTTGTGAGGGGGATTCTCCGCTCACTTTACCTGCTGAGGCAGTATCCTTGGTTGGGATCTCAAAGTAGCTAGGCTCCTGATTGGATGCTGTTTGCGGGGCAGACTTTGGGACCTCTGCACTTTTCTTGATGTCTGTCAGAATTAAAGCAAGCATGTAGCAATATATTTATCAGGACTGAACATATTTAAAGTTGTGTAAAATAGAGATATTTCACAATCACAAGTGTTTTTTTTTGCAGTATTGTAAATACCTGTATCAGCTTTCTCTCGCTTCCGATCTGAGCTCTTCTCCTCTGGCCTCCCGGGTTGCTGGTTGTCAGGGTCACCATCTCCCCACCAGGCAGGCTGACCATAGAGGGGCGTGATTCTGTGCAACCCTGCTACGTCTCCTGGCGAAAACAACCAGTCACTTAATCTTACATGGGAATGGCACGACTGCATTTACAACAACTAAAACAGCTTTTAGCATTTATAAGGACAATATAAACAACTACTAATGGTTTAGAAGCACACATTTTTTGTGTTTATCGATGTATTTATATAATTCTAGGGTCAGAAATTTGTGAAACATCAATCACGATTTTCCAAAAAAACTAGACGAACTCTAAAAAAAAATCAAAACTCAGATATCTTCAGTTTACAAATATATAAAACTCAAATTTGAGAAGCAAGAACCAGCAAATGTTTTCACTTTTTGATTGATAAATTAGTCAAAATTGAAATGAATCTGAATGAATCGACCAACCTTTTCAGCACTGAAATACTTTTGAACATAACAAACCGTCAATACGTTATCCTAAGACTAAATTTGTGAAAGCGTCATCAGGAGACTGATGTCTGTGTCTGTGTTGATATGCTCATGTGTCCTGTGCATCCTCAGTCCTTCTCACCTGTCGTCTTATCCTCCACCCTGCTGGCCTCGGGGGGCTTGGCGGAGGCCCCGTCACACGCTGGTGCTGCTGCCTCGGAGAGTTTAGCCTCAGATTTACACGATTCCCCCTCTGGAGGTTTCTTCTGGTTCAGCTGCAGCTGGCTGCTGAACTTCTCATGCTGATGTACGGGAGGGGCAAGGACAGTTTAGAGAGATGGAGGCAAAACATAAAACAAATGCTGCTTAATCTATAAAGGCAGCCAGATTTTTATTTATTGGACATTTTAGAATGTCGCAAACATTTATAGCCCATAACCAGACATTGTGAATATTACTAGAGGACTTTCATCTTCCTCATTAACATTAATTCCTATCCTTTCTACAGCTTCCTGGGCAGTTTGCTGTGATAAAACAGCACATTCATCAATCTTGTAAAGTTTTATTTGACCCAGTTAATCAGAACTCTTCTCTCTCTTTGACTAAAATCTTTTACACACTGAAGAAAAAATACAGGAGGGGAGGGGTTAAAGGGGTTTAAGATGACATAATTACTTTGTCCGTTAAACACATGAACATGCACAAGGTGCCGTCTAACCTTAAGGGCCTCCTCTGGAATATGCAGCTCCCCTCGAACCACAGTGAACAGGTTGGTATGTGAGGCAGGTTAAGGTAGAAGACGGTGAGCTCTTTGCAAGGGCGATAAACACACACTGATAGCCATATCTATTATGCAGCAGGCAGAGTACAATGAGTATTCACAGCTATTTAGGAACAGATAAAGTTACAGTGTTGTCCATGTACACTGACCTTGTGCTGCATGTCGCTGGGTTTGACAGACACACAAGATCATATTCAAAGGATATCGTATCCAAACCTCAATTTGTCGTCAATTTGCAGTGTGACGTAGATTTGCTCCTGTATTCTGACATCGTTTACAAATGTCTGCAAACACAAATAGACAGTGAGTAAGAACAACAGGGTTAAGGTGAGAACAGAGAAACCTTTCCCCTTCAGCAGATGAATGTGAAAACAGCCTGGTAGTGTCAGTGTACAATATACACATTGATGTCATATGTACAGATGCATGACGACTCTGGTTATAGTACTTTCTCCCAGAGATCAGAGATTGTTTCTTTTCTAAACAGACATATAAAGCGGTTAAGACACAGAAACACTCACCCCATTTAAGCTGCCCAGGTCCTTCACTTTATGTTCGTCTGCATTTGGCTCATAGTTGATGACTGCGTGCTGCTTGTCCACACTGCGGGACTGAATCACACAGAATCCAGTCAATCACTGTAATCAACGCTAATCCCAGCGCTTCAGATAATAATCCAGTCGAGATGAAGAAGTGACAGCTCAGAGGCTTTTGTGTCTGCAGGAGTGTTGTACCTGCAGCATCAGCTCACAGTCGTCCCTCCCCACGAAGATCATCTCCCTGGGGAGACGATGACGCGTCCCCCCGCTGCTCACCAGGAACCAGGAAGTCAGACTCATCTCTGCCTCACTAGCTCACCTTTGACCCCTAATGCATCCTCCTGAAAACAGGAACAGTGTTATCTATTTATCTATGAGTCTATTCATGAGTCATGCATGACCAATAAACAGATAAATTACAGTGTGAACAGGCGTGAATGAGGCACACTGCTTTACAAAATTACAGAAAAAAAAACATCTGTGTGTGTGTGTCATATTTCTATTTCAGGTATCACCCGAGGACACTGGCATGCCTATCTTTTGCTGTAGTGCAGCGAACAACATGAGAGAAGAACTGTAAGTGTAAAAAGACTAACAGTTTACAGATAGGCATCCTACTAAACTCCCAAATTAAAATACTCACCAGAGACGCCCACAAAACAAATTGGAGGAGTTAGATATTGTACAAAGAGAAGGAGGAAGTGAGGATGACGTGGGCTAAATTATGAGAAAGACAGCTAATTTGATTGGATGCTGTGCAGAACGTCAGAGATAGCTCACACACAGTCAAGAAGGAGACAGGAAGCGAGGGAAATCGACGGATAAGATCATGTTTTTCCTCGAAAACCCACATCTCTGCTCCCCCATGATGCTCTCATATGATTCCCATTCAGTTGTCAGACTTCTCATGCACATGAAACCAGCACAACAGCTCTTTTCACTGAGACGAACAGCCGGTCCTCCTTCTGTCTGCAGGAGCATCATCAGCACACAGGCCTTGCTGACTCACGCTCTGGAGAAGCCATGGGTGAATTAGTGAGATTTAATTACGCACACTTTGTCATATCTGGGGCTCATTTTTTTGGAGCATCAACTCGATCCCAATGGGACCTGACCCCCCCTCCATATGGAGGAATGGACGGTTAACCCTTTCACTGGCCTGGCTTCTAGTGACCCAGATTTCCCTTTTAGACGCTTGACCACACACAGCTCCGTCCACTCTCCAAAGACATACAATCTCCTCTTGTAAGTGACAACACGTCAAGTGCGCCTGCAAGCGGCGGTGGCCGCTGTGTTACAGTCGGACAATGACAGAGCCTGCACATTAGTTGAGCTAGGCCGTGTCTCAGTGCAGCGTTGATATCGGAGAGGAACATCTCAGGAACCTAATGATATACAAGGACCACGCACAATATGGTATAAATACATGTTTAGCTACAGTGTGTCTGTCGTGAATGCTTATACCGACTTGCCATCTGAAGCGCACTGATCCTTAACGTTCAGGATATCTCTCTTCATGTCCGCGCGCTCTTTAAGCCTAATATAGGCTAATTTAGACAGATTTCGGATAACAGTTATCACGTGTAGTTGTAAATCAGGTTATGGAGGCTGTTTGCTGTTGTGCAGTCAAGGCTCTCCCGTTATGGACGACGTATGTTTTTTTTTTTTTTTGTCGCACAAACACAGCGATGCTCATTTCCCCGTCGTCTCCATCCCTCGGTGCAGAGAAGGCAGCGAGAGACAACGGGATCGGCCTGATATCAAATTAAACAGAGGAACATAGATGAAACTCACCAGGTGCTCTACGGACAATCAGCATTCGATATGAGGATTATGAACAACAGCGCTGCTGCTGCTGCTGCAAGCCCGCTGCCCAGCCCAGCTCCGTCAACATCACTGTGTCTTGGCCTCACGGTGGCGCTATGTGCTCATATAGGAAGAGCACATGAGGTTATGTAATACTGACAGTAAACGAGAGAGACACATATTAGATTAGTAATAGGGGATTTTGGACAAGCAATATAATTAACGTAAAGCCTATATTATTATTATTGCCATAAATATTGTATCATATATATGTATTATTATATTATAGACTGGGTATATAAAAGGCTAATAAGCATGGCACGCTGATTATCTTGGGTATCCAACCCTTTAAAATGGAATTGGGTGGTAGTATTAGCAATATTGTATTTGGTATTCGTTTTTCAGAATAAAATTGTTGTGAGAGAGAGATTCAGCATCTCTAAACTTCAGAAGATGGTGTTTGTGTGGTCGTTAAAAAGCACTAAGCTATCCTCTATCTGTTATACAATTATTTGTTTTATTTATTTGGCTGTCAAGCATCTTGCAAGTGTAAATCTATAGAGTTTTTATTACAATTGTCAATACTACTGCCAATTAGATTTTCAATCAATTATATTTTGATGAGTATTAACATTTTTCTACAAAACTCTTTTTTTCTCTTTTATTATAAATAATTTAATATATATATAATTTAATAATATATAAATCAAAATATATACAGTATATATATATATATCCAGTGGCGGCTGGTGGAAAATGTTCTTGGTAGGGCTGTGCCACATCCAATCAATTTCAGCAAACATCCCAGAATGATTTAATGCAAACAAATTAAGGTATCAAACGCGCATTACTACTTTGCAGTTAAATATTTAACATTTATTCCAACACGAAAAAAAGCAGTAAATAACACTTTCACAAACACGTCAGGACATCTTATTTTAGTCACCCTCACAGGGAGTTCAGTATAATATAATATATATAACATATAATAATATTCTGTATAATATAATAATATATATATATATATCATATAATATTCTGTATAATATAATAATATATATATCATATAATATTCTGTATAATATAATAATATATATGTCATATTCTGTCCCCGTTGTTTTAAAAAGATAAATAAGTTATTATCATGACGTCATCCAGCTAGTCAAACCTGTCTGGTGTACAGCTAGTAGAGAAGCTTCATGTACTGCTTCTCTTTCCTGCTAGTCTGCTGTCTGATTGTGAGGTCAGGCTGATCTGGGATCAGCTCTTTCAGTAGTTTCTCCTCTCAGTTCTCCTCTCAAACGGGTCTTGGAGGAGTAGTGCTCGCGCTGGCGCTCTCCTGTAGAGACTTCTCCTGACGAGAACGCGCAGCTTGGGGCAGGAAAAAAACTGCCCCAAGCTGAATCTATTTGAGGACGCTGATTGGCTGAATTGTATGTCACTCATTTATATCTTTACTCAGCATTGGCTAAACTGCTTCATAGACCCGCCTCTTTGGGGCAGTTTTTCCAGCGCCCCAGCCAGCTGAGACGTGCACACACAGAGAGGAAGAGCAGACAGGCAGAGAGGACAAGCAGGAAAAGCATATATTTACCGCAGATATCATATTTTACACATATTACTGGGTGATTCCATGTTTCAAAAACACAAATATTGACAATTTGTATAGTTTATTTTTATTTTAAATTTTATTTTTATTTATATTTTTATTTTTATTTTTATTTTTATTTTTATTTTTATTTTTTGTAGCTCTAGGGGGGGCGGCGCCCTAGCGCCCTCTATGGACCAGCCGCCACTGTATATATCCCAACTCAATGCTCTGTCTGACTGTTTACTATAACGGCATGATTTGTATTGGAGTCAATCTCTAATAAAACACACTAGATGGCGCCAAAGCATTGGGCTGTGATGGCTTTTTGGGCCTGGTCAATTATGAGGCGTTCATGGCACCAATAAAAATAACTATAACTCGCACTATACAAAAAAAAAGAAGAAAAAATCTACTGAAATCAAACCAAACGACTAGTTACTCTGTCTGGAATACCAACACCAGTAACAGGTATATTTCTCACCAATATGAAACGTATGTGTTTGTGTGAATCATCTCTCCTGACTGTTGTTTATGAGCCCTGCTGCATTGTGGCTCAAGCTCGATCTGTCTCTGTATTATATGTTCACAATATGAAACCAAACAGATATTAAAAATAAAATGCTTTAAGGCCTATATGTATAATTTTCGACATTTACTTATAATTTATAACAAGACTCGAGCTTGAGATTACCTTCATCTACTATCTGACATGCATCGTTTTAGCTAAATACCCCTGCATAGCACAGCAGTTATTAGCCTTTTGTTTATTTGTTTATTTTTTTCATACTTCGTTGTTGCATTTATCATTAGTGGTGTCCCTGAAGGATTTTCTTGTGCTTCTATGAAAGATAAACATTATGCTTTCAAGCTTCTGCCCAAAAAAAACAACAACCACACAATCAAACCAGATGGAGAATTACAGCTATGCATAAAAAAATGTTGAAATGATTTTTGTCACAATTAGTTTACTCTTTTGGCTCCCAGTTTCAAATGTCACATTATTTGCCTGGTTGCATGTGATTTTACTGCTTGTGCTCCTGTACAGTAAAGGCTATATAAAAATCACAATAAAACTATAAAAAACTCAACAGCAATGCCACATCATTTAAATAGGCTAGATATATTTTATATACAATACCTCAACGCTATAACATAATATTACATTGCAGTAACTTTCAGCAATGTGTTTTCTAATACCTCCATATGGCTTTATGCGTTATAGGCTTTTAATGTCGCCTGTTGGAGCCTTCTCTGTTCAGAAATGTGTCTGCTTATCTATCACATGGACAACCTGTCTGATGAAAACATTAAGATAAGCAAAGAAAACCAACCTCAGTTTCACTTTATATTTTTTTTTATATAGACTAAGGTGCATTGTTCATAGATAGATATCTGATTTAACACCTTTAACACGCTGGTTAATAACACATCAAATCAAATAATGATAGCCTATAAGTCAAAGGACATTGGATTCTAAATGTAGGCTCAAATCTATTTTTAGTAGGCCATTTTTCCTCATTTTTATTTATTAGTAATACAATGATTCCACAATTGGATCATTTTATATTAATATTAATTTGTATCTCACTCTATGTGTGTTAACATTTGCACTGTGGATAAAAACCAAAGCAAGGAGATCCACTTTATAGGCTATAGCATTCACCCACACAGAAAGTTGTTTTGGAGCATCTTTAACAGCTTCCCCTCATTAGTCCCTTTAATTAAAGCTTAAATCTAATTTAAAAACAACAACAACAAAATTGGCAAAAAAAAAAAAGAATGATATAAGATATCATTATAATGAAATAAATACACTTTATCCCACCTTCATGCAAAAACACAATCTCAAGTCTACACTGTGAATTTACATAGTACATTTATATTCATATCAGCCTGAAAATAAACTAATAAATATGAATGGAGCAGTAAAGCTGGGTTTATTACTCCACATCCCTGCTACATAGCGCTGTTTGGTTCATGCGCTTTGCTCCTCGACTTCCTTGGATAACTCAACTCCCCCCTCTCTGTCTCTCTCTCTCTCTCTGTTTCTCTCTCTCTCTCTGTGTCTCTCTCTCTCTCTCTTAGCCCAGCCCCCTTGATCCCCTCTGTCCATTGGTGTCTTCGGGGCCTCTCTTCTGTTTCCCCCCTCCTTCCCTTCATAGGTAGTCCATAATGAGTGTCCATTGGTTTTTATTACGGCTTGTCCCCCTCCCACTGGCCGCCTTCGCCCTGCCCATGTTTTCTGTGTCTCAGTCCGTCCATCTCCTGACGTTCAAGTTCGCAGGAACGTCACGTCCGCACTTGAACTTGCAGCTCAGGGGGGTATCGCTGTACCCCCATCACTCTCTCTTTGCGAAAAAGTCATGAAGAGGTCCGCACAGCCCGTAGCGCGCGACGCATCACCCTCTGTATGATCTGCAGTTCTTTTTTTCCTTTTCGGATGTCAGAGGCATCAATGAAGATATTTCATTTGGAGTCTACCTTGTAGGGACGGATTTCCCAATGTGAACTCAGCCGAAAAGCCACCACTAAACCAACATGTCTCGCCGCAAGCAAGGCAAACCCCAGCACTTGAGCAAACGGGAGTTTTCGCGTAAGTGGAGATTAATCGCATTTTGACTTAATTTAAGCTGTTTGTCTCCTCTCAACGAGCTTTTCTTACGCACGGGGCAACTTCCTCGGAGAATTTGAATAGGTAGGAGACGGCCACGCACGGACACACCGCTGTCCTGAGTGAAATGACCAAAAACGCAAACATACCCAAGACTACAGGTTCTTTAACATTGATTATGGGATCATCTGGTGGAAGTTTTCAAACAACGTGACAGAGAGCTTCAACTTGTGTAGGTTAACTGTGTTGTATAACGTAGCCCACAAGGTTTCTTTCGCCATTAAAGGGCATGCATGGGCTTTATGGCCAGGGACCTTTGCCTATATGAAGGCAGCGCAAGCCTACTCCTGCTGCCATTCCGCTCAGAAGTTTTCCAGGTGAATCGTGTAAAGCTATTCCACCACAACAACGCACGTACTTCGCTGTGTTGTTAGAATGTATTTCCAGATGTTTGAGCCGGTTTGTACACCGGGAAGTGGTGTTTACATGCCCACTTGTCTACAGCGCAGAAACCTCGTGTGCGTTGTAGGCGGAATAGTGTCTGTGTCACAAATCCCTCTCAGCTGCTGTTTTAATATCGTGTTTTTAATGCGCAGTATGTTATTTAGCCTTCTTATCGGACAGATTCTGTATAAATCCACGTGAATTCTCCGTGGCGATGCTGTTTTACAACTATGGGAGAGGAAAGCAGGGAAGTCGTTTTACGCACGTTTGTGCTAAAATCATAGGGCATTGATTGAGATTGAGTGATATGATTTTCGCCCTGTCCAGACGCGTTTATGTTTGCTGGAGACTTATTTCCCACCCCTAGGCTGATAACAGCAGGAACTGCTTAATTAAAACACTCTCATGGTCATCAGTGAATGCGGAGACATCTCCAAATATATTTAAGTTAGAAGAGGAGATAAGAAGCCCCTTTATTTCATGTTGTCCTTAATTATTTTTGTAGTAGATGTGTCTCTGCACGCTCTTCCCATTTCGGTTGAAAGCAATTATGCTCTCGCAACATGAATGCCTTCATTTGAGGTGTAATTGTCAAAAGGTTTGCCAGTGGGGGGCGCACTATGATTGTAGTCCTGTAGGCCATTAATGAACTTGAACTACTTTATCTCTGTGCTGCTTGACCAAGCCCATGAAGAGGATCGTTTTAGCACAACTAAGTGATTGTATATTCGATGCTGCTTGTGCTGCTCATGGTTTCTAAAGGAGGAAAAAAAGAAACTGAAATATTCAGAATATTCAAAGAAAATGCAGCCAAAGCAAGTGTTTTAGAGACAAGCAGTTAGAGTCATGTTTGCATACTATTTACAAAAATGTACACGTAAAAAAATATATACTTTCCATGCCCTGGCGAGGTTTTATTTAGCCTAAATCATTTTTATTTTGGGCTCTGACCCAGATCGTTGGAGTTCAGTTACATTTTATCTGGCATAATAATTATGTTTTTAAATATTCATATTACTTATTTGGACAACAAAATACTACAAAATCCCACTTTATATTATCTTGTTTTGGGGCCAATGTTGAGCTGTCATCACGTAGCAAAGGAACATTTAATTACATATTTATACAGGCAGAGGAAATTAAGCTAAATGCTTGATGCATTTATTTGTTTTTTTTTATTCCATTTTAACATGAAAAAAAATCCCCTGAAATGAAATGATTGATTCACTGTTATAACAAGGAGCCATACACATCTAAAATGGCAAATGAAGAGGCCTAATGATTTTCCTGGTTGTGAAACAGACCTACTCACTGGCCTAAACTACTTTAAATTCTGCCGCAGTCAGATGTCTGAGAAAAGGATTATTTTTTTAGTTTTCAAAGTTATTCACATCACTCTTGCGTGGCATCAAAATGAGATTATTTGGTTTGAAGAAAATCTTTCCACCTAACCCATGCCTCACACACCCCGCCTATGTCCATGGCATAAGCTGGTTAAGATAAGCTCCAGTAAAATAGGGGCAAATTCCCTCATATTTAATGCAGTTGAACATACAGGTAACAGGGCCTATCTTGCATAGTCCCTCACCACCTTCTCGTCTGACCCAACATGGAATTAAAGGTTGAACCGGCGGCAAGAATTCATCACATCTTATCTCAAAATCCCAGTCGGGGCGCCCAATGTCGTTTACCGTGTGGCTAGATTACTTCTTTTAAAATGCTTTCTCTTTTCTCTCTCTCTCTCTCTCGCTCTTACTCTCTCTCTCTCTCTCTCTCTCTCCCTCCCTCTGCTAGTACTTCAGGGACCTACTCCACATCCAACCCCTCAATGTCTAACCTTGGTTCATGAGATCCCAGCACTTTTAACGAAATGGGGTCCAATCATCTTGAACTCAAATTAGAATCTATTTTTTGATTCTCAGAGGTGTTAGGTTCATTAAAAAAGCGAGATTGGCAGCACAATAAAGAGGGTCAAGCAACTTAATCGTTTGGCTGCTGCCTGCAAGCTGAACATGTCAGTCCTCATCGAAGTAGTCTGTGTGCTCTTTCTGTCTTTCTTTCTTTCTAGAAATATTTTTAGAAATATTTTTACACATATTTTACAACCTGACCTTATTCCTACGTCCTATGTCTTGATATATTGTAGCAAAGGAAGGACACACCGATGTGCCTTTCCATTGCCTTTCCTGACACATTTGTTTACCAGCTCTACAGAATCACAACCTCTCTCTGAACTCACAATCCTCTTTCTTATCTGTTTGTGCAGCTGAGCCGCTGTCAGGTGTTTTACCAGAAGAAGACTCTCAGGACTTCCCCAGGCTGGGAGTGGTTCAGGGTGAGCCCCTAAAAGGGGACCAGGACCTGCTGACCTGCGGCCAGTGCCACTCCCGCTTCCCCCTGGCTGACATCCTGCTGTTCATTGAACACAAACGGAGGCAGTGCCACGGGAGCCTCTGTATGGACAAACCTCTGGACAGGCCGCCGTCCTCCCCGCTCGCCTCTCCCCTCTCCACGTCCTCCTCGCACTCGCGGACCCACCATCAGCACCCGCGGAGGGTGTGTCGCCCCGTGGAAGTGGCCGTTCAGGTGTCGCCGCAGGATGAGGATTGTTTATCTGCACCCTTGCAAGGAATAATCCCCAAGCAGGAGAATATCACAGGTAAACACAGTGGGAGCTTAAAATGGCTGCCACACAAGAGCAAACAAATGAGCAGGAAAAACAAATGCAGGCAGCGAGTCTTTAAGGTCTACAGGTGTGGAGCAGGTCACACTTCTCGAGGTTCATAGAGAGTTTATTTCAGTTTTATTCAGAAGGGGATGCTCTCTCAGATTCTTCTTTGTTTCTTGCTGTTAGTAGGGATTGCGTCCGTTCTGCATAACCAGAGTGTGAAAAATCTGCCGCTGCATATAGGAGCTGTGAATGTCCCTCAGCTGCGCCATGAACCCACACGAAGACCAGCCGGAGCTGAAAATGATTGTGAGAGATGGAAACATTTGCAGATAGTGAAAAAGACACACACAGACAAAGAAACAGACTATGAAAGAGAGAGAGAGAGAGAGAGATAGAGAGGAAGATGCATTTCTTTCGGGTTTGTTGCTGCATCACAGATGTGCTCAGATCCTGTGGTCCCCACGTTCTCTCTCATGTGGTGGTGAGAGATGTATCTCTATCCCTCCCTGGCTTATTACACCGCCATATCTCTCCTTCCCTCAAATATGCGCCTGTGAAGCCTCACTCTGATGCTAAAATTAAAAAGAGATAGAAAAGAATGTAATTATGCTGAACTGTCAAGGAAGAAGCGTTTATTTGAGGAACCCTACAGCCACTAATTGTCAGTGTTTTTCTTGATTTGAGTAATTAAGGACTTCTTAAAGGCGGCTGGTCGGTTTGTTGTTTGTCCACCGGGGCTAAATGAGGCTGTAGTGAAAACATGAGTCTCTGTGCAAACAAGCGTGTGTCCCTTATGACTGGTTTTACAGAGTGGAGTTTGATTCTGACCAGCCTATCCGAATGTTTATTCATTTCCTTTAACATATCCAATATCATGTGCCAGATTGGGATGGTTGCCTGGGCAGATTTAATTTGAAGCCAATTCAGGCTAAATGCACGGAGAGCAGTGCTCAATAATGTGCACTGCTGTTCTGTAGTATTCAGGGCTGCAGCTTTGCAGACGGCTTTTTGTAAAGGGACGACTGTTAATCTGTTGTTAACTAGTCAGCCCGCTATCGTACAAAATGACCACTGTTCAATTGTGTGCAGTTTGTTAAACATCTGCCCTGTGTGTGAGCACCCTCACACGGACATGCGCACACACACATCCTCACACACTAAAACATCCAACATGCCTCTTGGCCGTGTCAGCTGTTCGGACATGCTTTTTCTGTGCTCATTTAGATCATCATGCAGTGGATTTCACATGATATCATAAGGTCACTAGCATTGTGAGGAGAGCTTTATTTATAGGCCTTATGTCTCTTGGCATTGTGTAACTCTCAGGCTTCGCTTGATACCGTGATGCATAGATTGATTTGGTTGTTTCGTGACACTTCAATTGATAGTGTTTTAACCCTGATATAAAAAATGTTCGTGTAAAACCAAAGATAACAATTTGTGGTCAATATTACAGATAAAGAAAAAGGAGAAACCTGCAAAAGATTTTTGGGGGTAAAACAGAACTGTGCAGGATAGACCACACGTCAGTGACATATGCATAAAAGCCAGCCTCCCCCCGCCTCTGTTTTCTGTGTCCAAGATTGATGGATACAGACTGGCAGTGCCAGCGCGCCACCCCGTGCCCCATATGCTAGCTGCCATGTTCTCTCACCCTGCTCAGTTAGATGCTGACACTGAGATGAGGCATCTCAATACATACTGTTCCGACGCACTGTATCTATGCCAGACTGGCTTCATGTCCAGTTTATTCCAGAGGAGTGTATTATAAGTTACACCCTTAAATATTTACTGTATCTGCATTGCATACGCTCAAATGACCCTTCCAGTCGCCACCCTCCTCCTGAAATGTCGTTTGACGCAGATGGATTTCTGTATAAGACAGCAGCGTATACAGGCAAGGGCTTGGGCAAGGTTTAGGAAAGAAGCTGCTGGACTAAAGGAGCTGACACCCAGGATGGTTGAACTTGGAGGTGGGGTGGAGGGGGTGGGGGTGTGTGTTGGGGGGGGGGGGGGGCAGTTGTCTGTAATACACCCAGAGCCGGAGATGAGGCTGTGCCTCTCGGTCTCCGTCTTTGGGACAGCTGAGGCCGTCTGGGAGTCTCATGGCTGCAGCTGGGGCTGGGGTCTGCAGTCTGGAGCTCTGGGCCGTTAGAAGAGGGCAGAGCAGCCTGCGTGCCATCATTTGCATGATAAACAATTTAAGATATGCATAGGGACACCGTCGCTTGTCTCCAGATTATGGATGGCCCAGAAAAAGAGCAGATGACGGTTTCTCACACAAATTATGTGACTGCAGTGTAAAACTGGATTTATGACACAGGATATAACCACTATTAAGCAGGCATACTGGTGAAGTGGATGCATAGTTTTAATTTGCATTCACATTCATTATTGCACGGGCTAAATTGTAAACAGGGCAATAAATGATTGTTTGGTCTCCCTGCATTGAGTAATTGGAGCAAGATGCTTTTCATTGTTATGATTTAGGATGCACTATCATGTCCTCTATACCATAATTAGTAATTTTACAAAATCGTTTCTCTTCACTACATTTTATGAGTGTGGTTCCACATTCTTGTACTCGTATTGCTACATAACTGTGGCCTGTATTTATCCAACCCAGCATTAGCACCTTTTGCATTCTCGCCAGTGTAGCCATGTGTGTTAATGAGGCCATTGTAGCCGCTCAAATCGACCACTATCTCACACTTCTTGCCTCTTTCCAGCACACTGCCTCTATTGTAACCTGGACTCTGAATCAATACTGAGTTAATTATGGCAGCCACCTTTCCCCTTTTTTTCCTCTATGAGGAGGAAAACATTCGAAACAACCGAGCGGTATTTCTTGTAACACCTCTCTGTGGCTGTGGAGTGTCTTCATGCAGCAGCTTGCCTGTCCTGTTTGTCCCTGTGTGTTGTGGAGACAAAGGTATTTAGCAGGCTCCCTATTGGCATGGTGCCACCTTTCTCCAAACCACCACAGCCCCCCCCCCCCCCCCCCCCCGACACACACACACACACACACACACACACACACACTCCCTCATAAGCACACACGTATACACACTCTGGGTATCTGTCAGGCAGAACTGGGGGGCTGGGCAGTGCATGGGGAGTGTGTGTGTGAGTGGCGGGGGGTGAGAGGCGTCTTGGTAGTGATATCTTTTTTCTAGTGTGTATGTGCGTGCATACCAGTCGCTTTGCGAGTCCACATGTGGTGTGTGCCTTTGTTTCGGTGATCACTTTAATTGATACTGAAAAGGCACAGATGCATGCTGTTGTAATTATTGGACACCAGCTAATATTATCAAGATAAGCACTCCATTGTCTGTAAAAACTGACTCTAATTTGATCCTACAGTTGCTCTGGGCTCTGATGAAATCGGTCCTATTTTTGGCTGTGGGCTCCACAAAGTTTTAATGAAGGTGAACAGGAATGGCTTTTAGGATGAATTTTTCATAGAGGACATTTTTGTATTCCAAAGCCAAACTCTCTAAACACCCACGAATGTTGTCGGTGGCGATTCGGCAGCCTTTGTTGTTGGATTGAGTGTTAGTGGCTGTGGCTGCATTCAAGTGCAAAAGTCTAGTGGATGTTTACATCCCGAGTGTGGATGCGGTGTTAAACTAATGTATGTGCATATGTGTGCACGTGTGTGTGTATGAGTGTGGTTTTGACCACTTAAACTGTTTATAGCTTTCCGTATGTGTGTGTGAGAGAGAAAGAGTGTGTGTCGGGCTGTTTGTTAAAGCTTTACTACTCTGGGCGTGCAGGCTCAACATGAAAGGGTCTTTGACTTGGCAAGCCTCGCCTGAGGACACCCCTCTGTGGACCCTGCCAGGCCAGACTTGGCACAGAGCTCTGGGCCTGAGGGATGGGCTGGGCCTAAACGTGTGTGTGTGTGTGTGTGTGTGTGTGTGTGTGTGTGCGAGAGAGAGAGAGAGAGAGAGAGAGAGAGAGAGGAGGTGTATCTGTGTGTTAAAGCAATGTTTTGTGGGTTTAGGAAGCAGAACTTATGTTGAGGTGGCTGTTATGTGTGTGACTGACAGCGGGAGTGTGTGTGTGTACTTAAGGGTAGGTATGTGTGTGTGTGTTTGTGTGTGCTGTCCTCAGGGCTGCTCGCTTGGGCTTCCTGTGTCTCTGTTTGTCTTCTAACAACCACGGTACCACAGCCTCAGGCCATTCAGGTGGAGGCTAGTTCAAGTATGCAGACACACACACACACACACACACGGACACACACACAAGCATGCACACAAAAAGAAGCGTATGTATTTGCATGCACCCTCCCACAAATGTACACAGACAAACCTGTTTTATAAACACAACAATGCCCCCAGACACACACACACACACACTCTCACACACACACTCACACACACACGTACAGTGTAAACCCCCTCCTGTGAACCTGTGTTTTGTCTGTAATAAATGTGTTGTGGCAGAGGCCCCATGATGTGTTGCGAGTTGATGAGATCTGTCAGAAACATATGATACTTATTTGAGCCCCCTCCCCTCTGTTTTCCCTCTCTCTCTGTCTTTTTCTCTCTCTCCTTTCCTTTTCCTCTGTCTCACTATCTCTTTTTCTCCCTCCCTCCTTCTCTCACTCATACCCTCTCTCCACGCCTCCCCCCAGTGGTTTATCTTGAGGGACTGGAAAGTTTTGGCTACATTAGCGTGTCTACACCTCTTAAAGGCTTCCAAGATCCACTCATTCTCACTCACAGATTTGGCTGCAGAGCAAGCCAGAAGACACACACCCACATACACACACACACACACACACACACACACACACACGCACACACACACACAAACACACCCACATTTGCTGCCTCTTTCTATCCCCTTTACCTACTGTCAAACGAAGCTATACGACAGAAACAACCTTGTTTGTCCACAGCCACGTCATGCGAGATGAAAAAGTATCCTCAGAAATGAGCGTGTCCTGCCGCTGTCCTGTCAATAGCGTGGCAGGCAGTCACATCACAGGGTCAGGGGTCACCTGACAGCGTCAGGGCCTGTCACGCCAGCCGCCGGCTTCACCACCTGCAGGTTAATGACTTTATTTTTAGACAGAACAGAAACAGAGAAGAAAACGTGTTTTTGATACAGCTGTGGCTCAGGAAGTGGTGGATGAGAGCAACAAGGACTGAAGTGGTATTTTAGGAAGTAGGCAGGTTAGTTTGGGGTGAGAATGGGAACAGAGACTTCAACAAAGTCATTTTCTTTTTTTTCTTCTTTTAAAAAAAAAAGAAATCTTCCCTCTTTCCTTTATGTCCTCATTTAGGTCACTGTTTGATTCCGATCCACATTTAATTATTTTGTGTCTTCTGTATCGTATTATCACCTCCTTGCATTCAGTATGTCAGCTCAACCTCTGCTGTTCCTATTGTGACTGTAGTGTTTTAAGCTGTGGTGCTGAAGGACCATTGCTTTGTCTTTCTCACGCCCATGGTGATAATGCTGAGGCCAAGGGAGAGCCACAGTGGCGAGGGCGTCGTGTTAGTCTGAACCCACTGATCCCGGTCACTATCTGTCTCTATGATGTTTCTTCCTCTACTATCTGTCCCACTGCAGGTCCCAGCGCTGGGCTCGGCCTGTCTATGGGTGCGTTGTTTGTGCGAGTCTGTTTGTACCTTTTTGTATGTGGCTGGGTGGTCGTCTACAGCTGTGTCTTGCTAGCCTTATCTCAACCAGAGAGATACAGGACAGAGAGAAGGGCCCCTGCGACTGGCGTTGCACTCGTGAAAACTCACAGCCCTCTGTGTGTGTGTGAAAGTCTCAGAGGGCTTTAAGTGTGTCCATGAGCATGCAAACCAAGTCTGCCGCTGCACTTTTTCATGAATGTGTACTAATAGGTTGCTGTATTCCTCAGGGGGGGGTTGTGTTTAAAAGCTCATTGCCTCCTAATAGCTCAAGTTACATTTGATCTTAGATTCAAATCCCACGTCTTTTAAATGATGATCAGAAGATAGGGCCTCATTCATTTTTAAGAGTGTTAATTTGGTTATTAGAAACACTTTAGGCTATATGGTGGTGTTGATGTAACTGTAGTTTGTGCTTGGCACAAAGGCATGCGGGCACGAGTTGGCACCCCAATGAGATCGACACACCGTCATTACTTATGCACAGATGCATGCACATTGCACACACATACTTACACCTCCATCCATCCCCCACACCAAACTGACCCCCAACCCCCACAGCGCACAGACACACACACACACACACACACACTCACACACACACACACACACACACAGATATACACACATTCATAAATGCACACTCCCGTCCCAGGCACCCTTTACTTTTGCAGGCTGAATCTCACTGATAACATGCTGGCGCCCTCATTTAAATTTGAAGCGCTTCTTTAATCTTCAAAGGCCTGATTGCTTTATGAATATGCATGGACTGAGCTGACTCTCAGTTCATTACCTTGTTGTAAATTCTAATGACCATTAGGGCCCCGCGCGGTAATTGCCAATTGTTTTGCATTTTTGATTAGCCCATTACCGGAGCGCATTCTGAACATGTCTGCCCTGCCTGCCTGCCAGGCCACGGCAAGAAGCAGCAGGAGGGAGGGAGGGAGAGGAGAGGAGGAGAGAAAAAAGGGAGAGCGTGTAAGGGAAGGTAGTGCGAGGGGGCAGTGAAACAGGGTTTAGACAGCGAAAATATGGATGCTCGGCCCAAAATGTTAGTTTTGTTTAGGGAGCAAAGCAGGGTGAGCTCGAGGGGGATACAAGACACAATGCTAGAAATGAACTGGATGTTCCCCTAAACAAGCTCCATCCAGCTTGTTTCTGCAGAGCTTGAGTGCAAGAGCGTGTACCTTGATGCATTTATGTCAGCATGGCGTGTTTGTTGACTGTTGTGCGCCTGTGTACATGTCCCAAGTTTGCGTGCAGTTGGGTGAGTTGGATGGGGTGGGTGGTGTGCTGGGAGCAGTGGGGAGGTTCTTGGTAGTGCATCCCAATGCAGGCCGTGCCTGGGACTTATGAAAGATTGATGGCTCCTAGCAGAATGGCATAGCCCTGCTACAACTTGATAACATCTAATGGATAATTTAGCGCTCTAAAACCGGCTGGCTGGTCCCCTTCTCTAGCAGGCAGGAGAGGACAGCAGCTGCTGGGCTTCTGGGGCTGCTGTGTGTCAGAGAGATACCCGAGGACAAGCAGGAAGAAGAGGAAGAAAGGAAGTGAAAGAGAAAATTTGAGTGAGCATTTGTGTGACCATGACGTGAGTCTCTCTCCCATGCCTGGAGTGAGCTTGTGGTGTCCAGGAAACTCTCTGGCCCCTAAACTGCACGCACCTTAACTTGTAAATATTCCTGAAATAGTCAGCGTCGGGTGGGAAGAGGAGTCTTTGCCTGGTCAGGACCTAGCTTTATTTCTGGAAATCTTCCAGCTTAGGTCGAGTGGAAACACAAGCAACAATTAAAAACAAATAATGAAACAATGGTATTGCACCGAAGAGCTCGACATAGTCTCGAAGGTAGAGCTCTGGTCACCTAAAAATTCTACTTATTGTCAATTAATTGCAAATACATAATTAGTAACGCCTTTCAAAATAATGAAGAAAAAAAAGGATCCAACAGCAACACAAACTACCGCCTTCACTATTATTAGAAGAAGGCATTAAAAAGACTGGCTCTGAACTCTATCATTTAGTTCAGCCTGTGTGACATTTCGCCATGCTCTTCTTCTTCTCCTACTTGCTGCCACCCGTAATGAGCAGAAAATAATGCATGGAATACCACATCACTTGGGAAAACACCTGCCACCGAATATTTCCATACAGCAGACCTGTGCTTGAATGCGGAAAAAGACTACCTCGATAATTGAACCCATAAATGTTGCAGGATCCATGTATGAACAGGGCTTCTCTCTTCTTATTCTCTTTCTCTGTCTCTCTTGTGTACCATTCTTAATCTCCATAGTGTTTACACACTTCTTCTCGGCCTACTGTCTGTCTCTTATTCCCATACTATTAAGATGTTGACAGTTTGGTTAATCGTCCCGCTGTTTGACTTCAGGGGAATCGGAGAGGGGTCAGCGGAGTCCGTCTCCGAGGTGTGGAGAGAAAGTGGCCCACGCGTGCATGCTGTTCTTCGCTCCGTTGAGTGCCTCCGTGTCATGAGTTTGTCTCGTTTTAACAGGGGGGGGGGGGGGGGGGGGGGCATTGGCAGAAGAGATGAGGGTGGGGGTCTGTCTTTGCTCGGGATTTGGAGGGGCCACAAACACAATGGGGAAATTGTCCAGCTCAGGATCAGTAAGAGCAAGTAGCTAGTCAGGGGTAGCAGGCTTGTTGGCTGGTCTATGTCCAGCCTGTGTATGTTCACATACACATATACAGATTGAGAAAGAGAGAGAGAGAGACGTAGCAGCAACAGCAGCAACAGAGCCCACTATGGCCAAAGGAGTCTCAGGCAGACAGCATGATAGATGGCTTTGTTAAAGGGTCCCAGGGTGTCCCCTGAACTTGAAGCACTCTGTTTATCTTGAATAGGAGAAGCCCAGAGTGTTGGGGGGCAGTGAGGAGGAGGAGGAGGAGGAGGAGAGGGAGAAAGGGAATGATATAGCTTTCAGGGGAAGGGAGAGAAAGGGAGTGGAGGAGGCGGGAGAGGGAGAGTGAGGGCCTGTATCTGGGCAGTCCTGGCTGGGGGTTGGGGAGGTTAAGGGGGGGTCGTGAGCAGGCATGGCTGCTGGAGAGACAGAGGGGAGGGGAAAGAGGGGGGATGGGGCAGCTCTCGTAGTGGCTGTCCATTAACAGATGAACTTGGCAATGGTCCAGGCCTCAAAGGTCTTGGGAGACAGGCACACACACACACACACACACACACACACACACACACACACACACACACACACACACACACACACGCACATACAGACACACACATGGATGCACACTTCCCTGGTACCTACTGACTGTAGATGGAATGCCACCATGGTTCTTTTTTGTCCAGAGGCGAAAGAGGACACGTCTCTGGTTCACCTATGTCAGAACCAGTTCAGACCGGTTAGCCATCCAGGCCGAAGGAGGCAGACGGACAGGCCCCGTTGCCCGGCCCTCCTCTCTCTCTTTCTCTCTCTCTCTAGCTCGCCTTCTCTCATCCTCCTCCTCTGTTTTCCAAGCTTTAGAGGAAGAAACAGAGAGAACCTCTAACCTGAGGGCACAGGACAATGCGGAGGATAGAAAAAAGAAGCGAGGGAGCGTGGGAACAAAGTGAGAGACGAATGGATCTTGCTCGTAAACAGGGTGGGAAGAGGAGGGAAAAGTGTTTGGTTGTTGTTGGTGCTCTCCTCTTGATGGGGCAACATGAGCTTAACACCGCCGCTGCTATTGTGTACTGACAACATTACAGCAAACATGAGAGTGGTGAAAACTGGGGGAGAGAATTTGATATCGAAGATGTACATAATGGGCGAGAAACCTTCTATTTGTGTCAGCTTTACATGCATGAATATATACCCGTGGATCCATGTATCATATATATACACATGTGGCAGTAATGGAAATCGTGTCTGTGAATGTGTTTGTGTCTTTGAACGCCATAAAATATGGACGCAGATCCTCTCCTAATTACGACTCGGATGTGTCCCTTGAGTTTTGAGAGCAGGCTGTTCACCATTCCACTTCAAATGCTTTCAGCTCACGCACAAACCCTGCCTCGAGATGGCAGATCAGAAAGCTCCGTCACATCATGAACATCTAAGGAATTCGAGTAACCGAGGGTTTATCTCGGCAGGATTGTAGAAATCCTTAATTTGAGTCCCCCGTTTAAGCTTTAACTATCATTTGTCTTCAAATGCTGTGATCGATTTTGAACATTTGCAGTTATGGACATGCACACCGTTACAATATCAAGTAAAAGGGAGAAAATGTGAACACGACTAAAGCAGAAGTGAACATGAACTGCTGAGGTGAGAAAAGTGTGAAACTTGTGTGAAAGGTTGTTGTAGAGAGGTTTATGTAAGAAAAGGAGTGGATTAGGTGTCGGCTTTCCAGTTAGCCTTGCAGGTGTCTCTCTCTCGCTCTCTCTCTCTCTCTCTCTCTGTCTTTTTCTGTCCTCGCTCAGGGCCTTGTGGTCTATGATTATGAAAAATGGACACGTGACAAAAGCCATTGAGAAGTTGATTCATCTTGTATCAAATATCGTCATATTTTTTGATTTCCTTTGATTCCTTTGAGGTTTGGTAGACATTTATAAATGTAAACGTGTAATGAATGTAAAAACTAGGCGTCGCAAAAGGTGTCAAATATCAAAATTTGGCATTGAATGCTTGTTGAGATTTCTAGGCTTCCTTACTTATTCTTTGTTCACACATTTCCTGATCTAAATCAGGAAAACTTTAAGCAAAGGTATATTTTTTAACATTGATGCATTGAGCATCAATTTTGTCAAAGTGAGAACATACAAAGACATCCGTATTACTTACGGACACAGGACACACTGCATTTTAATTTTCGGTTGTTCTCCCGTCTGCCATTTCCGCTACTGGGGACAGTAACAGCATAGAAGTAACTAAGATTGATGCTTTTTAGATAACTAGGGATAGCTACCGATATATAAAACAAAAAGCGCTATCCTCTTCCTGTTTTGGTTGTGACAGGGCTGACGCATTGTCTTTGTGCCGTAAATCTAGCCTTCATTTTTCCGGGAGATTTGCGACTCGGTGGCAGACGGAATTGCAAAGTGAATCCGAGACTTAAAGGGACCCAATCTAAACGCAGAGGGTGTCATTATTCTATAGCCGTTACATAGCTCAATCAACATTCACCTCATAATGATAATTTAAAGCAAAAAAACTCTGTCTATTGCCACTTTGATGTTTATATTCCTCAAACCAAGGTATTGCATCCCATCCTATCCGAGATCATTAAAAAAAACACCCATCACTATGCCCACAACCTATGGAGCAACTGCATGTCCAAACCTGCCAAAATCAAATAGATGATGATCAGCTGATGCCTGGTGCATCGTGGTTAATGTCTCCGCGGGCCTCCTACTCACATGTGATGTTAAATCAAAGGACAGTTGTGATGCATCCTGTGTCATCTTGATTGAGTGACTTTTTATGTATAAATTCATCACATGCATGCTGCGGGGCAAAACAGGGATAATGTATGTTTGCGTGTCTGTGTCTTTGCATGTGTTTATGTGTGTCGCCGTGTAAATGCATGCAATTCCATTTGCATGTATTTCACACATGCTCACATTAATTTGTTATTTATAAAGAAGGTTCTTCTTTTCATCTTCCCCTTTTTCTGTGCTATTTTCTTCCAGCCCTCGAGCTCTTGCTCTATTTCTCAGAAACACGTTTTTCTTTTCCAAAACTCTTGCGTGGCTACTTTGGTGCCGAAGCCAACTAAATATCTTGCTTCTCTCTGTGTGTGTGTTTGTGTGTGTGTGTGTGTGTGTGTGTGTGTGTGTGTGTGTGTGCGTGTGATGATGGCTGTTTTTATAATGCCCCCCCTGCAAATTTGCATATGTATATGTGCAGATTGTACGAGAACAGCTCTCACACTTGGAGCAGTTGGATGGGGAGGGTGATGGGGGCCGTTGCAAAGGGTTATGTGTATGTGTGTGTGTGCGTGTGCGTGTGTGTTAAAGGGGGGTCGTGTTGACGCTTTCACCCCCCCCCAGACAAAGCCGGCCACTACTCCCAGATGGTAGTCTACTCTCTTCGGCCATGTGTCTAGTTTGTGTGTATGTGTGTGTGTGTGTGTGCTTCTGGACAGACACAGATACAAAGAAGGAGAGAGTGAGAAATTTGTGAGGAAGACCTTGTGTGGAGGAGATGCAGAGGATGCTGATGGTGGGACGCAGAGCGTGTCATATGCACTTTGGCATTTATGTGCGAGAGTGTGAGACTTAATGGACTTACACAGCTTCATGTAGCATCCTTTGCACGATATGACTAAAAGCAACCTTGTGGGGTCTGCTATGTTGTCTGTGCCTTGTTCAAAATGCATAATGCAAGACAGATGGGAAAAAAAAGAGAGGTAAACATAAAAAGAGAAGCTGTGCATTAAGAGGAAAGGAGGAAAGGGAAGAACAGAGGTAAGGCTTGAGGATTCTTTGTCTCAGTGACCTACCGTAGAGATGTCCATAGATGTAATTCTAATGGGGTCAGCATTTAAGAGAAGGCGTCAGGATTATGTTTACATCAACTGTCTGCTGGACAGTGAGACAATGAATGAGTTGACTGTCATTTATTGTAGAGAACATGAACATGAAATGAGCTTGATTGAATTTCAGAAAGTCGTATTCCAGATCAAGTTAGGAGCGCAAGAAGGAAGAAGCACGAATGATCTGTTATGAGATGATACATAATTTGTGCATAAGCGTCTTTCCGATGTGCAGGTGTAAAGTCTTCAGCTTGGGAAATAGCTCTTAGAGCGCACAGGTCGCGATGTTCAATATGAAATCCCACCTGGGTTCTGTCTAAATGCTGCTGTCCTCCTCTGGGGGCCATATGTTAAAGCAGGCCTGCAGCCCTGTTTCGAAGGAGGCTATCTATCGCTTGGACAGACTCCAGCATCTCTGACCTTGATGTTTGTTTTCCTTGTATCCCCAGACATAAACATGGCTCTTGCATCCAGACACACAGACAGACAGGAAGTTAACCTCTCTGATGTCTCTTGCGTCTGGTTCCTTGGTGAACGTGCATGAGTACGGCGTCTTGTGAACTCAAATGGTGTGGGAATTTTTTTTTTTTTGTGTACATTTCTTCACCCCCCACACCTCCGGGCCCTGGCCCTTCTCCTCTCTGGTATACCTGTCAGAATGGTTCTCTATCATTCTCATTAAAGCAAAGGCCTTCTCCTTTTTCTTGACCAGGTAGTATTTTGTTATCAGACATGAAATCAGACTCCCTTATGACAACCCTTTACCCCACAGTTCAAAGTGCCAAGATAATCATTCTCTATTTATACCTTTTATTGAGGCAAGCCCTTCTGTGCCAGCGAGCGGTCTGGCAGGGAATGCTTTCCATGCTGGACATGCCCTGTTCTCCCCAGGCTCTGGTACTGCTGTGGTCTGCCAAGTCGCAGGGCCAGATTGCCTGTAATAGGCCTGCCATTTCCCTCTCATCATCTGTCAGCACTCTGGATCCAACTGCAGGGTCCAAAGAGGACTACCACTCTCCAATTAAAAAGGTTAATTTGCCCTCGCCCACCCCCCCCCCCCCCCGCCCCCCCCTCTACAGCTTTCCATGTCTTCATTAGTACTCATTTGTGCTTCTGTGTCGCTATTCACTTTGACTTTTCCTTTCTTTTTTCTGTTAGTTGCCTTTTGCAAACACTGTTTTACAAGGAAAAGGTAAGGGTGAGCGGCTATTAGCATATTTTTTTCTGAGCCAGCATGTTTATTAAATTGTTGAAAGTGCACATTTTTTATAGCTTCTTCCAAGCAATTCAAGTTAAAATCAGCTCAATTTCTTTGCACGCTATGCCCTATTTAATTTCACTTTGAACTTCCAACACTTTAAACTGACCAGCCTCAGTAGAGGAAGCAGGAGATTAAAGAGATACTTTGACATTTTGGGAAAAATACTTGTTTTCTTTCTTTTTTAGAAAGTTAGCTGGGACAAATATTAAATATGAAGCAGCAGCCAGCAGCCAGCTGACAACTAACTAAAAAACTTTAACTGTGGGAAACAGCTAGCCTGGAGTCCTGTCATCACTGTGAGGTTGCCAGGCAACCAGCCGAGGCTCGAATAAATCTTTCCCCTGTCTTCATGCTAAGCTAAGCTAATTGGCTGCTAGCCGTAGCTTCATATTTACAGTACAGATATGAGAATGGTATCAATCATTTTGTCTAACTTTTGGCAAGGGAGCGATTCAATCCCCCAATGCCTCTTAGAGTTACTAGTGCTTCCAGTCTAATCAGAGATGTAGCACTAATAACATGTAGCGCTCCCACCGCCTCTAAATGTTTTCTCTTCAGCGTGCTCAACAAGTAGCACAAAACAAATCAGTCATCACGCTAATTCTAAGAATTATGTTAATTTGACAGTGAAGAGAAAAACCTGCCTATCTTGCTAGACTAGGGGAAAGGTGTTTGACAACAGCTCCCATTTATGTGGTAGCCATACTTCATTGTCGTTATCCTCATACACTGGTGACATTCTTTTAAGCCTAAGCCAAACCTGAGAGGATGAGCAGTATGAAAGTGAGACCTGCTCCTGTGGGATAAAGAGTCACAAGCTTACTTTCCTTCCTGTGATTTGCCCCATTCAGACTGAGGGAGCAGATATCTGGTTCTGAAAAACACCTCCCCGCCACGACATCTCTGCTTGGTGCTTTGGCCTGCTCCTGACTCCTCTCAGTTCCATCTTCCTCCCTCACCCCTTTAGTTCTCATCACTCCTGTCATCTTATTATCTGAGAAGTCGAAGGAAAGGGGCCCCTGCTTCTCCTCCTCCTCCTCCTCCTCTTCCTTTTCTTCTTGACTTAAGCTACAGAAGTGGCATCACATGGCAAAATAGCCCCTCAGTTTATCTGAATAAAATGCACGTGGAAGTACGTGGACACACCGCTTTGTGAACCCAAAGCCCTGGAAGGAAGCTGCCCCTAACCGCTGCCTGTACCTCTGCTCTCTGTCAGTTACAACTGCTGTCAAAGCTCCATCCCTGCGTCCGGCCAACACGGCCAGCAAATTGTTGTGTAGGCTTTTTTCGTGCGTTAGCTTTGGGTATCTGGGTCTTTACGAGCAGAATATTGAGATACATTTGCATTTAAAAGATAACGCTGTCATTTCTACTTTTAGCTAATTTAGTTCGGGGCTTGTTTAATTATAGTTTATAGTAGACTTTAGGCCACTTTATAGATATAGTTTTTTGGCAAAAGTGATTTCTGACTTCATCCAGAGTTTGGAGGGTACAAAGCACATTTGAACATCATGCAGTAAAACAACAAGGAGGAAAAGGAGTAAGAAAGAGTGTTACAACATTTGATTTTGAATTAAGATACATATTTAAATATAAAGATATAAAGATTGGATTTTTATTTCACCACACACTGTATGCGTCAAAGTCTGAGAGTGGACAACTGATACAAATTAGCTCAAAATATGGGCCCAGTCATAAAATTAGTTCACCTTAATAAATCAGTTGTAGCAGCTGCGTCGTCATCTGCTGTTAAGTATAGTGGCATACTAAATGAAATTGGGGGTCACTCTTGCTAGTTTTAGTGATTAACATAAGCTAATGACTTGGACGGGATGAACAGGAGGTGGAGATAAAGAGGGGAGAGAAGGAGGGAAGAAGGGGGACGTTGTCTAGCTCCCTCACCCGCCATTAAAGGCCTGCCCCTGGACTTGGAGAGCGGGCCAGCTTCCCATGCACAAGCAAACCCTCTTTGGTTACACAAAATGTCTGCCTGTATAGCCACGGACAGAGATATTATTAGCGTTATTTTGCCTCAGTTATCTGAGAGCATGGTGCTTTTAGGCCCCCTTGTTTGAGTGGCTGACAGACACTTGAGTTTCTGCAGCAGATTAAATGAAATTTTAGCAGCTTTTTCTTGGGGCCAGGCCATAAAACCACACAAAGGAAGCAGCTGCCCCTAATGTAATCTAGAATGGGGTGCTGCAGTGTAAAGCTGTCCACCACTCTTTTGTTTTTCCCTTCTTCTCCACTCCACAGCTTTTTACATCGTTCTTGACACCCTTCAACTGCACCCTTCCTCTTCAGATAATATCCCTGTTCTTTCACTACTCTTAATTCCTCCTTTCATCAGCTCCCCCTCTGTGTACTGCAAAGGTGATGAAACCGGACGAGAGCAATAAAGGCCATGTGTTTTATGAGCAAACATATCTTTTTATGTCTTTATATATCTATACGGCCGTAGCAAAGGTACACAAGATAGCCATTGGGTCATCTGTAAAGCGCTCTCCTCCCGGGGTCTGTAGGCCCTACAGCATATCAGCTGGACATGTATGGAATGGGCATATAGGATCTTTACAGTTTGACCTTGCGCAAGCCTACAAAGTTCATTTCTCGGAATGCAACACAAGCAGTCCGCCGGGGTCGATGCCCCCGCAACCTTTGCGTCAGCCAAAGGTTGTCAGTCCCTCTCAAAATGACAGGGTGGATCTTGAGAACCTGAGTTCACGTTGGGAGTCGAGTTACATTCCTGTCGGGGCTGTCATTGTACAAGTGACACGAGAGAGAGAGAGAGAGAGAGAGAGAAAGAGAGAGAGAGAGAGAAAGAGAAAAAGAAAAATAGGGAAGAGAAAGAAAAAAGAGAGAGAGAGAAAAACTGCTGGAGTGCAAAATAATATCCAATAATGAAAGCCGTTTGTTAATTATAATCATTTGGAGTTGACATTTGCATCAGTGCGGCAAAATGTTTGCATGTTGGAGACGTCTTACATCGAGACTCCACTGTTGCCTTCTGTAAATTAAGTTTTATAGTCTGCTAGAGAAGCAATGGCACAAACATCTGTCCCATAAATCTCAGGTGGTGCTGCAGAGCGCAGCCAGAGAAACCAACTCTACCCATCCCCTGATCAGCCATTAATCCAAATTTCCGCACATCCACAGCGACTTATTTATGTACGGTTGGTTAGCTGGTAAGCTTTCCAGGAATGAAGGCATTGCATTGGAAAGCGCTGCTGTACTATTAGGTGCATGTGACAATAAACTACAGTACAGTTTAACACATTGCCTTAGCAAGAGTTCTGACCTTTCTGTGTGGCTACATGATATGCTCTAGTGAGTGTAAATGTGTGTGTGTGTGTGTGTGCATCATGCCTGTGTATTGGCTGTGTGTAAGTATGTCTTGCCACTACCTGTTGTGGAATGTCTGAGTTCATAGACCCTTTCTTTGTGGAAACAATAGCTTGAAGGTGGACTCAGTCTGCCATTCAACCAGTCAGTCAGTCAGTCAGTCAGTCAGTCAGTCTTTACATATGTGTGTTCTGTCCTGCAGCTGTCTGTGAATAAATCCTTCTGTCACCAAAGACATACAGCCTTTCTTCACGTATCCTGTTCATCAACTCTCTCCGAGGTCTAGAAGCTCATTTTAACGTTTCTCTAAGTCATGTATGTCTAGAGGGAGAGACAAGGAATTCATAGTTTTTGCTGATGGCTCTTTGACTGCTGCTTTTGTACCTGTTACTGACGTTCCCCCTTCTCCGTCTTAAGTCTTTGTCTCTTTGTCTCTTCTTAGCGCCGCCTGTCTCATAACTTTTTCTTGGTTACCTTTGCCAATTATAAACAGTCCTCGTAAAAACAAGAGAATTTGTTGTGGTGCAGCACGTGTGCGTGCGTGCAACGCACATGCATACTTGCACCTTTACGCAGCAACACCACACATGTTTACTTAAACCTGATGACCCAATAGAAATAGCTCTTGCCCCCCCCCCCCCCCCCTTTTGCCACCCTCCTTTTCTGCTCCTCTGCTCCGCCCTCCCTCCTTCCCTCCCCAGGGTAGGATCGCTATAGCCCCCCTTATAAACATAGTGATCTATAGGAGCCCTAGACCCAGACAGATTTTTGGCATGGCTGTGCAGGTAGCATTCCAGCACGGTTTGAGATCTTAGGGCCCTAGCCTCGTTAAAAGCCTGATTTATGCTCTACAGCTGGGCACAAAGGAACCTACAGGTTGGCTACCTTAATTAATATCACGCTCGCTACTGCTTGGACCTATGCATGTTCCTGACACACCTCGAGGGAGAATAAGCGGAAGAGTCCACATGCTGTATTTTTAACAGGCCAGTGACGATGCGGGTGTGCACGACATGTAACTGAAAAGACACAGTAGCCTTGTTAAACATGATTTTAAATGATTCTTAGAGTGCCACAAGGTTAAACGTATCATTGATATAAATGCAAATTTTGCCTTCTGTTGGAACGCAGAGGAATACGGCTAAGGGTGTTAACTTTCTGGGCCGTACTAGGTCCTATTGTCCACCATTTTACCCGCCTCTCTTGGTTGCTATGGCGGCTGATCAGAGCACGTGTCTTCAATTAGTAGGCAGGAATCTGGTACAGGGAGCCTCGGAGATGAAGAATTGTGTGGAGCGTGGCCTGCCGTTGCCAAGCACATGGCCCATCCATCTTACGAACTGTTATTGATGGTAAACGTTACATGTAGTTATTAACTGGCTGCATTCACCCTGTTGTAACCCTACAGTCTTTCCTCTGGCGTGTACAGTTCAGTCTTGTGTCATTGGGAAAGAATATTGTGCCCTGTAATGTACAATCCAACTTTGACCCATTTGATTTGGCAACCATTTGTATGGGGCAAAACAACATGTCATAATGGTGTGGCCCTGGTTAGTATCAAGCCTCTAGGGTAGTCCTAGCAGTTTTAGTGTCAACTTCTTGCACTGAGCAGAAGAGCAAGGAAGGAAACATTTGTAGGTCACTTTGGATATCTGACCACTTCCTCGCTCTGCCACGTCTATTCCAGCTTCTGTCAGAATGTCTTGAAGGGGCTGAATTAGGGCTGAACAGGAGGCCATTTTGCAATTTTAATCAGGATTTGGAAAGCGTCTGGGTTGAGAAGTGGCCCAGTAATGTTTTTCTCCTCGATAAATTAATAATGGAACGGGGAATCTAGGGTTGGATGAATGGATGCTGGTGGGGGCATTGCGGTTTCACTGTTAGTGTCTGTGTCCTTATTACAGGATCAGGGAACTTCATGTCTTAGACCTTACTTGTTATGACATTGCAATGAATTTAACTTGTGATACTGTACCAACATAAAAAAAAAAAAAAATGCTGAACTTGTGATACAATCAGCTTTCATCCAAGTCAGATCTGCGGTCACCGCATGTACAAGCACATCTCTCTCGACTTCCCACTTCTCTGTATCTAAGGAAATTGGATTTGCGAGCTACAGCTGACCCTGAGATACCCCTCGATCTAAAGAGTCCGGCTATTGATGCTCCCTTAACCACTCGACCACCGTGTGCACAGTCACACACAGCAGATGGGACGCGTGTTAAACCCTCAGCCTCCACTGCTCCGGGCCACGGGACACTCCAACACACTGGCCCTCTTGTTTTAAAGTGCCATGTCCCTCCACAATGCCTTGAGGCTCGTATGCATAACGAACTGCTATGGTTGGCCCGAGCTCACATGCCCTGGTCCTCTCACCCTGAGGTGGTAGGGCAGGGTGAAAAATAACTGCATGTTTAAAACAGCCCTTGTTCACTAGCATCTAAATGATGGCCCATGCTTTAGAGCTTCTGGGGCTTCTGGGAGCGAGTTCAGGAACAAACAACTGAGGTCAACATTAGTAGTAACTTTGTGTTTCTTAGCAGTTCCCTACTTCCACTTTAGCACCCTGTCATGAAAATGTGGTGTTTTACTGGTGATTCCAGGTGCATTTGAAATCCCAAACCTTAACACAAAGACCCTCAATCCAATCCACCTCCAGCTCCGTCCCACAGAGATTAAGATAATGATGGAGTGTCTTTCCCTGTTTTGCCCGCTCGCTTGTTCCTTTCGCTCTACGTGTCTCACTTTCTCTGGAAATATTATTTACAGTGACGGAACACCTCAGGCAAAAGGTAGGAGGAGAAAAAGAAAAGACTTGTACACACTGGCCTAATGGATTTTGAGATCTGCCCGGCACTAAATGAGTGGGTGGAGAAGATGAGAGGTGTATCGTGGCACAGGTGTTAAAGTAGTGTGACTTTTAGCTTAGGGAAAGAACGATTTGGAGAAACTATTTGTGTGGGTATTTCAGAGGTAAAAGAAAAAAGGTGAAGGAGAAACTGTGTTCGTGTGTATGTGTGTGTGTGTGTGTGTGTGTGTGTGATTGTGAAAGACCCACTTCTCTCAGTGCTGTCATCAGCGTGTTAAGGAAATAGCGTGATAGAAGGAGGGAGTAACAAGGGAGCATGCAGGCTGCATGAGGGACGGAGAAAGAGGGAGAGGGAGAGGGAATGACTCTATCCTCCAGACAGGCTGAAGTGTTTACTTAGTCCAGACACACTCAGTGTGTGTGTGTAGGTGTGTGTGTGTGTGTGTGTGTCCGGACTTCCATGAGCTCAGAGATACCCTGACTGCAGGTCTGTGCCTGTAGATCAGGCAAAGTCACTGCCCACTCTTCCTGTTCAACTTTTCTTCACTCACTTGCTCCCTTCATTTTTGTTTATCCACAACTTTTTGTTGCACCCCTACTCTTTAGCATATTATTTATGGCAGTAAGTCCCCTTGTGGCCTGAATTTTGGGGTAAAGCGCACAGAAGGTGGACAAAGTTACAGAAACACCAACATCATACGGGCTAAATGTCACTAACCTAATGAACCGCACGGTCATAGAAGATATGCAGTTTTTGTAGGAGAACCTGCGGAAGGTGGTGACAGACATTTTCTTTTGTTGTTATTACGTATTTAGAGGATGTGAAAATCTGTATCACACTTCACTTTCCAAAAGGTTCAGTGGTGTTCAGAGTAAGAGAGAGGGGAGGCGTTCCTGGTGAAGTGTCTTTAAGCAAGATTGTTCATATTCACATACTTGATCCAAGGGTGCTGCGACCTGCTGATGCTGTGACGAATACATGAAGTACATAAAAAAAACAATCAATTCTCGTTCTTTGGCATTTTATAATATGTGGATCCGCAGTTAGAATGAAGATGAAACAACAACAAAGATAAAACAAGACTAGTGTATTGCATTGAATTGCTACTTACACAAGGTCATTGTGCGTTGGTGTCTCATACAGTTGATTTAAAAATGACAGTTCTGACACATCAGTCTTATGAGGATGACAGTCTGCAGTTTTTGTTCCGTGGACATTTTTGAATTCTTAACTTTGTGGTATTTAACGATTGTCCTGTTACGTGTCAGTCACATTACGGTCTGACAGCTTTGATTTGATTCTTTATTGCCAGCGCAGTTTGCTTTGACATATGTATGTTGTAGTTGTTTGTTTTTTTGTGACAATATAACAGCGACTGACATGCTGGTGTCTCATGATTTCTGTTAGTGCCTCATGTTGTTCAGCATATTCACCAGTGAAGCTGTTGATTATCAGAGCTGTATAGTAATGTGACTGCAATGTCTTCACTTCTTCATTGTCTTTTTTTCCATGGAGTGTTTGTGCTGTTCTGTCCAGCTCTCTGCACACATATCTGTGAAGAAGACTGAAGTGGGGGGGAAAGGAGGCGATGTCCGATACAGGGCCTTGTATGCTCTGGTGAAGCCGAATCGCGTCCTGGAAAATGGCATGCAGGCTCATAACGCGCTCCACTCGTCCAATAGCCGGAGACGAAACAGTTTTGACAGTGTCGAATGCCTTGCCCCGGGGGCCTTATCATCCACCGCTGCTTGCCTGCCTCCCTCCGCTGTTTCTGCTCTCCTGATGCTATCTATCTGGAGATTTATGCAGAAATGTGCAGCTAGTCGACCTCTCTGGTCCCCCTCCATCCTTTCTGCAGGGACGCCAGCCTGTCATAAGCTGAGCTATGCAGAGATAGTGAAGCTCAGGCTGCTGGCCTCATGTCTTACGGAGGCTTTCTTGTCTGTACACTTCATACAGGGATGAAGCTTGTAAGGAAAAGACAGCGGACGCTCTCATCTGAATGTTGCAGCCTGTATTTTGAAAGTGAGGAAGACAAAAAAAGTCTGTTTTGTGGTAATCCATTGTATTCCATTGAATTCTGTTTTATTCTGTTATTTCCTTCATTAGCCTATTTTACTCTATCCTCCTCGCCTCACGCTGTAGTTTATTGAGACATATCTTTTCTTTGACAGAACTCTTTTCACATTTCCCCTCTGAAGTACTCAGAGACTCCTCGCCCATCTGGGATATTGCCCGAGTCCAAAAATACTCCTGCTTGATTAAGTCTTCTTATGTACCTGGATATGTGTGCTTAAACTGACACTTGGCAGTTTGCAGTTTCTTTGATTCCACTTCTTTATTTAATACCTACTCCGTTGAGCGTTGGCTTTTGTTGACGGCGGTTTGATCCTGTGAAGCGGATCCCAACTCAATAAATAATCTCTGCGGATGCTTACATAAGCGATGGTCCATTTAATTAGACTGGTTAAGCTTAGAAGCCCAGAGGTCTTTTCACTGTACCATTAGAGCTAGGATGAGAAACAACAGCGTGCGGCCTCCCACCGTCTCTGGTAAGCAGAGAGCAAATAATGATCTGCATCAGAGACACGGCTGGCCCAGGCTATTATAACGTCTGCCGGACCGAGCCGCACCCAAGCACGAAGCCGTCCAGCTGGGCTTAGTTGGAATGGATGGATATATATGGAGGGATAGAGACACGGACGCACGGACGGATGGATGGGTGGGTGGATGGTCAGTTCAAATGCAGTTCAACCGAGCAAAGATGAAAGGGAGTAGGGTTACGCAGGGAAACAGACAGGGTAGAGCGATGCTAATTGTAAAATGATTGTAGCAAGTGTATTACATACTAATGTCCATACATACACACACACACACACCTACACACAAATGGACACAGAAATGTGGTCATACTCGCTAACAATGAGCATGCATGCCCATTAGAAACTCACACGCATGCAAAAGCACACGCATATGAAAAACACACTGACATCCCCAGCACAGACATGCACACACACACACACACACACACACACACACACACACACACACACACACACACACATTTGTCTATTGTGTATGGTGCATGCATTCATTGGCCCGTGAGTGTGTGCCATCTGTCCATAATGGTTCCTTAGTGGCTCAGAGAGACGCCTCAGTTCCACTGTTGCTCTTATCAACTTTCAAGAGAAGGGGAAAGGAAAGGTAAGAAGTGTAAAAGTCTGATCGGAGACAAAGCCACAGCCAGCAGATTACTTTATGCTGGGCACAGGCCCTCAAAGACCACCATGCATCTTTATCTGGTGATCTGCCTCCCCCCTTGCTTGTTAATGCCAGCTAGGCTTTTCTTGTCCCTGTCTACCCCTCTCTTAGCTCTCCATTCTTTCTTTTTCTTACTGCCTCTCTCTAAGTTTCCTTATTTTTTTTTCCCACTTCTCTCTGTGTGTGATGTGTGTAGTGGTTCGTGGTCGGCTTCTCCCAATTGTGTCATGTGTGACTCCAACACCAGCCAGCGTTGCAGGCCCCTGGTCCACATCACACTTGTAAAAGGTTGCGATTTTGGGCCTGTACTATTCCCTGGCTGGCTCTCTGTTTAGTAAACCGTATTTCCTGCATCCGGCTTTGTCTCAGGAACAAGTGTTGGTCAAACAAGCCTTTTGTCTGTGGCCAGTGGCTAAGCACACCACAACGAGTCTGGCCCGGGACAAAGAAGTGAGTGTATGAGCCCTGGTGTGTGTGTGTGTGTGTGTGTGTATGTGTGTGTGTGGCAGGGAAACACAGACAAACAGAGAGAGGTAGAGAAGTAAGAAGGAAGGTCAAGGCCAGCCAGCTGCTCTATTAGGTATTTTCACAAAAACGGATGCAGAGACTGATAAAACATCTTCGGGCGATAACATGTATGAGACACCAATGAATGCAACGAAATAAAGCTGCTCTCACACTCTAAAGCCCCTGACGACGAGTGATTATAGTTCAATCCTTTTCCACTCAGACCTTCAAGTCAGGTGAAAGTCATGTACAACAGACTGGATTAAGAAAATGCAGGACACTACAGAACAGCTCTAATGTGTGCCTTCACAAGTTCCCCACCTTCTTCCTCAACCTGTCCTCTGCTGCTTCCCCCTTCACCCCTGTCCAATCCCTGACTGTGAATACCCTAATGACATAAACAGAGTAGTAATCACATTAACGCCAGTTACGGCTGAGGCACTCTTAAGAGGCACTGTATTGACAACCCTCCGTCTTCCCAAGGCACTCACTCCAACACCCATAAACACTTATGAATATTGGCAAAGACCCGCTATTAGCATAATCACTTTTCAGGTGTGTGTGAGTGCCCCAGGCGACTGATAGCTTTGGGAAATGGCGGTGACATGCTGCGTCCCCCGTGTCTCCCGTCTCTGTGCCTTCCCCTTCCTCTTTCTCCTTTTGGAAGGCCTGCGAGCTAATCCTGTTAGCTGGTTCCTCCATTAGCTAAATGACCAATATCAGTGAGAGCTGCGTGGTCACACCAGGACGGACTGAGTCCACTATCAGGCTTGGTCAAGGACAAAAGTAAATAAAACGGAGGTCAAGCCAAAGTCTGTGAGCTTTTTGGATGTATGGCTGGAAAGTTTGAGAGTAGGGACAGTCGATGGATGGTGCGTTTGATTGAGAGATGGAGGGAAGAAGTTGAAGACAGTTTTTTTTCCCTCAACGCATCTTTAACCTGCTAACACTGGGTCAAGGTCATTGTTGTCTTGGCGTCCGTTGTTTTGTTTGTTTGTGTTTTTGGCTGTGTTTTTGGCCGTTGGGGATAAAAGGAGAAGGGGGTGATGTGGTTTACTCCGTTTGTGCGTGTGTGTGTGTGTGGTGATTGAGAGAGTGCGTGTGAGACTGGGTTTGGGGGTTGGGTAACTAACAATAGAGCACTCTGCATGAGCAAAGTATAGATGATGCCTCAGCCTCCTAGACTGCTTTGCGTGTATTGCTTTGTCTGGTCAACACTGCTGTCGGGGAAGGCGATGTGAATATGGTGTCAGCAGCGCAGACGCCTATATCTGCTGTTTAAAGGTGCCATCATTTCCCCACTGCCCTTGTGTCAGTTGTCCTTTTGCTTTTGCATGAGCCCCGGATCATATTATTTTCCTGATAGCAGTGCACTGTGTCCGTTAGACACTAGCCTCCCCCAGCTTTGTGTTGCAACGTGTTGAAATGGCTTTGAAGGAGTCGTTAACGCCCCACTATTTTCCTTTGACTGCTCTGCGTCTCTCCTCTGTGCTCTGCCTCTTTAGTTCTTATATTTCTCTTTTCCGTGATTATCGCTCTTCCACTTTTTCTGCTCCTGATCCTCCTGCCATCTCTCAGTTCTCCTATATGCTTTCTGCCTTCTCTCCCCCAAAGTCCCCCTCTTTCAGCCCCCGCCATGAAATGGCAGCTAAGGGGTTGTCAGTGTGGTTTCTCCTCTCTGCTGATCCTATTTCAAAGGGACCTGGAGATCCAGCATTAGCCCGAGCTCTCCTGCTCTCCACAGACTTAGAGTTAATGGAAAGAGAGAAACAGACGGACAGAGTGAGAGGGAGCTCTCCTTTATTCCATTAGAGGACAGACTCGTTTATAAGATCATCCTTTCTCCCTGGCACAGTTCTCTCCTCTTCTTACTTGCAAAAAACCCCCCAAAACCTTCAAGGCCGTCAAATGCCTTGTCAGAACGTCTTTTCTCCTTTTGAATAACTGTCCTTCCATCCCTTTGACTACATCTGTCAAGGACAGTTGTGGGGTTATTTAGACATCCTCTCTGCCATTGTTGTGAATCTGGGCATGCTTTGATCAGGCTTGTTGATGCCCATCAATGCCTCCAACTGCCTGAATGGGAATAACAATTATTGTCACTGCTTGTGGCATGAGCACAGTTTGTCAAATGTCCATAGATGGCCTGTGATTGCATAGCACAAGACATGTTGTTTCTGATACATAAGAAAATGGATTGACTACCGGCTTTGTAGTGTTGTGGCCCTGGTGTCCTTCAGAAATGTCGTGGGTTGTCATTAGGAATGTCCCCTTCACGCCACACTTCTCTCCCTACTTCTCTCCCTTCCTTTTTCCCTGCCTCCTTCCTTCACTTCCACGATCCCTCAGTGCTTTCTTTTCCTCTGACAAACGCGACTATGTCTCGGAGGAGAAGACGACATTCGAGCCAACCCCCCCCCAATCTCCCTCTCTCGCCCCTTCACAATAACAGAAAATTGCATCTATTTTCCTCCTCATGCATATGCACTCTCCGCTCACACATTAAGACGGAGATGAGGAAGTGTGTATAGGCTGCAAATCAAAGCAAAGCGAACAGGAGAGGCCAGGTTATTGCAACCGTTTTTACGAGAGATACGGGGCTTTCTATTTAAAGCCATAAAAACACACGCATAACCATAGGAAACATACATATAGCCAAAGCCAACGTAATGGGCACATTTAATTTGTGCTTATAAGAGAGGGAGCAAAAACGTGTACGGGCAAATGGCTTTTTTATGATGGAAAAATTCCATAGTGGGTCAAAGCCCCTTGCAGGTGGCAGCAATTAACTGTAATTTTTGCAGATTGTAATGATCCATAATTTACCAGTATAACCCCCTTCCAACTCTTTTCAGTCAAGAGAAAAAGGTTTGCGTGGAGGTTTGATTGGGTGCACATTTTATGCCGTGTTCTGGTCTTTAAGTGAGATTGTTCGGAGGGGGCCGTGGTGGCCGCCAACACACGAGATAGAAAGGAGAACCACAAAACACCAATCTGTTCCGTCTATTGCTCATCCACAACATCCCTCTTTTCGCTCAGCAGCCGTCTTCTCTTTCTGCCCCTTCTTCACCCCTTTGTCTTTCTGCCACAGCAGGCTTAAAACATGCACGACTGTCCATCCACCATCTTAGAGATCGTTCATAGTTGCAATCACACACACACACACACACACACACACACACACACACACACACACACACACACATGGCCTATCTTCGTCTCTCCCTCTCCCTTGTTCTCCCTGTCTGGCACAGTATGGCCATGGTTTTGGGTTCAGTGTCTGCAAATGACTTCAGAAAAATGCCCTCCAGTGAAAAAAGAAAAAAAGAGAAGAAAGGATAAGAAAGCAAAAAGATGAAAGAGGGAGCACATTTGCAAGTGGCGGATGCTTCTTATTTTGCATATCCCTCACTTCTGCTTTCTCCTTCTTCTCCTTTTCTATTCACCTGAGAGGATTTAAATAAATCCATAAAGCATGAAATATCAGAAATAGAAGAGTAATGCATGAAATGCATTTTTATAGGAGCCTCCCCACCCACACACAAACAGTCAAACACAATTTCTCCCGTTGCTTCTTTTCGCTGTGAATGTGTGTTTTTTTGTGATAAACGCTGGTACAATTTATTAACATGTGACCTCTTATTTGTATTCAGCATTAATATGCAGCATCAGATACATGTCCCACTCTAGCCTGGCTAATTCTGTAAACATGGCATCGGAGGAGAGATGAGTGTGTTTAACGAGATTAGGCGTGCGTTGTCAGGCAAATCTCCGGTCAGTGTGCAAGTGCTATTGAAAGTCAATTATTGTTTAAAATATTCCTATGCCTTCTCAACTGTGTAAATTGTGTACTTGCTGCCTTAGATATCTCTCATTATTGTTTAATTAATTATCTTGTTAAGCGTACACATACTGGAAGTAAATGCTGGTTTGAAAAAAATGTAAAATACACATTTAATCTATCACATATATTATAGTTCAGGATTTCAGAATTTGTTGTTTGTTTGAAATGCATTATACAGTGTGTTAGGATTCAGTAATGCTTAATGATCTGAAAAGTAGGAAGGAAGATTTATTTATCTGTGGCAATACAATTTTTTTCATTACATTTTTTTTTCACAGTTGTTTTATTCCAGGAATAATTGGGGGTGTAATGGGGTTTTATTTTGAAACTGCCAGAGATGAAAAAATAGCTGTGAGTGAACTCAGTCACATTCTCTCAGTTTTTGATGATCATATTGGACATTTTGTTACATATTTTTAAAAGCTTACTGTCATCACTGAAATGTCATGATTCTACAGTTAGTTGATCGTCAGTAAGTCTGTTTTATTATTTTATCAGGTCAATTTAAAATGTTGTTTCTCTCTCTGTGTCCCTTTTTTGTCAGATAAAGATGAGCCCAGCAGCTACACCTGCACTACGTGTAAGCAGCCCTTCACCAGTGCCTGGTTCCTGCTCCAGCATGCCCAGAACACCCACGGCTTCCGCATCTATCTGGAGAGCAAACCCGGCAGCCCCCTCACCCCCCGCGTGGCTGCAGCTCCTGGGATGGGGGGTGACTGTGCCTCCTCCCAGCCTCCCCTCCATGCTGTCCACTTGGCTGATGGCAGTCCATACAGCCTCCTGAGGATGCCGGGCTCTGGATCTGGCCGGGATTCAGCATCCACACCTCGTGAGGGCCGTTACCCCCGAACCCCACCGCTGTTCAGCCCGCCACCGCGCCACCACCTCAGCCCCGATGATCTGGCCCTGGCAACCCACCATCCCAGCGCCTTTGACAGGGTGATGAGGCTCAACTCAGTACCACTAGAAGCCCCTCCAATGGACTTCTCTAGACGTCTACGTGAGCTGGCTGGGAATGCCACTGGGGCTTCCCCGCCTCTCTCCCCTAACAGACCCAGCCCTATGCAACGGCTGCTGCAGCCATTTCAGCCAGGTTCAAAGCCTCCATTTTCAGCCACGCCTCCCCTCTCCACCTCTCAGTCACCTTCTGGATCACGCTCCACCCCCAATCCCTTGTCCAATGCGACCCAACCCGGCACACCTCTCAAGTCAAAGTCTTGTGAGTTCTGCGGGAAGACCTTCAAGTTCCAGAGCAACTTAATCGTTCACCGGCGTAGCCACACAGGGGAAAAGCCATTCAAGTGTCACCTGTGTAACCATGCCTGCACCCAGGCCAGCAAACTGAAGCGACACATGAAGACGCACTGTCAGAGCAAGTCTTCGGTGCTTAACGCCAAGTCAGATGACGGACTCTCGACCGCAAGCTCCCCTGAACCTGGCACCAGTGATCTGATGGGCAGTGCCACAGATGCTCTCAAGTCAGTGGTGGCCAAATTCAAGAGTGAGAACAATGGCCTGATGCCTGAAAATGGAGAAGAAGAAGAGGGAGAGGAGGAGGAAGAAGAGGAAGAAGAGGAGGAGGAAGAAGAGGAGGAAGAAGAGGAAGAGGGGGAGGAAGAGGAGGAGGAGGAAATTGAGACTAAGCCTGGAGTCGAAGAAGAGGAGGAAAGGAATGACTATCGTTTCAGCCTTCGGCTCGAAGGGGCCCGCCACCATCAAAACAGCGAGGCCCTGCACCCACACCGCCGGAGGTCGTCCCAGGAGCCCGGAGACGAGGACTCGGCCCTGGAGTCAGACCGAGCAGATGATGGGACCACCACTACCATCAATGGCCTGGGACCTCTATCCACTGACAGCCTGTCCAAGAAGCTGCTGAGGGGACGTGTCAGTCCTGGCTCCCTCAGTCCCCTGTCCAAGCGCATCAAGGTGGAGAAGGACCTCGACCCCCACACGCCCACTATTCCAAACACCGAGAACGTCTACTCCCAGTGGCTAGCTGGCTACGCTGCCTCACGACAACTCAAGGACCCCTTCATCAACTTTACAGGTGGGGACTCCAGACAATCGCCCTTCGCCTCCTCATCTGAGCACTCGTCAGAAAACGGCAGCTTGCGCTTCTCCACTCCGCCTGGCGAGCTGGACGGGGAACGGGCCGCTTCAGGCCGCAGCGGCACCGGCAGCGGGGCCAGCACTCCCCACGGCAGTGGAAATGGCAGGCCGAACTCCAAGGACAGCCGCCGCAGTGACACCTGTGAGTATTGCGGCAAGGTGTTCAAGAACTGCAGCAACTTGACAGTGCACCGACGCAGTCACACTGGAGAGCGGCCCTACAAGTGTGCTCTGTGTAGCTACGCGTGCGCCCAGAGCTCAAAGCTCACCCGCCACATGAAGACCCACGGACAGATGGGCAAGGACGTGTACAAATGTGAAATCTGCCACATGCCTTTCAGTGTATACAGCACTCTGGAGAAACACATGAAGAAGTGGCACAGCGACCGCCCTCTGGCTAATGACATTAAGACTGAGTAGGCAAAGAGCAGCATGCTGGCAGCTCTCTCTCTCAGCTCCCCTGGCTAAAAAGCGACCCTGGCTAACTAGCCAATAAGTGAGGGGAAAAGGACAACAGGGTTAGAAACCAGTACACGGTGCAGCCCTGTTATCACCCCGGACTGGAAAAAGCTGAATGCATGATCCATCATTGGGGCAATACTATTGCATCAAACGCAAAACTTTTTGAGCCTTTCTATTGTGCAATAATTTACACGTTTTGTATTTTTTGTAACTGGTCAGCATGCTCGGTGTGTTTTGGCTACTTAGAGAGAAAATTGTCCTCGGCTGATGGGTTTGGTTGTACATGTGTTGCTGTTGATACTTTTGATTTCTTCAACATAAAAAAAAAGTTAGTTAAGTGAACCCATGCTGCATACAGTACATACTGTTTTACATATCATGTACAGTTTTGTGTTCAAACATAGTGGAAAGTGTCATATTATCGAAACATCAAGACAAGCAGGGTCACACTTAAAACTGATCTTTGTGAAAGATTTTCCATGCAAGATTGAGATAAGATATATATATAAATATATACATATAGAAATTGGGCTGCCTATGAAATGCTAGGCACTAGCGCCATGAAATATTTCTTTGACAAACAGCAATGAAATTAACAATAAGGTGTAAAATGACAACAAAGAGTGCCTTGGATATTTTACCTGCATTAGTTAATCCTCCTTTTTGCTATAAGCTCGGAGTTTCAGCTAGAGAAGATTACAGGACATTTTTGTGCACATATGAAATAAGCAGGTCCTTGCATCAAGCACCTGTACAACCCTGTCGTTTTGTGACTTAGCAGAGCATAAGGAACCAGCTGGAAAAAAAAGAAAAAGAAAAAAAAGATTATGTGTACCTCTGGTAAATCATTTATCTGCCTGACTCATGTATATTGTTATTCTCCAGATTATGGTTCTGTTTACTGGCATGTTACATGCTAAAAACGAGTATGTGTGTAGAGTTTTGGTTTAGGTGTTTATGTTTTCCGGTACATGTGTACCAAACTGAGAGGGTAGTCTGACGAGTTGTTTGAACCAACGTAATGCCCTTAACTTTCCAGAGTGTTTATTTTCTTTGAAAATTAAGCGTTTGCAGGGTTTTTTTTGTAAGTAGCGCAGAATTATGTTTCTTCAGTGTCAGCCAGGCAGCAGTGTAGCCAGCAGCCACTTGAAGACCACAGAGTGGGTTTTAGTTGTCCTAAGCCAGACAGATTTTGGGTGAGGGTCGGGGTTTGGGTGGGTGTCGGAGGGTAAGGGTAGAGGGGTGGGGAGTGGGTTGAACAGGTGTCTCTACAATTCAAAATGTTTATGTCCTTATAGCGCTTATTCTCTTTACCGCATTAGTTCTTAGAAACCCTTAAGTAACCTGAAACATTTTTTTATTAACTCATTGGAAACGATCTCAAATGGAAGTCAAAATCTAAAGTCAAGAATCAGAATTTAGAAAAAACAATTCAACAAATTGAGTCAAATTTTCATTGTGTTTTTTTCAGTTAACATACTCTAGACCTCATTGTGGTAGTTGTATTTTTTATTTTTTTTAAATCTCCATCCCCTCATTGATGATATAGCACTTGTCACTCTGCCTTGGATTCTGTATCTGTCTCTCTAATCGGAGGTACAGTCGGTTGAGTATAAAACGAGGACCAGATTTCAGATCTGGGACTACCTACATGCACTGTTCAATTTTCCCAGTTTACAGTCGGACGCGCAAGGGAAAACTTGCTCTTATGCTGACAGATTAGTGTGGTGTCATTGCTTTGCATTAAAAAGAAAGAAAAAAAGAAAAAAAAGAGTTGAACTAGAAACTGTCGCCAGCCATGTATCCTCCCGAGGAACCAAACATCAGTTTGGCTCTTGGGGGTATCAATGCAGGAACCGCCATAGAAATATCCTGCTTCATACCGACTATAGAAATATACTGCTCAGTACAGAAAGGAAAAAAAGTCTACAAATTTGATTTAACAAGATAAGTAAATTGTGTTGTTGAGTTTTTAAAAGTAACACTTCAATATCTTTAGGGGAGAATCTTATTTAAATTTTTTTTTTTCAGTTTTTTATTGTTTATTGTTGTTTCTCATTTCTGTCTTGGTGACATCTGGGACTTGATCACTATGTAATGAATTGTAATGAACATGTCTCTCATCTTTTTTTTGCCTTTACTATACAGAAGTCTTCAGGTTGAACAAAAATTTGCATTGGGGAGAGATTTATGATATATGAATATATAGAGAGAACTTAAAACACATAGGAAAATGCACACTCATGTAAGTTCCTATGTTCAAAACACATTTATGGTCTACTTTTTTCCTGTATTTAGAATGGTATTTGAAATTAATGTTCACTTAGTGTAGGCACTTATAGTATTTATGTTGGAGCCTGTATTTTTAACTGTTTTGCCTGTACTCTTTAAAGGTTTCAATGTACCCTTTTTTCTGTAGTGAAAAAAATCCCAACAAGCTGCCACCGTATATTTTCTTAATTTGGCAGGATAATATAGTGTGAATAATTTGTATGCTTGAAAATAAGTTTGTTTTTGAAAAATAAAATGTTGTGGAGTTCCCCCAAGGGTGAGAGGTCATATAATGGCCTTTTCAGGCAGTCCCGCTGGAGTGACCACAATGAGGTAAAAACAGGTGGTTGTACATATCTTTTTAGTTTGTTTTATATATTTTTCTCTCCTGCCATTTTATATGCAGTAATACAAGCTATTGTTGGGTTTTCTCGGTAGCCAACTTTTTACTGTCCTTGAACATGTACCACCTAATAACATTCCAGCCGTTTTTGAAAAAGACCTTTTGTCATATGCAATCAATCCAACATCAATCTGAAAAGCATTTTGTTTTTTTTGCTGCAGTTTTTTTTTTTGTCATTTTGAATTTTATTTTCATTGCCAAAAGAACCATGGTGCTTTATAATTTAAATATGGTACATCTCATATGCAAGGCATATTCTAAATAAATCATAGAAAGAAAAAAAAAGTTTGGTACATGTTATCATTGCTGATGTTTTGAGGTACATTTGAGTTTTTCAGCCTGATTCATCCTGTGTTCTGTATTTACTTCCAAGCTATTTGTTCTGAACTGAACTTGAAGTTGACCTACGGCATTGGTCGACATTATTTATTATGACTATACACACACATGCTCTGTTCAGAACGGAGTCACTGCAAAACAAGTCAGTTAATTTTTCTCCCTCCTGATGAATTGTGATGGCTTAATTTCTCTGTTTGATGACCAAAGGTCATTGACGACATTCATGAGTTTTTTCTCGACTTACAGATTTGGTTGTTGTTAATTTTCAGTTACGGAGATGCCACTCTATTTTCAGCTGTTGTCTGCATTATTCTCTTCACTCAGCCATTTTGTCTTGAAAAAAATAAAAAGTATTACATACATATCTGAATTTGCTGCATTTGTTTTTTTGTTCTTATTGTGGCCTGCATCCTCACTGTCTAACTAAACAAACACTATATATGACTATTCAGAACCACCAGCACACACACACAATACACACAGACAATTTAATAAATGTTACATAGCACTTATAAGTGCATATACTGTATGTGTTTGGATGTATTGCACCCAGGTGTGTTTGCATGGCTCAGCTTGAATCACCCGTCACAGGGGGTGGAAGTTCACCAACATATCTCTGGTCTGTGGCCTTGTCAGGTCAGTGAAGCGCCTGTTATATCTCCGGCAACCCTCCCATCTCCTCCTGTCTCTCTCTCTGTCTTCACCCCCCCCTCATCTCTTTTTTTCCCCCGACCACACCGCTCTTTTTTTATTCCTTCATGTTTTTTTCATTACGCTGTGTCTAACTTCATATGTCTTCCCATGTCCCAGTCTCTCTCTCTCTCTTTTCTTCCGACCTCTCCCTTCCCCGTTTCCTCCTCTCCCCGCTTGAAGCACTGGAGGGCAACGTGACAGACTAATCGCTCTCCTTGTCCGAGCCCGCCGCTGTTTGCCTAGCAGGGCCAGATTAAAGTTCACAGATAGAGAGAGGTTCCTGCTTGGGCCAGGTGTTGACAGTTAAGATAAAGCAGAGTCGCAAGGAAGTGGAGGGGGTGCTGGGTGGGTGTTGGGAGCAAGGAATTTTTTTTTTGCCTGTGTGTGTGTTCTTGCACATCTACACATTTATAATGTTCAGGAGGGTGGTTACCCCCTCCCCTTTGTCTCCGATCTCCCAAGTTCAATGTCAAGGGAGCAACAATGCTCTGGCCCCACAAATCCCGCCACCAAACAACCCATGCATAGCAGACATACTTTTCCCATAGCAGACTCTTGGCCCTTGCCTACCAGGCCCTGCCCCCCCCTCCTCCTGCTTCTTGTGTAGACACATGTCCTTAACTCGTAAAGGCAACAGTCGGGATCGGGTGATTGAAAGGGGAGTTTTCAAAAAAAAGGTTGTCATGCCGAAAGTAATGCGTACAGTCCCGTCTGAATAGTTTCTTCATCAAACTTGTTTATCATTTGTAAAACAAGATGTTGGAGAAAATTAAAAAAGGATTATTTTTTTGTGACTCTCATTTCTGGAAAGTCCAAGGAGGATACACTGGCTCTGTGTTGAAGGCCGAGGATTTATTAGTTCATTATGCTAATCAAAACTAGTTCACAAACACTCTTGAAAAGATAAGATCCCTCCCGACCCCCTCCCTCTTTTGCTCTTCTTCCCCTACTTCACCTCTCTCTCTGTCCTGACTTGCCTGTGTGTTTAAAGCAGTGGAGGCCTCCCAGGCATAGCTGGGGAAATCCTGTCCAGTAGAGAGTCGGCGCGTTGAATCGACTCTCTAATCCTCCTAATGTGCCACTTCTCCCTGTCCACTGCTCTCACTCTATTCCTCTGCCTTCCTCCATCATTCTGACGCTTCTGTCTCCTTCTTGCGTCAACTGTCAGTGGATCATCCCTCTTTATCTCTCCTATCCCTCCTTCCTTTTCTTCATTCCCTGTACATTATACTGTCATGCTTCGCTTCTTTGTCTGTTCCTCTAGTTTCTTGCCTCTGTTTCGGGCTCATTTTTTCTTGGGCCCGAGCCCGTCCCTCGAGTGTCAGTGAGTAGAGGAAGGCTGAAGAGCAGAGATGGAGAGGCAGACTGCAGCTGTGCTGTGCTGCAGTGAAGAGGGGGCCTCGTCCGGGCTCCTTGGAACAATATAAAAGCACTAATCACCCGGGACAGCTGACACCCAGTGCCTCACACATGTACACACACTGTGCTCCACACACACACACACACACACACACACACACACGCACACACACAAAGATCTGAGGATTACCAGTATAGGGTGGAAGGAGAGGAGCTCTGCCCAGACAAGACTTGCAGGTCTGGCTCGGCTAGAAAACAAAGTCTGTGTTTTGTCTATGGGCAGCAACGCTTGGGGGCTGAAAGTGCTTTCTCACAAACATGCGCATACGCCCATAGACTGTGCCTAAGCATGCACACACTCATACCTACTGTACAACAGACATGCAAGCACACACACAAAAACTTAAAAGGCAGTTAAGTGCACAGGAGTATACAGGCAAACTTCCCCTCATGCACTTTTGTACGCAGACACAGAATCAAACACACATGCTGATCCTGGAACACAAACCACATAATGGATCGGGTGCAAGCACACTCACACACACACATAGACACATACACACACACACACACACACACACACACACACACACACACACACACACACACACACACACACACACACACACACACACACACACGTGCGTACACAAAAGTGTCTTCGGGAATGTGACCTTTTCCCAAAAGCCTCCCTTTCCTGCCCCGGCTCCCCTCCCCCTCTGGCTGTGTGAAGACTGAAGGGGTCAAGGGTCAGGTTTTGGGGGGCTGGAGATTAGGTTTCACATGACTGAGCACCTTTGTTGGGGCAGGCCGGCAGAAAGGAAACGTCCAGGAGGGTAGCTGTGTCTGTCTGAGAAAAGAGAGAGAGAGAGAGAGAGAGAGAGAGGGGGAAGGGAGAAAAGAGGGACAGAGGGATGGATGGAGGGACGAGGTTTAAGTTAAAGTTTGGTCAGGCTGAAGTTGAAGTGCAAGAGCGAGGAGGGAGCGTATGAGAAGCACGAGGGAGAGGAAGAAGAGACGGGGAAGGAGAGTGAGAATGAGAGAGCATAAAAGAGAAAACCAGAATAACCTCACCCACATTCCTCACCCTATAGCTCTGCTTGGCGTTCTCCTTACACCTCTCTCTCTCTTAACTCTGTCTCCTTCTCTTTCTTACTCTAGCCATGTGGCTTCTGTGTCGGGCTGTGGCCAGCCAGTGTCCTCTGTGCCTGCTGGCTGCGCCGATCTGCCCCATGACCACACAGCGAGAAGAAAGCCCCAGCCAAAATAGTAAACTGGATCACAGCAGAATCCCCCTTCCTCCTCCTCCTTCGCCTTCACAACATCTGAGTCGTGGTCTGCCCGCTAGACAATATGCGCTGCAACTGGCAGTGAAAAATCTTGGCAGAGACCCGGATTACCTCGCTTGTGAAGTATTGCTTTCAACGTCCGTGTATGTGTTGTTTTTTTTCCTTCCTTTTTTCCTACTTCTCAGGCCTAGAGAGAAGGATTTTAACGACGTGCAACAGTTTCAACTAAATGAGTCACAGAGGTGGGACTGGTACTGCTGATGGCTTCCAGATAAGGTGAAAACTTTGACCCTGGAGTGAAAAAAAAGGACAGGGGCTGGGGGTTGAGGGGGAAAGAATGTCTTGAAAACTGCGCTGACCATAATTGAGCGGACTCTTTTGGTTTCATGGTGCGCAATCAGATATGAGACTTACGGTATTGCCTTTATTACTGACCTTTGGGTTTCATTTGTGACATTCCTAAAAAACTCTACTGCATATTACTTGTGTGTGTACAGTGTGTACACTAACGCACGAGCCCAGTGCAGGCCCTGTGCAGGTCAGCACTATTTCAGCTGCACTGTACAGTATCAGTATGTCGTTGGTCTATCGCCAAAGGGGTTTCCTTTGGCACACTGCAGAGGTGGCTCATTCCAGAGCATGGGTGGTTGTAGGAGAAGGGGAGGGGTGAAGGGGGTGAGGGAGGTGGGGCGGGACGGGGGCAGTAGATTCCAGGGGACCGACTGATCTGACCTTGGATCGCGGGGCGTGGAGATCCATGAAGTGGCACCGTGTTCTAACTGTCAAAGCCGTGGTTTGCAGCCGCTGCTGCCAAATACTGTATGTTTGCGAGTCATGCCTTATCACGTGTGGACGTGTTGCACAGACAGATGTATACATGCGGGTGTGTGCACTGGGTTAGTGTATGCTCACTGTCATATCTTTGCATCGTGTGTGTGTGTGTGTGTGTGTGTGTGTGTTCTCCAGGTGTAACGCCGCTGGCAGAATTTATACGACCAGTTAAACAGGGTCATATTATCAGTGCCCCTCTGACTTGTGTGTGCTTTTCAGTGCACCTGCATGTGTGTCTATGTGTATGTGAGCTGTAATGCTGTGCGTGCAGTGGGAGACAGTAGGGCGCCTGTTTACGGTCCTGTGAATAAAGAGGCAAAGTTCATCCTCTGGCCTCTTTATGCCACTATATTTCAGTGTCAGTTAAGGCCGGACACGACAGCAACTCAACAAATACATCATGTATAGCTTGTAAACTATGTCACCGATGACAGTTCTCCACTCATGGCTGATATTTAACTGAGGTAAATAGGAATTGTCATTTTCCGTAGTTGTTGTTGTTTTTTCTCCTGTCTTTGTCTTTTGGTGTCCAGTGCTGTAGCTACCCCTATTGACACCAATGCCATGTTACCTGTACACGTAACCACTATCTTTCCCGAACCTTAACCATGTGTTATTAAAGTTGCCTAATCCATAGCTTAACCTTAGTTTATGCTATAACCACACTATGTCCCTGCATCTAAACATACTGTAGTATGCTTGGATATTGTATAATAGTCCAACATTGCGTGGACGTCAGCCCTAGTTGTATCCTGTTCACATATATTGTTCTTTTGTATTTACATATGTTTACTTTCCCTATCCTTTCTTATATATATTTACGTAATATATATATATATATATATATATATATATCCTAATGTTTGTGTTCCCTCTGTGTGCTTGTGTTTGTGTTAAAGGTGTGTATGGCGGCACTGACTCCCCCTGTGGGGGCCAGCAGAGCTCTCTGAGCTGCTCCAGCTGCTGCAGGGGTGACAGAGGCTAAGACTGACCGAGGCAAAGGGGTGAGAGGGCTCTGGAAGTTTCTGGAAGTTTCTGAGAATTGCCCCGCCACTCCCGGTTAATTCCTGAGGCCCAGGGGTCAGAGAGAGCGGGACGAGGGGGAAGGGATTAGGGGCTGCAGGGCCACGGTCACATGCTCGACCTGCCAGACTGACCTTATTACACCCTGCATACATCCTATACATCCTTCTGCCTGCATTATTTATAGTTTTTTGTGTATGGGCTTGTATTTTTTGGAAGTTTTCGTCAGGATCCAAGAGTGCATTTTGTCACAGAGAGATGGAGAGTTAGAGAGTTTGTGTCACATTGTTGTTTGATATTTCAAAGCCTCTCTCTGTTCTCATTTCTGTTCATATCTCTCACTCTCTTTCAGAAACACACCTTTCCTTTTTTGGTCTTCAGTTAGTCTGTCCAGTTAACACATACACATATTAAGAGCTTTCCCCCACATATTGCCATCCTGCAGGATGGAGGTCGCAGTTGTCCAAACTGCTCCAGGGGGTCGCAGGAGCGCGGCCAACTCTCGTGGACCAGGCAGCCTCTAATATTCTGGTCTTTATGGGGCCAACCGGTGGTCTTTAGTGGGGACACATTCATTGTGGGCCTCCTGTTCTACAAAGCGCTTGTCAGTCATTGTGCTGAACTTGTGTTGTTTCTATGCAGCGCTCGGCAGCACAGCTGTCGTCAAAAGACCCAAGGCTACTCTACCCTCGCCTGAAAGAAACAAACAAACAAAGCCGTAAAACAAGAAAATGAAAGACAAAAAAGGGTCACAAATAATGAGTGTACAAAAACCATCTTGTCGAATTGCACCTTGGGAGTCTGTCTTCAGGAAGACTGAGGGGTAAGAAGCTTCTGAGCGGACCTGGGGCACAATGGGACTTGGCCCCTCCTGTGTTACTGTTAGCCAGGCCCTTTGGATGAACTTGTCTCCTTTCAGTTGGCGCTCTTATGCCCAGGTGTGTCCTTGTGTGTGTATGTGTGTGTGTGTGTGTGTGTGTGTGTGTGTGTGTGTGTGTATCCACAGCACTGACATGTCTTTGGCCCCAAGTGCTCCATTGAAAATAAGACGGAGAGCGGAGCGAATGAAAAGAGATAAAGTGCAAAACAAGGATGAGAGGAGGAATAAAAGAAGAGTGGCTTCCTTGCTTTTCAGGGCAAGGACAATGTTCAGGCCTTTCTCCCACGCTCTGTACAACACTCTCTCTGCCCCCGTGGTCTACTGAGTGTCCAAGACCAGCAGTTTATATTTTAATTTCTTGAAAGGCATTCAGTAATTTCATGTTCTGTGAGCAGCTTTCTAGTTAATTAATATTTCAAGGATGGGGGATATACTTTAAAATGTAAAAAGTGAGAATGGAAACAGATGCAAACAACAAACTTTTTATTGTTGACATTTTTTTACATTAGCCGCCACAATAAAAGTACCAAAATGATCCACAATTTTGCTTGCTAAATTCAAAATAGTTGGCTCCATATTGCCTTAACCCACATGTTACACATTTGCCATCATGTCATTAAATGACTACAAACATTTTCCTCAATATTAAGAACTAATACTCTGTCCATACTTTCCCAATATTGCAATCATCGTGCAGATCTCTTGGGTCCGGTAGCCAGCCAGCCGGCCAAGCAGCCATCCAGACAGGCCAGTGAATGGCTCGATGCCAAGGCCAATTGAGAGGTGCTGCTGTGGTGGAGAGCCAGAGGGGAGATGGTCATCCATTATTCATCACTAAGCCAAATAATCCCCAACAGAATTGGTCTGGTCTTGTCTGGCCCAACGGTTGGGGAATGGATGGGATGGTCCGGGGGGCAAGAGGGGAGGGTTTCTGGGGCTGGGGGATGGCAGGTTTGAGGTTTTTTTTCGGGGGAGGTTTAGTAGGATTTTTTGGGGGGCCGAAAGGGGGTAGTGAGCTCTCTGTAATGGGTGGGAGGGAGGTTCTTTGAGGATTAGATGCAAATATGTCTTTGATAGCTTTCACAGTCTGGGAGTCCCATTCTGTTTATGGATATTCATATTAAGTCTAATCTTTGGAAACAATCCCTGGCATGGAGGAGTGAGAGGCTGCTGGGATGAGGATGGAGCAGAGAAGCAGCAGGGGGTTCTTGGGGATGGAATGGACCTGAATGGGGTCTCCCGTGACCCAGATCAGGGGCAGGACCAGCAGAAACCCTTATTGTGTGTGTGAACCACCTAGTGGATCAAGGACCAGGTAAACACTGACCCTGTGTCCCATTCACTGGGAGCACTGATATGTAAATATGTAAACACACTTAAACACACACACACACACACACAACCATACAAATTCTTGCACAGATACACGCACAAACAAACACCCAGACAAAGCGATTGGCACTTCATCAGTGTCACTGACAAACAACTTGTTCAGACACAATATAGCCTTCGCCTTCTCTCCCGCTCTCGTTTTCTCTCTTTGAGACTTATCTGTCCTTGACATGGGTCCATGTCACTGTTTTGTCTGAACATCTCTCCCTCCGGGCAGCTGCTCTCAGATCGGCAATCAGACTGAAGAAGAAGAAGAAGGAGAAGAAGAAGAAGAAGAAGAAGTAAGCGGAAGTCGTTGTGGTTTTCAAAATACATGATTGACCTTATGTAGATCGGTCACTTTATGTTTATCCGTGCTCAATGATCCAAGACCCTTGGTGCAACAACAACAACTTTGGGCCATGTTGCAAATCAAACACATACGATGCAGTTCCTATTGTTATAGGCGGTCCCACCGCCAGGTTTCCCCTCAAACCGTGTCTCACGCTCTCATTGGCCGTAGCTCCCTGATTACCTCCCCGACAGGTTCATTTATTTAGCATGCTAGATGTCTGGAATGTCTCTGTGCTGCACCATCATTCGACAGTTCACACATTGTGCTTGAGTGCCAATGTGCGAGTGCCGAGCCAACGCAGATTTAGCCTCTGATTTGGAGGTTTTGTCTGGGAGCTCCAAAAACTGTCTGCAAGTGAAAAATCATGGCTGAAGTCGCGTAGTGTGAACTAGGCATTAACCGGTGAGATGTAACATGACTCGGTCAAGGAAATGCTGTAAATATATTGCGTTGTATCATAAGGTGTGGTATTGCATATCAACACAGAACCATGACGTATTGGTAGCATAGCATAAAGTCCCTGTGCATCACCTGGTTATCAAGGTTACCTGTTCAACATCTTCTTGACAAGCCGGACTGTCTGATGGATGTGATGCATAAGTAAATTCATTCAGCTGATCATTTCCTCTATGATGTATATGTTGTTAATGTGTGCCTCACAGCAAAGTGATGAAATGCAAAGTTAACTTCTGCTCCTCATGTATCATCATTTATCAATGCTTCTAAATTTGACAACTTGCTCATTGCTGTAATTTATCATTAGTTTGAAGTCAGTTCCTAACAACAAATACTTTGCACCATGGGGAAAAAAAGATTAGGTGTCAGTTAATAGTTTGTGTGCGCTCAAACACACATAATCAGTGGTTCTTTAAAGACACACAAACTGGAAGAAGGTCGGTAATCTGTGAGTCTTTTTGGCCAACACATTAGATTGTTTACCTGCTGTGTTGGTGGATGCGATGCAGAAAATGAGACGAAGCAAATGCAAAGTGTTCTTATTTCCCTTGTGTCCTCTTCTGCTTACACTTCAACTTCAAAATAATGTGTTTGTATGCATTTGAATGAAATCAAAAACCACTAAACACAGAGAAGAATGTAAACATCGAATCAAATATGAATGTATGAAAACTGTCAGTGTCACCATAAAATGACACATGCCAACTCAACATTAAAATAGCTTGACAGTTGACAGTAAAAACTAAATATGCAGCTTTATGTTTGTCAATTGAGCAAAACGATCACACCAAAATCTAAACTCAAGTCTGGGTCTAGTGGCAGATATGCTGTCTGGTAGCAAAGTTGAGGTGGGGTTGTTAAAGCCTGCTCAGTGTAACATTACAGTATTTGTTTATTACATCCAAGTTCTCAACATTCTTCCACAGTTGTGCTTTTAAGAAGCAACACTCGCCATTTTTTCCGTTGGTATCAAGGGGGTCCAAAACTGCACTGCACGGATGGGATGTGTCGCTCTTCAGGTTGGGTCTTGCAATACACTTTGGGACTATAGCGTAGTTGTGTACAACAGAAGTTACCCCGAAACAAGTGCTGGACAACTCATCCACAGCCATGTAGTGGACCAGACATGGCAAGTCCTCCTCCTCGCAGCAGGTCAGAGAGCAAAGGGTGAGTTTAGGGAGAAAAGGGAGGAGGGGAGGTTTTCATTCTCCTCCCCCACCCCAGCTGGGCCTGCGGTCTCTCTCCCCCCTCTCTCCCTCTCTGTCCTGGTAAGCTGTATAGGGCTCCAGGTCGGGAAGTTCATGAAGGAGGGTTTCCCTCTCTATCGTAGACTGTGTGTGTGTGTGTGTGTGTGTGTGTGTGTGTGTGTGTGCATGGTGTAGTGTCTCAGGGGCATTGGGGGAAAAGGAAGAGAGCCAGACAGCAGATCATCTCACTGCACACCCAAACATACATACACAAACATGCAGACACAAGTGTGTGCATAAAGTACTTTATTCTATATTGTAGTACTGAGAGCACAGTTGACCAGAAAGCAGAAATACATTATTTGTACCGGTGCAATTCTTTTTACTATTAAGTATTGTTGCTAATGTGCAAAATACGATTGGTCACATGACAGTGGATATGACATAACTGACAGTGGCTGTGTTTTTATCTGCCGTTGCTACAATTGCACATTTCTAGCCAGTGTAGCTATTTACATCGTGAGGAGACAAAACACAATGGACTATGTTTTCCATTTGAATGTGTTCACCCTCTTCTTTCACTGCGGTCGGGAGAGGGTGGGGGTAACAGGGAGGTACACTGTCTGGAGGGAGGGGGGGGGGGGAGGTGGGGGGCGCTGACCACATAAATTTCTCTCAGGCCCCGTACACCACACGCAAAACCACTTTGCTGTGCGTGTATTTCATATGTAAGTGTGTACAGTATTGGTGAATTATGGCAAATTCACATACAAATGAATGGACTGGGCTGTTGCATGTGTGTGTATGTGTGTGTGTGTGTGTGTGTGTGTGTGTGTGTGTGTGTGTGTGTGTGTGTGTGTGTGTGTGTGTGTGTGTGTGTGTGTGTGGATGGAGGGGTTTGGGGATCCTGGGACCCCTTTTCCCAGACATGCACTGACCTTTCCAACCAGACAGGGATAAAGGGACAAGGAGGGAGGGCTGAGGGCATGAGGGCACTGGAGTGTGTATATGTGAGTGTGTGTCTGTGTGCTTATTTGCGTGTCTGTGAGTGAGTCCATGGCTGTATCCTTGTGTGTGTGTGTGTGTATGTGTGCGTGCTGGTTGATTTTGTGGACCTCTGAACCAGTCAGTTCTCCCCGTCCTGCTGAGTTTGGCCTGGTGCAACCAACCCCCCACCCGCAAAACGCGCACCACCCCTACAAACCTCCCCCTCCTCTTTCCCTCTCTCTTCATCCCTCTCTTCTCTCTTCTTTTGTTGGACCAAGTCATTGTGCTATCCCCGCAGCGCTCTGTATGCAAAAAAGGTGGTGCTCTGAGGGCTCGCCAGCTCCGGACCCTTGCAAATCAATTTGTCTGTGGAAAGGGTGAGGGCAAGGAGGTGGGATGGGGGATTGTGGAGCACCGAGGACAACTGGGTGAAAAGCCTGAGGTATGCAAACTCTCCCTCCCGACAATGTCATAGTTTCTACTCCTTTGCATTGTTTGTTACAAATTAGGAAACTTTCAATAAGGCCAATTAGCCCAGAGAGATGTGATTTTTTGTTTTCATAGTTTGAGCAAATGAGCATCACCAAAATACAACCTAGTCTCAATCTTGTCCAAGACTTTTTTCATAAGGACAATTTATGCAGAGCTCACTGCATTTTGCCCTTTTCAATCAGAAGCATCATAATAATTGTTTCTATGCGTTTTAGACCGAAGACACTGAAAACATGAATATTGACGTTTTGATGTTTTCTTTATTTGGATGTTGTTAGTAAGGAACAAGAAAGAGAGGTGAATCCAGAATGACCCCGCCGCTCTGAGAGGAGGATCAGACATTGATTGTGGTTGTCCCTCTCTCCCTCTCTCCCCCTGGATGCAGACAGGACTCTCCCCAAAGCACACAAGCTTGAGAGGGTCTTTGCTTGACTGGAACAACGATGATCAATACCTGTCACTTCTGTCTGGTCTGGCCAGAGCCCTGCTCCCCTGCCCCCCCAACACACAGTGGGAGAGCTTGATGATGCACACACACACACACACACACACACACACACACCTACACACATGAAGACACACAAGCACAGTGTATGCAGAAATCCAAATAGTTAAATATAAATAGGCGGCCCACATGCATGTACACATGGGTATAAGAGGGTGAGTGCATGCAAACAAGCACAGGAAGACATATGGTGTAAATATACAGAACACACAGAGACGTACACACAAAGCATCTTGTCAGATGGACGAGCACACTGACACACACACACACACACACACACACACACACACACACACACACACACACACACACACACACACACACACACACACACACACACACACACACACACACACCTACACACACACACACACACACACACACACACACACACACACACACACACACACAGGCTGTGACAGCGAGGTCAGACAGGGCATTCAGACCCAGACACTAGTCTCTTCTCTGGGGTCAGACCACAAGGCCAAGGTCTACTCCCTAACCCCAGTGGCCCTTCAGACACACACACACACACACACACACACACACACTGACCAGCCAGGGCAACATAGAGGGGGGTGAAGAAGGGAATGATGGGGGATGGTTGAAGGAAAAAGAAATCGGTTTGAATACAAGAATTGATGGTAAAACATGGGTTATTATTTGAATATGCAAATATGTATTAACTTGGCAGATTAGTTTATAAAGACCAACGTTTCTATCATTTTTAATGCATGTAAAAAAGAAGTTCCTCAACCTTGAACTATCATTATTCAGTAAATGTGAATTAATCCATGTAATCCAGCTATTTTCTTTATCAGCCTGGCGGTGTGAAAAGGTGAAAATAAAAAGAAAACGTATTGGGCTGGCTGTTATAGAAGAGAAGGGAGGGGAGGGTAGGAAGTCATAAGTAAAGCCTGCTTCCTTTCAGCAACTCGCTCATTCATTTGCTTGAGGTCTCCTTCCTTGCTCATTTTTTTTTCTTCTTATTTTCAACTCTCTCTCTCTCTCTCTCTCTCTCTCTCTCTCTCTCTCTTCCACCTCCTTGTGTCCTCCCTGTCTTCTTACTCAAGAGACCCTTGCTCTGCCCAGCTAGAGAGATAAGGAAGTGGAGGGGGCCAAGTTTACCACTGCAGATAAGCTGTAATTGCAGGGTAATAAAAAGATTGGAAAAAAAAGAAAGAAAACGGAGGAAGAAAGAACGGACACAAAGGGGTGAATTGATCAGAAATGATTGATGCAAGCGTCGACACTCCAGGTCGCTGACAGTTATCAGCGAGGGCAACCTTTAGCTCATTGCAGTCATCTACGTGCAGCAGAAGACCCAGTGGCTGCACTCAAACAATAACCGACAGCCTTGACCCCTCTGATAAACAGCGGCAGCAAACTAACTAGTTGAACAATCACTTCTCTGTTCTGCGACATCGCTCAGTCAGTGCTCCTGTAAACGCTGGTCGTTAACATGGACATTGTGTTCACACACATAAAACCAGCTGTTCCAGTTTTGTACATTTTTTTGTTGGTGTCGTAAAACTAGTAAATCATTCAAATGGCTGTTATTGTTTGCTGTCAGTCAGCGGAGTAAACAATCCCGTTTTACCATATTTCACCCGGCTGTGCCCTGAAACAAAGTGTTTCAATTCTAAAGGGAAGGCTAAAATTAAAGCTGACGATTGCAGTTGTTTGTTCTAGACAAAATACGCTATACTGTGCTAAACCAAACAATAACATTTTAACTATCCACATTTCTATGTGTTATTTGAGTAAAATTAAAATGCAATAATCAAATTTTTTTTCTTCCTGTTCACATACTTATATGACAATATTAAAATGAAAATGCAAAAGCTGTTTGACATTACATTTTTATTAACCTTACCGTTCTGTACAGTGGACATTCAAATGTTAATTAAAATGCAATATAAACAATGTATTATAGTTTTCCATTCATGGAAGCATTATCTAAGTCACAATTAAAATTAGAATGCAATTTTCCAACCTTTAAAAATAGAATTGAAAAACGGCAGTTGACACCACATTTTCAAAGAATTACAAATAAGGAGGTTTTCTTCCTAAAACACAACCATATTGTTTTTTCACGAAACAATATGTTCATAATTTACGTTTGTAACACACATTATCTGTCCTTCGTCTGAAAAGGAACAATTTGTTCTGAGTTATTTACACAAAATAAAGATTTGATATATTCTTTTTATTTCACTAATCAAGAGATGTCCATGCAAAATGTATCTGTTATCGATCTTTCTGAGCCGCTGTTCAGGTTTGCTCCCTGGATCATTTCACATTTATGTCTGACACTAACCAATGATGGAGATGTATTTTACAATTTTGATATTTGCTTTGTGAGCAGTACTTGAAAATATAGCTGTTGAATCACAAAAAAAAGTCCTTGAAGGGTTTTATATGTTTTAGATTTTTCTGACAGACCAAAAATGTAATAGTTATTTACTTTTGCTGCTGACTTCTATTGCTTTTGAGTTTGACTATTTCTAATAATGTAGGCAATGGTGATATTTGGTATTAGTATTCATATTTTTTCATGGGGAGCATTTGCAGTGATGATTTTTAGACTGTTTGTACAAAGTTGTTTAAGGTTTGAAGTACTTATTATCAATTGACTGTGGCTTTTCAGGACTTGGAATATGGAATATAAAGTCTTGTAACCTTAAACCCCAAACTCTGAAATGTCGTCTACTAAAAAGATTGTTCCAACCACTTTCAGCACTCAAATTACAAAAAAATCCAAAGCAAAATGTTCATCCTGTGCAACAGCAACCCAAAAAAAAGAGGTGTATTGAATAGTTTGTTTCTGAGAGATTTGAAGTTTCCACGTCAAATGTCAAAGTTTCAAAGCCGAGCTGCACTGTTGATGTGAATATCTTTCATGACGATGAATAGAGCTTGTGTTTGATTAAAAAAAAAGAATTGAAAAATGAATAACTTCACATATTTCATTACGACGCTTATTCATTTTGGAGGTTACGCTGGTGAAAGGAGGCATGTTGTAGTGTGTGACAGGCAGGTTTACCGTTGGTGTGCTGTGTGACCACCAGCCCTTACTTCCTTCCTCTCTGCTGGCCTGGGGAAGAGTGTGTGTCCTGTTGCTCTGTTCCTCTGGGGCTTGTGCATGCATGTGTGTGTGTGTGTGTGTGTGTGTGTACAGTACGCTTGTGTGTGTGTGTGTGTGTATGTTTTTGGTCACGCACCGACACTCACGGGAGGTCAGGTGAGATTGGGTCTGGTTCCTGATTCCTGGAAGAGTGGACAGCTGCAACATCTCACACAAATGCCACGACATAAAACACACAAACAAAGCTCAAACACATCCTCATTATTTCTCTCGGACCATCTCTCTTTCTCTTTTGTAAAGGCTTGTCTCAAAGAGTGGCGAACCCAAACCATTTTTTCAACATGTGTCCAAAACTGTCTCGTAAATTGCCGTCAAATGCCTGGTCGTGATCTTCTTCACTTATTCTTTGATCAGGTTACGCGTTCAAATCTAAATTTAGCAAATTTTAGACTTTTTTTATTAATGCAAAGTGCTTGTGTGGCTTTAAAAAGTTAATATCAGAGAACTTATGTTGTTTGAAGGTACTTCTCCATATGTATGTGCTGACTGGCAGCAATATGGAACATATTATATTTCAGTCTCTGACCACCTTTTTTAATCTAATCATGTGTTATCTACCCACCTCACTCTCCTGTACACAGACTTATCTGAGGGGCCATTATAGCAACTTCTCCATATACTCATATCTTCATCAACGGTGATAAGATACCTGGGAGGGATGTAGACCAGAGAAGGGTCCTGGCAGGGTCTCCCTCACCCTCTCTCTTACACACACACACACACACACACACACACACACACACACACACTCACAAGGCCATAAACAGGTTGTCTGCGTAGTATCAGAGACGTGGCTTTGCTGTGATGCACTGGAGGAGCCGCAGTCTCCTGCTCTCTTAGCTCTGTGTAAATACACCGCTCATTGTTTATACAGCGCGGTGTGGCTTCAGGTTCCAGGGACCATCACTCTGGGTCTGGGTCAGATCGCCAGAAACACACACACACACACACACACACACACACACACACACACACACACACACACACACACACACACACACACACACACACACACACACACACACACACACACACACACACACACACACACACACACACACACACACACACACACACATACATTCATCCTAATGCAAACCAGACTCCCTCTCTCCCTCTTTTCTTAGAGAGAGAGAGAGAGGGAGAGGGAGCGCTAGTAGGGAGACCGCACAGCGTTGGATCTCGGCCAAATGGACCAGCGGAGCTTGTTTGGAAAGCTTTCAGTCAGAAAGCCACTTTTTGGCAGGGGCCCTGTGAGTGCTGCTGAGCCCTCTGAAGCGGGATGGAGCTGCTAAAATAAATAATGGTTAGGGCCGAGGAGGTAAGAGTGGCGTTGGAGGGTAGGGGGTAGAGGGGTAGCAAGAGGAAAAAAAAGAGGGGTGGGGGCAGTGGAGGAACGGAGGGAGAAGTGAGGGGGGGCGGGGGGGGGGGGGGGGGGGTTTAGAGGCCGCTCCTGTAATTATATATGTCAGTCGACACCAAGGCACTTGGACCGCCAACGCTCACGTTTCCACCTCGCTCTCTTGCTGTCACCAGATAGAGAGAGAGACGTGGAAAAAGAGAGAGGGGGAGAGGAGAGCATATGTACGTTTGTGTGTCTGAATTTGTACTATTGCATACACATTTTTATGTGTGCAGCAGCATGCGTCTGTGAACAGTCCTGTGCGGGTGCGTGAGTGTGTTTGTTTGTGTGTGTGTGTGTGTGTGTGTGTGTGTGTTGGTGGGCCTGCAGGGACACAAACCTGGTCATTCTGGGAGAGGGAGATAAGGAGGTGTTTCAGACAAGAGTGTGTCGGTCTTTCAGCAGGGAGCAAAGTAGTGGCCCCTCTGTACACTGGCTCGCTAACAAATTTCACACATTAGCTGAGTGGAGCATAGGCACTGAGTATGTGGAAGTTCACTAAACTGGACTTGCTTTTGTTTACTTTTCATGTTAAGTTCACAGGCAAATCTGTTGATTTACCGGATTTTCTGAATCAGTTTAATTTGAAGTAAAACTGAAAGTGAGGGCGCTCAAAATGACGCTAAACGACAGCAATGTCAACGCTGTTAAGTTGCATAGCTGCATTCATGTCTGCAGTATGGGAAGATCAGCAAAACCTCTTGTTATTGTGACTTGGGAGTATTCACATTATTCCAAAAATGCTTACTCTAATTGCTATAGCTTGTAATCACACCAAGCAAACTAAGTAAAATGTAAACAATGTAACATAAGTACGGAAAACACGTCACGAACATCACTAACGCGGGAACTCACTCTTAAAAAAAAACATAAACTTTACCAGACGACCCTCTCTACCCCATGAGCCACGGCCGCCCCACAATACCGGTCTCCTGGTTGAAAGTCCCCTCCTGCCTTTAAGTGTTTAGGGTTCTTCAGTCTTTATACTACGTCATTGGTCATTTTGTCTGAGCATCTAATAAATACATGGATGGGTTTACATTGTGGTTGCTTGAAAGCGTGGTGCGTTTTATACAGAAGCTAACAGGTGACTTGAGCGTCAGTATCAGATGGCGAGTGGCGTGAAATAGCTTTAGTATTTAAGAATGGGCTTGAAACTCCCGAGATGTCTGGCTTGGAAATTACAACCAGGAGACTGACTGATTATCATCTTCTTTCATTCATTCATTCATTCATTCCCAGATCTTGACAATTATTTTGTAACAATGCTATCATTACTGAAATGAATGATGGCCAAAACTACAAGAAAAAGACCCAAGCTGTAATAAACCTAAATTATCCTTTAAGGTCACAGGTACTTAATAGACTTTCAACCGTCTCAGTAAGTCCTGACAGTTTAACAGTTGAAACTGATGCGGCTAAATAGAATTCAGCCATTATTAATTTCTCTTTTTTGCTTTTCCTGCAGTGATACGATCAAATGTCTTTCGAGCAATAATTCCCTTTTTGCATCTGTGGCTTTCACTGTATCTTCAGTGTGTTGGTCTAATCTGATCCATCCAGTCATCTCATTTAACTAAATTGACTCATTGTTACTGTTAACACCGACTGTAAAACATTGAATAAATGAAGCTAGCGTGAATTCATGCAGGACACGGAAGTCATACGCTCCCCCCAGCTGTAACCAGCTGACAGCCAGCCAATTGAATCATAGCTTCCAATCGGGCCACGCACCAATCACAGCACTCTCACTTCAAGGAGGTTTATTTTAAATATGACTCCCTCCTCCACTGATTCATTCTACCTACGCTGTTACAGACCGTACTGCTGGCAAAGCTTTGCCTCCTCCACCCCAAGCCTCCACCCTTTTCTAGTCCAGAGCTCATCTTTCATGGCAAATGGTTGAAATGTATTTTAAAAATGTACTTCGGCTCATTCCTGTAAACCCTTGGGGGGGTTATTGCTCGGTGCTCCCCGTCTTAGCTTGGTAGCTGCTGGCTAATCCGGGGGGAGCATTCAAAGAGCGGAGCCATCATCGCCAAGTTTAACTGTATTTCCATTTGTTGCAATAAATGGTGAAAATCTATGACGAGAGTGTTCCTGACTGAATTGTAGTTAAGGTATATACGTGTATTGATTCACTTTGAAAATGACATCAACCTACATATGAGTGCAAGCACATAGAGCATTCCTTTGCTCTCGCTCACTAATTCTTTCTCTTTCTTCTTCTGCTTTGTAGTGATCTGCCTCGCTCTCTGATCTCAACTAGGATCAGGTCCAAGGATCTCACCCCAGAGACACAATTACCACACCGGGCTAAATGTGCCGCCCACAAGCTACAGTTTCCATCAAAGGCCCTCCGTACGCTCTCCAACCCTTGTTTCCTCTGATGCTTTCTGTCTTTCTTTCTCCATTATTAGTATATCTCATTCACACACTCGACCTGCTTTCATTCCTTAACGTTGCTCTCACTTACTCACTCTTTTTCTCCATCAGGTGAAATGAGAACTCACCACACGCGGTATCTCGGAAGGACATAACAACAATACCAACACAGATTTTGATTAAAATGTTTTGCAACTACTGTCGAGAGCTGAAATCCCACCAAGAGGGACAGTCAGATAGAGTGTCAGACAGTCGTCAGCGGTGGTCCGAACCGGCTAGGAGTGTGTGAGAGGTGTTGATTTAGCTGTAGGAAGGAGGATTAAATGGCTCATTGGCGGGGCTAGGAGGGGAGAAGGTGCGAAGCGATCAGCCCTCCCTCTCCCCCTGCTCTCTCTGCCTCTCCCTCCCTCAGCCAGGAGAAAAGGCCATTGGGGCTGAACAAACAAATCACATGGCCATCAAACACTACTCACCACTGCTGCACTGGGACTTCATTCAGACAGCATTTTACTGGTCTCTGCAGTGTGCTCATACACCACATCCAAAGACGCACACACAGTCTGAACACACACACACACACACACACACACACACACACTCATGCACGCAAACATACACGCTGCCGAGTCTCCCCATCAACATGACAGTGGTTTTACAAGTCCCCATAGTGTGAGGTCTCTTATTCCCAGAGTAGCAGTAGAACAACATCAGCAGAACGAGTGGAGGGGGGGGGGGGGGGGAGGAAAAGAGGGACAATTCAACTATTGAACTGCTGCTGCTCCGCGTTGCAGGGAGGGTTGTCAATAAAGCTCATAAAAAAAGGTTGTGAAAGTTGTAACTGTTTTGTAATGGGAAGTTGGTGTCAACTCCCTTTAAAGTTATGGCCCATTTAAAGAGAAGTGTGCTTAAACGTGACAAGGATGCACCTTGCAGGACATTTAAGATTGATGGGGAAGACTGAAAATGGTCGTTAGGTTGGAACTTCAGTCGTGTGTGTGCATGTGCATGTGCATGCGGTTTGGGAGGGTGTGTGTGGTATGACAACCTGCCTGTAACAGAAACCTCGGGCTGGCATTTTCTTTTTCGAAAACAGAACTTTCACTTTCATGTTCTCTCCCTCGCCCCTCGGTTAGCCACTAAATATCACTCTCCCCTCTTTAAAACAAACAAAGCCAGTTGAGTCTAGCATTAGCTGCTGTTTGAAATGGCTCCGAGCCCTCAGAAGGAACCCCTACAATCCTTTAAAAAGTGTATCATACACAAAACACGCACCGACACCCTATTCGTTTTTTTAAAAATCGGATGGAAAATCTCTGAGTTGACTGGATAATCACAGCCGTTGGTTATTAGGGCTACCGTGGTATTATGGAGGGATGTGGGAGAGGCTGTGGGAGACACAGATAGTGGTAGAGAGAGAGATAGAGAGGCAGGGGGAGAGATAAACAGATAGCAAAGGGCACAGACTCTGGTTTTAAACTACGCTAAATACCAGCTACCTCCAAACCACACATGACACGGAGCTATCGCCAAAGATAAGTCTTCTGTGTCATAACTGTCATAACATAATCACAAGGAGCTTATGGTAAAGAGCTCGGTTTCCATCGGTTTATGAAAACATATCTCGGCTACTGTGTTTCATCAGCTGCTATAAAACACATTCTCAGTAGGTCTCACAACACCTTAATACATTCACATTAAAAAGCTGTGATTTCTTTTAAGTTGTGAAATTGTACTGTTGGTTGCCATCCAAGCAGAGGTTTGTAATTTGTCTTGGGTTGGGTGGAATCTCTTCTTGTACCACAAGCGTTTGTTAACGGACTGTCGTGATCTTTCTCTTTGTTCAGAATATCTGCACATTAAAAGCTGCCAAAACTGAATGTTCAGAGGACAACAAAAAATGTGTGTGATTTTGTTTTTATTTATTTATTATTATTTAATGGACCCAAAAGCAGGACTCACAGACAGGTACAGGTGGAAGTCTTAACTAGGCAAAAACACAGAAATGTTCACAGCAGACTGTCCAATGAAGTCAGACTTCCAAAAAATACTAAGCAGGGTCAAAGTCAAAACGGAGAAACAAGGTCAAAACCACTTGAAAACTATTCAGAAATGATCTCTGAAACGCTCAAACAAACAGTAAAGAGGAACTGGCACAGATAAAGGGGAGCACACAGACTAAATACACAAGGAAGGGTAATCAGGGACAGGTGAAACTGATCAGGGCGAGGCAGGTAATCACACTGGCGGGAAACACACAAGGGCAGGAAGTGAAGTATCTGTAACTAGAGACAAAGGTGAGTACCAAAATAAAACAGGAAATAACTGAAAAACTAAAAACAAGAAAACATAACCTTAATATCTGGACCAGGATGTAATATTCTCCAAATAAGACATATTTCACTTATTGATCTAAAAGCAAAAACTAGTATGTAATAAAGGGATACTGACTACAATTTTACACATCAAAATCACTTCACTCGTCATGGTTAGTCCACCTCAGCCTCTGAGAACATGTGTATAAGTCCTCTATGGCTCCGGAGCAGCTTGTCAAGTCTGAGATCTGAGAAAATAACCCTGAGGATGTCATGTCATCAGGGTTATCTCAGATTTCACTTGAGATATCAACATTTTTAACAGAAAGTAGTTACAAATGGAAGTGTGGAGTTTTAAAAACATGGGTGTTTTGCCAGATAGGGACGATCTAATGATGTCTAGGAAATGTAGGACTTTTCTGGGCGTGACTCATGCTAGGGATTTAAAGTGAGGGGGCAGTGCCCATTCGTTGCACATTGCGTGCCCCACCAGTATGCACCGCCCAACCTCCCAAAATTGGTTTTCAAATAACAAGAAAAAAATAAACTGCATCCACTGCAAAGTGTGAAAATTCATTGAGAGTATTGGGGAACGTTTTCTCCAACCACTGTCGATTGATACATCGTGCACCTCAGACACAGCTGGTCCTGATAGATTCCACACAGACGTGTCGCACTCAGACAGCCTCGGGAAGGGTATAGGTGCTGAGGGTGCTGCAGCAAACCCCCACCCCCAGGGTGAGGTACATGTGTACTGTTTTTTTTTTGTGTTACATTACCGGTACTCGTTTGTTTTAATTATTTTGCGAGCAGCGGCTGCTTTAAAGATGATTTCCTATGATATTTTGTATAGTGTCCTGTTGTCATTTGTCTGTAGGCCTGTTGATCTGTTGTGGCAGGAAGGTTTGGACTGGATTCAGGCAGCCTCTCTATATAACTTTTCAGCACGTAGCACACACCAATGTGGTTTTGTCAGGAGTGACGACTGTGCTGTCAATGGTTATACTGATGGCTAAAATAGCCATTTCTGAACTATGCCGTTTTCGTACTGTCATATTGTCTTCGCTGACAAAACGTCATATGGTGCTTTCAAGATACGATTGATAGTGCTGCAGGGGCTTTATGAAAGTCTTTTGTACAAAAGTGTAATTAAGTCAAAATAATACTGTGGTTTTATTGGCCAAATAAAAAATGCACTGCATGCATATTGTAAGTAAGAAAGATCAGGTCACATCGAAACAATACAGGGAATCTTGCTAAACAATCATGATGCAACAGCTTCTCACAAAGCTACATTTACTTCATCAATTCCTCACTGAAATATACAAAATACAATGTAAATATGAGCAATATTTACATTACATTTATTATTTTGATTGAACAAAATGTTTAAAAAACATTAAACTGAATATATTGTATAGTCTTGATGTGGCATTTCAACTTCCTCCAATTCAACAGTTGACACAGTTAATGCCTCAAATGTTTTTTTGTATGATATATTTTATTTCTACTAAAAAAGGAAAGATACAGATGATGATTAATTGCTATAAGCTTGGCTAATGCACAACATCAGTTGCAGAACTCATATTCTGGTGACAAGCAGATACCCGAAAGCTACAAAAATGAATTTTGCACCACTTTCCTCTCAGGGTTCAAGGTGTTTGTCAAATCTCTGTCTCTATCGGGACGCAGTCTGACATCTGTAATGCATTTTTCTGTTCTTTTTGCATGATTAAGCAAACTTGGCATGCAGGTGCTACCCAGTGGACTGCACCAGCACAACAATATTCCCAGAACAAATTAAAGTAGCTGTCATATGGATCAGTCTCTCGCTCTCTCTCTCTCTCTCTCTGTGTTTTTTCTCTCTTTCTTCTCTCTCTTCTCTATGTTTCTCTTTCTGCCCCCCCCTCTCTCTCTCTCTCTCTCTCTCTCTCTCTCTCTCTGACACAAACAAAACCAAACTAATGATACAGCCAATCTCAAATCACAGGAGAATGGCAGAAATCAAACAAACAGAGATTCATGAAACTACAAATCTCTCAAACTTGGAATGGATGGGTCTAGAGAGAGCCTCAGTTTCACTGCATTGTGAAATGTTTGCAGTCTGCTCTGATGTTAGTGCATCAGCACCATGGGCCCACTCACCACAGTAACGGCTAAGGTGAGGCGGCGCTGCAAATCCCAGCAAAACTGAATGCACTGCGTCCTGCTCTAAGAGTAATGATGAAGGGTTCTCAAGTGACATCACTAATGCGCTAACTAGTTTTAGTCCTCCCCAGTCTCATCACTTATTCAGATGAACCCAGAGAGAGAGAAAGAGACCGATATAGAGAGAGGGGGAGAGAGAGGCGACAAGCACTTCGCACTCTCAATTACGCAGTGGAGCTCATCACTTGGCAATCTGTCCCTATCGCTTTAATTGGCTTGTAATATTACCTCTGATCTTGTCGCCCAATTAACAGGCCTGTCTGGCAGTAAGACTGGGAAGCCGGCGAGCATGTGATGCCTCCCGATCTGTGCCATATGGAACAGAACCACTGATTGGCTACTGATGAGGCACCGCTTTGCTCCTCTCACACCAAGCCACTGTGTGACAAGGGAGGGTGTATGTCCCTGTGTGAATAGGCATGTATAACTCATGTTGTGGGGACATGAATCTGTTGACACACTTACATTGTGGGGACTTGCCATCCTTTTGGGGACAAAATGCAAGTCCCCCTAAGTATTTCTATATCGATGAGACTGATTTTGCACTTTTGGGACTAGAGAACTTGGCAGAAGCATATCTACTGGTGAAACAATCAGGTTGTGCATTTTATTTCTCAACTCCAGTCGTACATCCCAAGTTGCTAGTTGTACTTTAAACAATGAACAGCGCATGGAAGAGGAGGTCTTGGCCCGGATACCCTAGAAATATAGCCCATTGCAACTAGAGGCTCATCCATTGTCAGACTGATAGGTTCCAAGGTTGTATATCAGTCGACATAAGCCAAATATGATGCATCTGCAATAAGCTGACATCAGCTGGTAAATTGGTCCACCTTATCATTCATCTGTATCCTCCATCTATGTGGGTCCCCCAGGGCTCTATACTTGGACCCATTTTTTTTTTTTTATCAATTTGCTCCGGTAAGGTCAGTTTATTTAAGAAACACAGCATCCCCTTTTACCGGTATGCTATTGACACACAGATTTACTCTGGAATTAATTCAGCTCCTCATTATTCAGAACAGCTCCCTCATCCTACTTTTTTTGTGGTAATACAAATGTGTAGCTTTGTGACATCACTTGATTTCCTGCTAAATGATCAACAGTTAGTGGCAGCAAAATGGCAAAAAGGTAGCAATGTGCCCTCAAAAGGAGGAGAGGAAGAAGAATACTATGTAAATGCGGTCCATTTGCCAATTACAACACGGATGAAAACAATGTAGGTTTCAAAATATTTAAAACTATTGGCTTTGCAAATGTTAAAATGTGGAAGGAAATGCATTAAACAAGTGTGTGAGGCCTCACGAATACACACTCTACATAAGTGTCAACTCCCCAGGGTATCTTTTCCAGCATATCAGGAAATACTGTTCATTACTTCGTATGGATGTGAAGGCAGCTCTGTAACCCAGCAATCTGCCGTTGTACAGCCCTGTCTGTGGTAGCTGGTCCTTCCATGGTGAGATTTCTCAGACCTAGAAAGGGAGAGGAATCCAGTGCCCTCTGTCATTAGGCATGGTGACGACTGAGGGCATTCAAATGGGAAGCAGATCCCTTTAAATGCTGACCCATTTGAGGCTGAAAACCGAAAGGAATCAGATGGGCAGAGGTGGAGAAGACAAGAAAACAAGAGATCAGTATTCATAGAAAGATCAGAGCAAGTTAGCCTGTATATCTTGCCCTCACTTTCTTTCTCACTATGCTGTGGGCATTACTGGTCCAAGATATACTAATACTAAAACTATTTCTCCTTCTGGAAACATATAACAGCAGCAGGACACAATATCTCATAATCTCTTTCCATTTCAGCCTTCTTCGCCTCAGGACTCGGTGACATAATATTCTGCAAAGATCGTACAAGTCAAATCACTGCGATGCCTTTGATTTCACAGTCCAAGGTGTTTAACATTCAACTGCTCTGCCAGCTGACCAGAGTACAAGCTCCAGAGGCCTGGGCCCCAGCCAGTGCACCAATGCCAGGCGAGTATCCCTGGACGCTTAGCGCTTGGCAGGGAACCCACTAAACAGTACATGGCATGAAACCCATGCCCGGTCCAGCAAAGCTGTACCTGAGAAGAGGAGACGGTGGAGAAAGGGCCTGGGTAGAGGAAGTAGCAAGAGAGGACAGTGGAAATTGAGCAAGAAACAGTGTGGAAGTGGTGGAGAAGAAAGGGGCAGAACAGGAAAAAGAGACAAAGAATATGAGGACATGAATGAGCCTGTCTGGCCTTGTCTTTGTGTCCACAGCGTTTCTTTCTGCTCTTTTTAACTGAATGCCAGGCCATCCCAGCACTGCTATTTCCCCATTAACAGGGCCCCACATCTGTTTCTCTCATTCCAGCTGCGCTTTAAGGTCCCTGAAGGTGCAGTTAAATTAGAGCCAGCACAGGTTTATAAATGTAAAATCCTCCAATAATCTGGAGCTGACATGACCCCTAATCTTCTCGCTCTAGTCAGCAGGGTGAACGGTGCTAACTGAGGCTTTGGCAGCACCAACATGTGTTTTGGCTGCCAGACGTTTAAGAGGAAGGTACAGCCACGGAAGATTTTATGGGGGGGAACAAGTTCTTATTTGTGTGTCTTTAAGCATGGTTGAGACATGTAGGTGGGTAGGACAAATATCTGTTTTACTGCTGTTTTGATAAATAACACTAATACTGTAGTTATTCCAACGAATCAATTCATGTCCTGGAACTACACTTGGAAAAACATACTTTATGTGGAAATAAAAGTGTTTCTTAAAATAATTTAACTTGCTCCTTCTATTTGCAATAAACAATTCAACAGTGGATTACAGAATCTTTCAAGATCATGACTAATCCTCTGGGGATAGAAACAGCGTATAAAGGACGGAGAGAAATAAAGAAGACAGAAAACCCATGTCTCTCAGCTCCAGAGGAGGGGGTTTCACTAAACTAGCCTGTCTAATGCAATTAATCTAATTGGAGCCGGCGTAAAGTGACAAATTACTACCTTTCACACTAGGGACTAAGAGAGAACCTCTGGAGATGGATGTAGGAAAGGATACCTAGGTAGTTAATGTTATATCTGTTAATTCCATCTTAAACCCTTTTGTAAATCGCTGAAAAAACATTAGATAAAAATAATTTGCCATTATCCATTATGATTTTGTTCAGAGCATGTGTTAATTTGAACGGCACAGTATGTACATATACAGTACATACATAGATACATTTTGGGCTACAAATAGAGGCAAATTATCTTCATAACATCTAAATTGTTTTATATGACATTCATGTCTTTATAACAGATGATTAATACAATAATTGATTTCTTGGGAGAAATTAAATATGAAGCATCAGTATTTTGTCAACTGACTGTTCATTAACTTGAATGCATAGACCTCTCTGAGCCTTGCAGTCATAGTATCAATATCAGCATCTCTGCCCTATTTGCTTGAATCTGCATGCATTTCCACTTGACATTTGAGTTTTTGATTTAATCTCAGAACTTATGCACATGAACTCTGCATATTTCAGTGAAATTGTGTTAATGCGTGCCCTTTGCTGTAACCTTGATTACTTGCTGTAGTATCAAAAAACCTTTTTTGCGGACATTGATTTCTGCCGGGGGCCACGCTACTGAACCTGGAGCAAGCGTATCTCCGCGGATATAATGAACTTAAAGAAAACTAGCTATTACCGAAACCTCTGACATTTTGACATTATCAAATGCCTTGGTTAAAAAACGCACATATGGAACAAAAATACAACGCAATATCCATATTATTTGCATACCATTTCCATAAGCCATGGGAAGTTGCACATGATCCCTTTTGGTTTGCAGGTGTTGATCTCGATCATAACATAAAAGTTTGAATTGGATTTCATAGATGTTTTATATATGTCAAGAGCTGTTGAAGTATTTATGTGAAGAGGAAATCTTTCAAGTGTTTTTTTGTTGTTGTTGTGGACCATGAAATTCCACATTCGTGCGATTCCACTTACCCACGATAACCATGAACTCTGAACCCAATAATTGTTCTAAATTGTGACCTGTGAACTCTTGAGCTCGTGAAAAAACAGAGAAGGAGGCATCCAGAGGTGGAATGCGCTGCCGTTTCTCTCCCAGGGCAGGTACTAACGCGCTCCGAGTGAGAACCTGAATGACTCAATAATGCGTCTCTCTTCTCTCCGAGTAGCTGGTGCACCTAAATCCCGCCTCTCCATTTCCACCTCCTATATCTTGTTTTGTTGCGGTCTCGCTTTCTAAGATTTGACTTTTCCCTGTATCTTTTTCTTCAGCCCTCTATTCTTTAGTCTCTTAAAGTCCATCCCCCTCTGTTACCTTCACTCCCAACCTCCGCCCCCCCTCCCTCTCTTTCTCTCTGTGTCTGGAGAGGAAACGGTGGCCATTAAACGTGTCTGCTGGGGTCTGGGGGTCTGGAGAACAACCGTCACATTGTGTGACCCCGCCTTGGACCCCAGACGGACTAATGAATAAGGGTAACCCCGCCCCCCAACCCCCCCCCCCCCCTCCCTCCATGCCAGACCCCTGGTAGGTAATTCTCCCACTTCTTTCACAGGGTCCCAGACATCTCCCGCGGCCTTTGACTGAGGGCTTATCTTTTCAGAGGGAAATGTGTGTCATTTGGGGTTTAAGGGAAACCAAAACAAAAACATTGTCACTACCATACAGTTCGTCCCCCTCCACAAACCCCCAGTCCTTCACTTCTTTCCCTTCTCTTCCAAAAACTTGCAGGGTCTGGACGCAGGCTTAAGGAAATAGTGTGAGACATCCACAGTGTCTCCAATTATCTTGAGGAATATGTAAATAGGTGAAGAGACAGTGGCGGGATTATATGCAACTGGCAACGGCTCATGACATGAGGTGGACAAAAGGCTCGGTGGAAAACAGGATTATTCTAACTAGAGGGGCCAACATATTACTGAGACAGATACGGAACCTAATTATTCTATGAACCTACAGTACAAACTAAGCAACGCTAGAAGTGGAACAAGCTAAATATATCAGAAACAATTACCAAATGTTGCTAAAAAAGTATATAGAACTATTTGATATTTTCAAAGGATAACACTGGACCATGCCCTTTTTGCTCTCCATCTGATAATTTGTGCACTGACAAACAAAATCCACAGCAATGAAAAAGAAAACGGTCCATCTTTTTGTTCTGAGACACCCACGCTATGCAGGAGTAGACTCTTCAATAACCACATGAATAACACAAAGCACTGGTGCTCCTCTGAAAGGCAACCATGTATCCCTCGGAGATTTAACAATGGTGACATGTGTAAGCTCAATGCATACAGAATATCTCTCCTCTGTCTCTTTCTCTGTTCTCTTTATCCCTTTCTTCTTCTTCTTCTTCTTCTTCTTCTTCATCTTCTTCTTCTTCTTCTGTCATGTTTATACATGGCGCCTGCCCATAGCACATCTGAACATCATTTCACAACACTCAGCAATTCAGAGTGGTCTCATTATTAGTATTTCTTCAGTAGCTTTGTAGCTAAAGTACTTGCACTTACAGCTAATGTATTCTGCACACACCAAGACTGACTGCCACTATCAAAGGACTTGCCTGAACGGCGGTAATAACTGGAAAATTATTTCTGATAGCCTGAAACAATCTTCCAAATCATCACAGAACTTTATTAAAATAATATCAAATCAAATTAGCCAGCATCCCACTGTAATGAATTAAGTAAAGGGTTATGCCAGCATTAATCCCATCATGCTCGGAGGCATGGGGGCGGTGGGAGCGTTTAATAAACCAGTCAGTCCCTTCAAGCAGCGGGGCCAGCTTTGGATCCACCATCCGCCCTGATGCCCGCTCTGGAGAGGGAAACACATCAAAAGACTTCCTCTCGCTCTTGCTTTTTCTCTCCCCTTCATCCCCTCCCACCCTACTCCGTCCTGCTCCCTTTATTCTCTCCATCCCGCATGTCTCTCTCTCTCTCTCCTGTCTCCCCCTTTTCCTCATTTTTTTTTCTTTCTCATTCCCCCTCATGCCATCCCTAACCCTCCCTGTGTCTTTCTAAATAATCTGTCCCCCCCCTCCCTTCCAATGCTTCATTGTGCCCGTGGGTGAGATTATTCATAAGGGGGTGAATCTTGGTGGAATCTCAGAAGGCTGGTGATAAGTGGTGGAGCCCTTTGGGACGGCTTGGCCTGTCCTCCCAGTGAAAGTCTTTCCTTCCAAGCCGGCGCGCAGAGAGAGAGGATTGAGGCGAAATCAAATAGGTCACTCTTTAGCTGTGGAAAGACAGAGGTATTTTGGATGGAACCATGGCCAAAAATCATTTTATAGGCTCAGAAGGAATTAAAATTCAAGATTCAAAATTGGAGCTACCTTTTGAATTTGGGGGAAAAAAGTAAATCTGTAATCATGTGTTCAAATTCAAAAATCCTCATTATATAAGCGCAGAATTCTCTACAAACTCTCCAGTGTTGTGAAATGTCTGTCTGACCGGACCCTGTTGCCATCATTAAACTAGGCTGCTGAGAGGAGAAGTAGTGTGTGGAAGCATTCAACACCATACATGGAACATTTAATGATAAACATAAGGCTCTTTGCTGACCGAAAATAAAACTGCCCTACTCTATTGTTAGCGTGTATTTCGAGTGAGGCGACAAAGGCACCATGAATGAGCCGGACATTGCTAATTCTTCAGTGTACCGTGGTTCAGCATTTGACTCTTCTGGTATCGGAGGAATGTGGAAACATTGCTAAGCAGCCAAGACAATCACACATTTTTTTTTTTTTTACAAATTCCCTTAGGTCAGCCAAACTTATTCGGGAAAAGTAAACAAAGGCGAAGAGTAAAACGATCACAAAACTGTTCATTGTAAACAGTCAACACAGTTTACAAACCAAACTTCTTAATTCAGCTTTGACCTCCCGTACTTGTCGTAGCTGTAAATCAGAGTTTTCTACAAAGAGGGAATTATTACAGAACATTTTAGGTGTGCTCACTGTTGGCTTGTTTACAACCTGTTTGTTGCCCCGTCTCACTTTGTTGCTGTGTTTTCAGATTTCAGCAGTGCTTTGGTACCTGGTGCAAATGATGGCCAAAAATATGAACATAAGTGTGTAAGAAAGCGGTGTTGTATCTTAACATGTAGCAAATTCTGAAAATGTTTCGCAGCCACCGGGTTATATGACATAATCCATGGAGGTCTTTTGATTAATATCGCCACCACCTGCAACACCAATCTGCATTAAGCTCTTCTAATTTCACCCACATCCATTCCTGAAATTCCTATCTGCTCTATCTTCCTCTCTGTGTCTCCGGACCGTTCACCCAAAACCACCACCGCCACTCCTCATGAAAGTCTTTGGACAGGATTCACGGGTCCTGTTGCTGCAGAGGTCTGCGGGGCGGGTCAACTGTGTGCCATGCAGGCGGGGGTGAGATAACATCTGCAGGTAGCAGGGCATGAATGGCAGACAAAGTGCAGGCGGCTCATGTTTGATGTAAGGTACTGTCCGTGAGGCAGGCCCACAGGCTAGCCACATTTTTTTGAGGGGCCATTCAAAATCTCCGCTTGCCTCAGAATATGTCATGGCATGTCTTGATATCGCTGCATCTTGGGAGTTAGTCCGTGCATAGCTTGTGTGTGTGTGTGTGTGTGTGTGCTTTGATTGGCATCACTGATAACCTCCCCCCCTCTATCTTTGTTTCCATGTGTCTTCAATGTGTGAGAAAGTATGGGTGAGAGAGGGAGGGGTCACCGCGCTGTTTCCCCTAAGGAGGGTTTGTCCTTTGCCATCTGGCACCTCAGAAGCATGGGCACAGGAGCAGGAGGGGGCCTGTGTGTGTGTGTGTGTGTGTGTGTGTGTGTGTGTGTGTGTGTGTGTGTGTGTGTGTGTGTGTGTGTGTGTGTGTGAGTGTGGTTGAGGGGGTGAAATCTTGACATTACGACGCTATGTGCCTTGTATGTCCCAATGTGCCCCAAGCGCACTTCTTCATACCCCTAATTTCAACATCTCGTGTTTTCTTTTATTCACATCCCTTTTTTTCTTTGTCTCTCTCTCTCTCTCTCTCTCTCTCTCTCTCTTTCTCTCTCTCTTCAACTCTCTCCCCTTTCTAGACATTCAAAACTGTGATGAGAAAGCGTCTTTTTTTATTCATGCCACCTGTCCTTTCCTGCTTTTAATTATCTTCAATCACTTTCTCATGTATTCTTTTCCTCACCTTCTTTCCTTTCCTTGCTAACTGATCACATTGTTGCCCCTGTTTCCCCTCCTCTTCCCCCACTTCTTACTTGCCTCCATCTTTCTTTCACATTGCACGTTTTCTCTCCCCTGCATGTGATGCATGGCAACAGCTTGGCCAGCTGATGAGGGCCAGTTAGAGATAGCACCCAACCTTGACACCCGCAGCTGCACTAACACGCACGCACGCACGCACGCACACACACACACACACACACACACACACACACACACACACACACACACACACACACACACACACACACACACACACACACACACACACACACACACACACACACACACACACACACACACACACACACAGAAGGATTGGGGGCATTGCGCTATGTAAAATAATCACAATGCATACATTCATTGTGGTGTGGATTTGTTGCTATAATAAGGCTGGACAAATCATGAATATTCACAGACACTTTAAGCAATTATGATAATCGGCATTATTCCTTGCCTCACCACTATCTGTCAGAGGAGGCGGCAGCAGAGGCGAGAAAAGTAGGTTGGGATAGTCTGCAGTTTTACAGTCTTGAAACTATATTATTATTATTATTACATTTTTCTTTCTTCCTTTTCCCCTCTCTCCTTCTTTGCTTGCTTCGCTCTTCTTCGTATCTTTGTTCCTCTGTTGTTCCTCCGGCTGCTTCTTCATCTCCTTCTCTCCTCATCTTTACTTTCTTCTTCTTCTAGGCTTGTTTCGTGCTAAAGTCCATTGTGCTGTATGAAGAGGAGGGGTAGGATCCCAGAGTGAGAATGGCCCCTGGGTGCTACAGAGCTGGCAGCAGTGTTGGTCTAATCTTCCGGGTCAGGCCTGGCGCTTTCATCTTCTCTCACTTGGAGTCCCTTGTGTTTGATGTGAACTTAGCCCAGGAATAACGTTCCTTTCTTCTCTGCTAACCTGGCCCTGGAGTAGGGGAAAGCACTTTGTTGTTATCCTAGGAGCCAAACAATGCTGGAAGGAGTGCAGAAAACCTTAATGAAAGGCTTTTGATCCACACTGATATTAAAGCGAGAACCTTGAGAGAGAGAGAGAGAGAAAGTGTGTGAGGGAGCAAAATAAAAAAGTGCAGAAATCGCAGAAATCAAAATGCAAATTGCATCGGAATGGTTAGATGGAAATGTTTTTTTTTTAATTCCCACCCTTAGAAATTAATTATTTCAGATTTGCCTGCATTTGTTTCAAGTTTGAGGGGAAAAGAATAAAGGAGCCAGCTAATTTATTGTAGAAGTAGAATTTAAATTAGCACACGGAGCCTTGCAGGGCTTTAATGATTAATTTTCTCAGGTCTGCACCATGCAAAACAATGTCTCTGCTTCCCACACTTACAGCCAAGTGTGCCACATGTATCATGTTAAAAGTATTTTTTCTGCATGTACAGTGTGTGTGTGTGTGTGTGTGTGTGTGTGTGTGTGTGTGTGTACATTACTGTTGCGCCATTGAACCAGTGGCCAGTTGTTATTTTCCCTTGAACCCATCCAGTGACCTCAGCCCTTCACCCTGTGACCTTTCGTTCATGCACTGCTGCTGCAGGCCTTGTACGCCTGCAAGAGGAACAAATGCACTGGTGTTTAAAGAGGAACTTGTGGATTTGTGGGGTAATTTAGCTCTCTCTGCTGGGGTTCCTTAAGACTGGCTCAACACAAGTAAAACGTCGTCTTTTCACCCTCAACTTACTTGAAAGTGTCAAAGCTAAATCTCTTCAACCTACAATTTGAAAATGAAGTTGAACCCAGAGGCCAGAAAAACAAGTCACAAACAAGCCTCTCTTTTCGGAGGAAGGAAATGCACCTTGGTATTCGACATGCTCGCTGCCATGGTGATAGCCCAAACCTCTGTGCAACAGCAGCACATTAACCCCTCTTGACCCTCTATTCTCACCTGTGATAAAAGAGGAGGAAGAGAAGGAGGAGGCGGCCCCCTTTCCACTGCACACACACTTTCGAGTACCCGGGCACCAGCAGGCCCTTGAGAGCCCACAGTCATTAGGAGCGCTTTATTCTTGTAGAGGTAGAGAAAAGGAGAGAAGAGGAAAAAGGAGAGGAGGAAGAGGAGCATTGAGCCTGGAAGATAATGTATGGTCAAGGCTGGAGACTTGTGGGCACTGGATGAAGAGAGGGTCGAGAGAGAAGCAGCGCTTTCATACAGAAGCACCAAGCAAGCCAGCTGCTTTTGGTTTTTTTTTTGTTTGTCTTTCATTCTAAGTAAAGAAAGGTAGGCGAAAGAGCTATGGATAATTGGTCCAGGGCGCTGACTTACACACAGGGCTGTGGACACAGGATATAGAGTTTCAAACTCTTTGTTCCTCATCTTACCTATTGGCCCTGCCGGGTTTTGTCTTCTGAAGACGGGAAAAAGCTTTTTTTAACGCTTGCCTTGGCTGCATGAAGTTCAAATTAACTGAAGAAAAAATAAGACCATTAAGAACGCATGTATGATTTGAATATTATTTCTCACGTCTTTGCATAAACACAAAGCAACTAACCCGCACATAAGAGGGTAGCGTGCAGTAACACTCTCCTGACAAAAAGGCCTGGCTCTCTTCCATTGACCAGCGGCATCGGGGGGCTAACCTTAACTTTCACTGGGAGCTAATCCCTCTGATAATCAATAGTATAGACTAGCTTTCATCTCAGCTGGGGTCTTGATAAAGTTGGGAGGCCATGAATGTTTGAATAGTGTCAATGTGTTCCGTGACACCCTGAGAAGTAACGGAGGATAAAAATAATAATAAGTGCCGCTCCCCAAAAATAACTGGGTGAAGATTATGCACATCTGATGATATGATGAAAATAAATGAATAATGCATTGGCTATCAATGAGGGAGCAGAAGACGCATTGCTTCAGGCCATGGTTAAGCCTCTATTCATAAAGAGGAGACAGACACAAAGGCCCAAGGACTGTGGGAGTCCACCACCGGGGAGGGAAGAATGAGGGCACACATTTTAAGAGGAAAACTGTTTTGTTTTTTTCTCCCTCCTCTCGTGTGGTTTCTCTTATTCTGTCATATTCCTAATAATTAGATGTGTTGCAAAGATTGTTGTTTACAGTTGGATTAGCCTTAAGAAGCCAGGATGTGGGAGTGAGGCCCCAGGATTACGTAGGCAAACACATGTTTAGTGCACACCACTATTGTTATTCTCATCACTTATCTGCAATTTCCGAATGCTCCTTTCACCCTGATCGGTTCGTTTAATTATTTTTGTCCAATTGCTAATCAAAATCTGATTTTTTAGAGTATATCTTGAGTTTACATATGGATATTTTTCTTTGTCTGTGTCTTTTAAAAGCACGTTATAATTGTTATTGCCTCTCATTCATTAGGTGTCATGATCTCCGCTCACCTGATGCGGCATATGTTCATAAAATCACACACACACACGCACACACACGCACACACACACAAAAAAAACTGCTGCACATAAAGAAGGCAAACTTGAATGCAGGGCAGATTATGGAAGGGGAGACAGGAATATCTCTGCGCCTTGAAACACGCAGAGAGAGCAGAATAGGGGGCTCTGTTCTTTTTCCTCCTTTTGAGCAGCATTTGGGCTGTCTGCGAATAAAGATGTCTGGGTCTGTTGGTTATTGATCAGCAAGTATTAGGAGAACAAAGAGTTAATCCTCCTGAAGGACCACAGTTAGTGTTCTCTTAAGTTAAACCAGTCTATAATATCCTTTTATATCTGCAGTCCCCTCACTAACTGCCAGTTTATTTTGTCTTCATATTCAACCCTGAGGGATGAATACCCAGTTTAGCTGATGGTGTGACCGAAGGCCGATCTGTAATTCACAACTGGAGTCCATTTTATCTGACATTGGGATGGTCACTCTCTATTATCAGCTACTGTTGGTTTGTGAACACTGCACGGTGAAGGACGCTCAGGCTTTGCTGCTGGCGTGAAGAGTTTTTAAGTGAAATCTATTCATGAAAGTATTTCTTTTTACAAGAGCAAGATCCACCAGCATGCAAGTCTAAACAAGTTTCTTTAACAAATACAGTTATTTTCTTGCGCGTATCCATTATTATCAAGCCATTAAAAAAAAGTCACTGGGTTTTAACTGCAGTGCCCTCACATTCGTTTTACTTTTTACAACCGAGAGTGTTGTTACTGACTTATCTTCTCTTTTTATTTTGCTCTGTTTTCCTTGAAGGGACAATCAAATAGGGCTGTGATTACTGGCCTTTGGCTGCTGTTTTACGTGTTGTGATCAGATTAAATATTTTAATTAAGTCATGATAAGTTAACTTTCACTTATATTATGGAAAAAATATAAAAAAATATAAAAAAATGTGCACGTTAATATGATTATGTATCATAAATTACATTACATTACATTACAGTCATTTAGCAGACGCTTTCATCCAAAGCGACTTACAATAAGTGTAGTGTTTGTAGTATTTTCTGTCAAAACGCACCTTTGCACCTCTTCGCATTTCCCAGAATGACTTTAACCATTCCCAAGTCAAATCATTTTGATTACTGTATCCAGTCATTAGTTAGCTGTATATTAAGAGAGAAATAACGATAGCATTATGACAAGAAAGTGAGGTTTTCCAGCAGCCTCAACCTGAGCAAAGCTTTTACATGCCCCGTTGTGAATAATTTGTCCATGTGGTCATTTTTGTGCGAAACGTTTACAGCAGACCAATACAGCAACGCTTTTTCACTCTTTAGGGACTTATAATTATTGTTGATACGTCAACTCCTTAGATAGAATATTTAAAATACTCATATGTGCCTTTTGTTGCAACCCTTTCTCTCATATCTGTATTGTTTGTAGTAAAGGCATAAAAGTACCCCCCCAAAATTCCCAGCAAAGCAAAAAAATGACGTTCACTTCATATTTTTGTAATACTTACGTGTAGAAACTAAATTATTGTTAAGGTACAATTAGGGTTTGGCAACAAAAACACTTGGTTAATGAAGGTTAGAGTTTGTGATCATGGACATATTGTATCTGTGAGGTGGTACAACACACAAACACACACAGTTGGTAGATTTGCAAGAAACACGCTAAAGAAGAGGCTGAGATAATCTGACTTTTAGTCCCCAGTATTGATTAAGCTTCCAAAACAGGGAATTCCTAAATTTCCCGTGATGCAAATCAAGAGCATCTTTTGTTCGATTTTTCCTACCTGGTGCAAATGCAAACTCCGTAGCCCCAGTTCATAAAACAAGCTTTCTGTTTGACATTTTCAGTCCCCAAGTCTATCCTGAGATAACTCCCGATAGCAGTATGACTTTAGAGAGTACTTTCCAGAACCACATTATAAATTAAATATCTGTTTCCACAAGCTGAGTGGTACTCTGCACGATGCGTGACTGAACTTCATGTGTGAAATCTGTCAACATACTAAAATGTTTATTGTGGGATTATGTTGGCATAAACCAGCCCAGTACATTTGTAACAGACTGCATTTGCAATTTTGGTGCAAACAAATAACCAATAAAATGCTAGTGAATACAACGTGCATGTTTCCTGTACAAAACTAAATTGCTAATGCAATTTGTCAGAGATATAGAAATATAAAGTTGAATTGATCTTCACGTTTATGCCATTTCCTCGTCTATGATGTGTGAATGCTTTAATTCGAGATGACCTTGTTTTTTTAATTTGTGTGACTAATTTACGGTGCCATACAGGAAAAATGTCAACATTTCCGCACCACTTTATGTTTTGTGAAAGGGTGAAGAATGCAGCGAGGCCTGGAGGCCAAGGCTTGAACCTGTGTCTGTTTCTTGTCATGTCAGATTTCTTGGTAGGGGGGTCTAGGATACCCTGGCATTTTCTCTTCTGAGGGCTTTTGTTTATATGGCCGAAGGACTCTGCTAAGTCTCATCAGCCCCACAGCAACTAAACACATATGCCTCCATCACAAAAATCCCTGTTTTTTTTAGAGGGATACTGAGCCTACATTTGTCACTTTTGTCCGGATGAATTTATTATTATTTAAATGATTAATTCTTGACCAAAACAGCCATTTCTGTCAGCCAAGAGACATTTAGTCATCAGCAACATTTAGCACGACGTCCCAGTAAATGTTTTGACATGTCATTACAGGGCTTCTGATGGAAAGGGCAGTGACATACAGTGACCATTCCACCACTGTTACAATGCGTTACTTCACCCAGGCTACACACAAATCATATGGACCAATGACACAACTCCTACCAGGGCCCCAATGTCCTAATGTCACACACGTCCCAACAGTTTTACTTCAAACTTCCTCCCCTCTCGTGTCCCCTTTTTTCCTTCACCCCCTCACCCCCCCCCCGTTCCTTCCTTCCTTTCATGCACAGCCTTTCTGTCCCTTTCAACGTGCAATCCCCCCCCTCCACTTCTATGTTTCTTATTTCTCTCACCCATACTTCTCTGTCCGTCTGCCCGCCTGTCTGTCTGTTTGTTTCTCTTATCGTGCCTTGCATGAACCCCTTTGCTTCCCTGTCCCCCTCTCACCCACTTGTCCCTCCCTGATGCTTTGTCCCTCTGTAACATATGCTGAGACTGGCATCCCATCGCAGAGACGCTGCGGGTCTTGTCCACTTCATGTCGTGTGAGGATGGACGTTTGAAGAGTCCTCCAGGCATCTCTCATTGTCACCAGCACTTAGCCTCAACACTGCCGCCCCAACCTGCCACAAATACCGTCAGTGCGGCTGGCACACTGGCTTCTGCTGGAAAAATTGTACATGATCCCATACACAGACACATGCACAAAAACATGACCGCAGACATATTTTGAATAGACATGCACCTGTATGCTTACACCCACACTCTGGTCCGTCCCCCATTGTCCGGCCTTACCTATTCCCCGACCATATATCTGAGCAGGGCATGTAGGTTTCCTTCAGGCACAATGGTGGTTTTGTCTTGAGGTTGTGCTCTGACAGTTGTCACAGAATGATCCCTCCTGATATGATAATTGTGTTGACAAGCGATGAAGCCGTATTGGAAATTAAGAGTCCCTTTGTCCTATTTCACTTAACAGCCTTTCAGACCTGCTATCTGAGGGAAGGCTATCCCACAGATTAGGTGGTTCCTCCGTCGGGCCACAAAAGGGTTAGAATATTTCCCACATATGTTATGCTACGCATCCACCACCACCATGCCCACCGGTTTGTATGAATGTTTGGCAAAGACAATGGTGTGAGGGGTCTGGGCGCTGGAGGAATATGCTAATCATTATTAATAGCCATTACATTCGTTATTGTTCATTCGTCGGACGGTGCCAGGAAAGTGTCCGTAGCAATTTAAACCTCGCTATCATCAACTTTCTGTGTGGGATTTAATGCGTTATGTGGCTTTAATCTGTCAATGTGATGATTTTCAGTATAAATCAGCAGCAACATTTGAAGATATAATGCAAAGCAGACTTTCCATCTTCACTTCATCCCTCAGAGGAATCCTTGCGATACTAATCTGCCCACCTAGTCCAGCGCTTCTCCGGTCCAAGCTGCTTTTCTCCCCTCTCGCCTCTCTAAGCCCTGCAGTAGGCTTTGCTCACACACAAGTCTTTCTCTGTGAGTCTAAGCGTGGCACAAATGGACTACAGTCAATTCTCCTTCTGTGTTCTTCTTTCAAACAGACAAAATAAGGACTCTGTGTTTTGGGGGCAAATCAACTTTCCTTTGAGCCCGTTGAAAAACGACTCATCATCTTGGGATCAGCCGGCACAAAGAGGAGGCCATTTTCAGCGAACTGATCATTCACTGCCAGGAAAAAGACTATCATGAGACTGTGTTTGAATCAAATTCAAATAGGGAATCTCAGTCTGCTTTTCATCTCAATAAAGACCCTTATATAGCAGTCAGACAGTACATGAGTAGGGAAAAGAGTGCGTAGTAAAACAGAGATATTGCACTGCTCGACGTTGAACTTTTTCCAGTTCTGTAATGCCTGTAAATGTGTCTCAGAGGTAAGGGGATCACAGCCTTGGCCAGAGAGAGGCGCAATAAAACACCCCAGTTCCTCTGACACGCAGACTATTTGCAGCAAGGACTGTTTCCTTCTTACGCAAAATGTTTGGGAAAGAAATAACTGTAGCTCTAGCTACACATTAAATAAGTTTAGCTAAGAGGAATGTTTTTGCAAAAAAAAGCCTAAAGCAATTTTGATCAAGGTGAAAAAAAAAACCTTTTAGGGTTTTGGTATTAAAATGATTTGGTTGAGGTTAGAATAAAGGTTTGGTCACGGTGGAAAAAACTGAAACAAGACTGCCTTGAAAAGAGTTGTGTATTTTAGAATATGGCATCTTGTCATTTCTGACTGCATGTCTCAGAATTATGGATGCAGTCAACACTACTTGAGCTACCGCTTCATCAGATAATAATGAAAACTACCATATAAAGAAGTAATTACAGAATGTAAACACATTGAATGGCTAATGAGGAAAAATTGCAGACCATAAAAGAGCATCAAAATGGGTTTTGATTTTTAAGCATTGCAACTTAATTGTGCTGCAAAAAATAAACATCCTAAAGAAATATTCTTAAAAAAAACAAAAAAACACTGTTTAGATATGATAAGACATTCAGTGCAAATTAGACACTGACATTTAAAAATGCTGTTGTAGAGGGAAAAAAAGCATTGTTTTCCTCGTTATTTGTTGACAAAGTGCTTTGTTTTAGTCGTGCAAAAGCTTTGTATGTGTTTTTGACGTGAATGGGTGTAAATGAGCTTGGGGCAGTGAATAGAATAGAAATGTCTTTAATCATAGCAAACCAACGTACAATATACAGCATTTACAGCACATTAAAGGGATGGAAAATCATGTGCAAAAACATGAATCAAGCTAGAGCTGTCATAAAAGACATCAGGCTCACAAAATTTCCTGAGACCGCGTTGCCTAAGAGTGAACATGAAAGGAGAAGGAAAATGCCTGTGGCAGACTCAATAACAACCACCCTCTAAAACACCACGTCTGCTAACTTGACACTTACAGTTTAGCCCTGCACGCTGCTTATCATTCAGTGTAGATTTGAAGTCGTCTCTTTATCATTGTGAGGTCAAAACATACGGTAGAGGTCAGTTGCGTTGCCCTCATTGCTACGGCTGAGATCTTATTCGTGCTCCTTTCATCTTAAGGTCAGCTAATTGCTAACAGCTAATCACCAATTCTCAACTGCTCTTTGACACCACTCTGACAGTGTACACAAAATATTTTCAGCATGTTGCCTCAGAGTGTTCAAAATAACATGTGGACGAAATGGATACATAAGGCAGCAAATGGAAGAAGAAGAAGAAGAAGAAGAAGAAGAAGAAAAAAAAGCCTCATGATTAGTTGCCCTAGATTCTTAAAATGATCTGCTGTTTTGGGCATTAAATAAAGTAAGCACAGTGGTGGTAGAGCATAATCAACTGGCCCCATTCCGGCAAGTTCTCCCATGTAGGGCAATTGAACAAAGTGCGTCGGAATTGAAATCAGGTCGTTCCTGGGGGCCACTGGTAACGAACTTGGCGGGGAGGCGGGGAGGCGGAGAGGAGGAGAGGGGAGGAGGGCCGAGAGTTGCAGTTGAGTTGACCTCGGGTTGTAACGCCGCAGCAGAGGAGCATGTGCTAAAACTTGGCTCTGCTAACCTTTTTTCAGCCGCGGACTGCAAAGTGCTGTAAGTAATGACTATAAGTGATGATCCTCACTGACGGTGGCAAGCGAACAGAGCTTTAAGAGCCACGTTGAGAGGAGGGCTGTCATCGTGACATTTTCTGGGCTTCTGAATTACAGAGAGCAGGTGGACTAGCAAATGTCATCTGTTAAACATACAGAAATTCACACATTTATGATCATTTGCTGCATTTAGTTTCTACTGATTTGCAACGCTATAGATTTGAAGTTCACATCTAAACGTTGTAATGTATTCTGAATCTGGCCTAGTATGTTGAAACAACGCCATACAGGACCATGGAATATTCATCTGTGAATATATAGCCACGATACGTTGGGTTTAAGATTGATCGTGAATTTGACCAGTATCCCTCATCTCAATCCCCTGTGCATACATAACTGCCTCATCTGCTCTTCTCTCCCTTCTCCGCTGCCTGTCCGGGGGCCTAATTTAGCCTTAGTAGGCTCTCCCGGTGCCTAAGAGAATTCTCCTTTATGCAAGCCAGGTAAAATGAGAGCGCAGCACGGATGAGGCCCCTCTCCATCATGGTGGATGGGGGGAGTCACGGGTGACACCCCCCGATCAGGTGTGCATGCGTAATGGCCGTCCCAAAATAATCACTGCTTTGAATAATTTCCCCGCTCTGTCTCTCGCCCCATGATTCTTGCTGCTTCGACTCGTTTTGTGGCGGGCATCCCATAAATCCTTGCGGTAAATGTAAATCAGTGGGCCGGGTGCGTCTGACAGATGGGGGCTGCAAGGAGTCCTGGGAGATCTCTCCTCTCACCTTTCCCTTCAGCTGGAATGGATGAATCACTAGCCAGGGTTAGCTAAATAGCATTAGTGTGCATCTCTCACTTAAGAAAAGAGTGAGAGAGGGAGCCAATATATGAGCCAATACAGGGGAAATATAAATGGGGGTCATTTTGATTGAGAGCGATCTACGAAGGATGTGCATGTTGTGAAGACAGGGACAGTACCAGTAAACAAAAATCCTCCTACCTTTGTTGTTGTTGTTATGATGGGGAAATGAGGTTGTGCAGGTGGAGGAGACGCAGGCTCGCGGATCTTCGAGCTGTCAGCTCCTTGGAGGATTGGAGATCTGAGGGGTGGAGGGGAGGAATGAGGAGGAGGCGGGGAGGGCCCTTCCTTGGTCCCCTTGGCTGTCTGTGGAGCAGAACCCATCTCTCATTAAGGGAGAGTGCCGAGGAGACACTTGAAAGTGACATTCACCCTCCCTCAATCCCCCCCTCCTCCCTCCATTTTAGAGATGCTATGCATGACGGCCACTGCCACTCAGCCAGCAGGGTCACCTCTCTCTCCCTCTCTCTTCCTTTGCCTGGGGGAGAATATCAATGCCGTAGTGCTTTTGGCAGATATACATACACCACCTACACCCTTCAATGAAATCCATCAATTACGGACCCCTTACAGAGAGACAGACGACAACGGTTGTAAGAGCGCAAGAAAAGGAAGAGAAAGAGGAAGAAAAGACAGATACTCCTTATTAGAGATGAGGAGAGCTGGGTGGAGTCTGATAATATGCAAAGAGATGAAACGATGTGTGTTCTTGATGTGGGGATGAAAAATAGAGGAGAGGAATCAAAGGCTGCAGCCCGCTGTGGGGTCAAGGGCTCGGGAGCTGGATCATCTCTGCTGTGGCAGAGTGTCGATTTTCGCCCCCAGTTCTAACCTCGGGCCTTGACTCCTCCGCTCATATCCATCTCTTTAATCTTGGGAAGCTCCACCTAATGAGCTACATAGTTCATCGAGTCAAAGAACAATGGGTGCCTCTGTACTCCATTGTCCCTCCATGAGCATTAGGCGTTGTTCTGTACGGTTATGATCAATGCTTTGTCCCATTATCACTATTATCATGTGTTGTGTCGTATTTTATTTTTTTTCTCCGTTCTGTAATTACTTGACAAAACATGATTATGGTCTTTAAAAAAAGCATTTCCTGTTGACTTCGCGGGGCCAGTTTTTGTCTGTCCAGTGGTCACATTTGCCCTGTAATCGTCACCGGCTGCTTGAACCCTGCTTCTCAGCCAATGAGGTTCCTCTACCCTGCCAACGCAGCCCATAAATAAATAACCAAAATGGCCCGTGGTGCTGTCATACTTCTTAAGTGAGCAAAGCACTTGTAATTAAATTCACACAGATATGCTGAAATAAACCATCCCTGTCTAAGGAGTCAAAACACTCCAGCCTTGAAGGGGTGTTATACTGTACGCAAGTCATATCCAGACATAAATCCTGACAAAACTATACACTCAAAAAGGGCGGCGATATAAACGGCTGCAGACAACATATGCTCACAAGAAGCCGAGAGTCCTGCAAGTAATTTGTCGTGGAATCCTTTCATTTGCTAACTATCTGTTTGTCCCTCGGACTATTTTGGACGAGGCTTAAACACAGTTGGGTCGGCGGTGAGACCTCAGCTATGGGTGTTGATGAGAAGGCAATGAGGAGCAAATAGGAGCAAATGTCCAAAATGTGCCCGAGCCTGGACACTGTAATGCCAGGAATCATCTCGGTGAGTTATGTCGAGATGGCTGACGGCATGTTTGACTGTAATTATTGTGCTTAAGCTACACATTTTGGATTTGATACGGTCAAAACATTCAAGACTAATTGTTTGAAATCCACTCTATGATGCCTGTATCATTATGATCTAATTTTTACCGTAAAATGCCGTACAATTAGGGGTGTTCATTATTACTTCTTTCCATTTGCCTACCATATTAACTAGAAATCTGTACTTTCTGAATGAAACACGAGCCTTCTTTTAAATTACACTTAGAGAAGATACAAAGTGCATATTCTTGGCTATTTTCTCTTTAGTGCAGTCCTCATCACACTGGCTGAGAGGGAGAATAGCCAGTGCCCGTGTGAGGGATAATTTGTACCTTCTCAATGAATGAGGAGGACAGGCAAATTACTGGCTGAATAAGGACTGCCTGTGGATCCCACTGTCAGAAAGAGAGAGAAGGGCAGAGAAGGAGAGTGTAATTATCAACTAGCAAAGTGCATTCATATCCTATCACAAAAGGATTGGGATGTGGGTTGAAGAGAGAAAGAGAGCAAGGGAGAGTGAAGGAGGTTGAAAAATGGAGAGAGATATGGAGAGGGGGAGGGACACGGAGTGAAGGACTCCTGGCCAAATGGATGCAAGGCCGTAAACAGGGTTAAAAACAGCCTTCTATGGTCTGGCTCCATGAATGCAGACACATTAAGACCTTTTAGCCCAGTGCACAAGCACCTCTTTGGAGTTAAAGAAGAGAGGAGCCGGGCAAGAAGATGGAAGAAGATGAGGAGAGGCAGGCAGGCAGGAGAGAAAAGTGGTGGGTTGTGCGCTCACAATCAAAACCACCCATTTCTAATTTGAATAGACCCAGATACATTATAAGGACGGTGGGTAAGAGGGAGATATTTTTTTTCCCCCTCGTCTTTTCCTTTTTGGTAGCTGACATGGCAGAACAAAGCTAGTCTATTAGTAACCCTGAACTTTATTGACAAGCCTGCCATTACCCATACTTCCCGGGGTCTGCAGGGTCAGGGGTCACAGACGGGCGGCTTGAGGGGGCCTGGTAAAGGGTCTGGGGAACACATTTAGAGAGCAGGGACACCTGTAGGGTTGCATCCAGTTCAGAACGTGACCATGAACAACAGTAAAACCTTTTGAGAGGGAGCAAACAATGCAGGCCTAGTCTCTAACAAGTCCCTCACCCTCCTCCTCCTCCTCCTCCTCCTCCTCCTCACAAGCTTTCTTCCTTCTACCACACATGGCTACGGTTTACCGGCCAAAGAGGTAGAAAAATCTGTATGCAATTTTGAATGTGTTCATGCATTTAAGTGTGTGCATTTGTGTGTGTGTGTGTGTGTGTGTGTGTGTTTGCATGTGTGTGAGATTATTAAGAAGGTCATGGGTTTGTGAATTGGTATAAAGTTCTGTAAAACGGCAGGAAATAAAATCCTAAGAAATGTCAGTTTGTGTTGAGCGGGCAGAGCGGGGTGAATGTCTGGTCACAGATAATCCCGAAAACACTTTCATTTACTCTGATTTTCACACAATCAATCATGGCATTATACTGGACTGTCGTCAATCAAATATCCACCCGAGTACATAGCACTGGATGAAGCCAGATGCTAAACACAAACACAAACACACACACACACACACACACACACCTACACACACACACACACACCTACACACACACACACACACACACACACACACACACACACACACACACACACACACACACACACACACACACACACACACACACACACACACACACACACACACATTTGCACAGTGAGGCAGGCAGGCTGAGCAGGGTCAGACTACTGAGGGCTAAGTGATAGCAGCATGCATTTGATATATGTGACACTGCAAATGGAGGGCATCAGTGCTGTTTGCTGGCACAGCATGGCAGCGTGTGGTGCACCGCGGGCGACTGGCACACCAGCCAAGCCTGGCATACACACTCTCTGAATAAGGAAATTAATCCCCAGTGGGTTTGCTCTGTAAGTCAGAGTGTGTGTTTGTGTATGCATGTGCTCCATCGGGCGAAATATTTATGTGGCATGAGTGATGACGAGTTCAAATGTTAGTATGTTAGTCCATGTGTTTTTTTTTATTGTGGCTGCAGGTATTCACCCAGATTGTATCGACGTGTCAATTTAATAGATGCTACAGTATCTCCCTCCTCCAGCATTGTTTGCGTGTGTGTGTGTGTGTGTGTGTGTGTGTGTGTGTGTGTTGCGTCTACATGTGCCGTGTTTGTGCTCCCTGGCAGCCGGATCCGCGGCGGTGGCACGGCAATCAGGTGTTGCTGCATATGTTCCTGGTGTCAGCTCCCTGTTTTCCCCAGCGGGCAGGCCAACTTATTGCCAGCCTCGTAATAGGAGGGCTGGGCAGGGGCCATGACTACCACTTGGCACACAGCACCGCCAATATGGCTGGCTTTTTGTTCCACCTCCCTCTGAAACTTAACCACTTCTGTGCCAAGATTGATTGCTGTGAATTTGCATAGCATCGTTATTGCAGCACGTGTCGGAAATGTCCGTCTTTATTGTGCCATTAATCACCAGACCACACAGGAAGGTTTACCGTGGCACATGTAGTACAGTAGCAAGGAATTAGGGATCAGGGTATACAGAACAGAATAGAGACAATATATTTGAATGTTTCTTATGATATTATGATGGAAGACTTCAAATAATATGAATACTAATATATGTTATGCAATCACTGGTCAATAAAGAGTAAAGACTTGAATCATTTAAAAAGGACTCGTATGCATTTTACTGTGAAGATATTGTAAAGTTCAATCAGTGCCTTTAGCCGTCTGCTCACCCCCCCGAGGTGCAATAAGGAGCTCTTCAAGTGCTCATTCATAGCGCCATCCAGCTACATAATGCTTTCTGCCACAGTGACTCAAATAGCTGATGCCGTCTAGCTGTTCCTGCTGAAGCCTATATTGTATGTTCTGTTTTACCTTCGATGGCGAAGTGTACCTATAAGTACATTTACTCGGGTATTCTGCTTTATGTGCAAATTTGGAGATGCTTTTACTTTACTTGAGTATTTCCATTTCATGCCATTTTGTACTTCTACTCCACAACAATTGAAAGGGAAATGTTGTGGAACTATATATAATATCATATTTTATATATATATATACATATATATTGTATAAATATACATACTGCATGTGTGTAATATAATAGTATGACACCCACAGAGGTATCTTTTCTGTGCTGAATACTTTTGATATTCACACTTTGCAGAATAAATGTTCACAGTGTGAAGTTGCTCCTTTTTTACTTTAATACATCTGAGTATTTTCTCCACCACTGTCTAATCTTTAAATATGATCTAGTTTGCAGTGCATATTCACACATCTGTACAACTTTGACACCTTCATTCACACTTATCAGTTTGTCCCAGAGGCTTTAGTTCTCTATCTAAGGATATGTGATATATGACAACTCTGTCTTCTTTCTTTCTTTTGTCAAATCCCCCCCCCCCCCTCCTCCTCCCATTCTGACCCAGCACAATATCTGCAGATCAAAGAACAACGCACACCCACAGGCTCACATACACAAAAGGGGTTCATGTTTTTCAGGATTGTAGCTGTCAGAAAGTTTTACAAGACAGTAACAGTGGAATATGAACTCTACGTGCGTATGTGTGTGTGTGTGTGTGTGTGTGTGTGTGTGTGTATACACACATTCATTTTAGCATAGGACAGTAAAATTGTTCCCATAAAGGTACAGATGCTGATGTAAATATCTATAAACCAAAGTCAGTATTTGCAGATAATTATTAATACACACATTGCAAAAGCCCATAAATATCTTCTCACACACACACACACACACACACACACACACACACACACACACACACACAGACACACACACACACACACACAGACAGAAGCATGCACATAACAGTGACATGCTATAGCCATGCGCCATATGGAGTGAAGCCCCCTTTTTTTTCTCTCTGTCCTTTGCTTGATTTCATTCCCTGTGTGAGCTGTGTCCGAGATATTCCACAGCCCTGAGGCCTTGCCTTTGACAAGGAGAGCACATTGTTTATTTTCCCCTGCTGGCCACACACACACACACACACACCCACACCCCCCCCCCCCCCCCACACACACACACATATTAATGCATGAACAGACAAATATGGATATGGTGAACAACACACACAAAGACCTGCACACATGGCTATTGGACAGTGTATATGCACACTTTAAGCACACATGAATTTGAAACTTTCTGAACACACGCATGCACACACAAAAAAGCTCACACACATACACACACAGACAGACACACACACACACACACACACACACATATATATATATATGTATACACGCACGCACACACACACACACGCATTGTCGCTGGCCTGGCCAGAACAGCCAGGGTCAGCGGCAGGGCAGCCCGTACCGCTGCACATCTCTGTTATTCATCCATGTCATTCAGGCCAGGATCACGAGGGAGGGGTGAAGTGGTGGATGGAAGGGAAAGAGAGGCTTTCATGGCTTACATTCAACCCCCACACTGTTGCCCTCTGCTCACCCACTGTCTTTAGCAGAGGCCACCCCCACCTCCCCTCCTCACTCTCTCTCTCTCACACGAACCCACACACACACATACACACACACACTCCTTCCACTCTGTACCACCTCAACCCCCGGGCCCCAGTCCATGCTTCTCCAGCATGGGTCAATGCTAAAGAGGACACATGGCAAAGGACAGATTGACCCAAGGCTGCCTGGACCCCATCAGACCTGCATGGCCAGGGACAGACGGAGGGAGGAGGATACATTGGATGCGTGTTTATGAACAAGTGTGTACTTTCAAGATTTGATTGATTTGTTTGAATGTTCATTGTAGGTTAGAAATGAACGTTTGATATATTCCATAGACAATATATTTGTGTAATATAACAAGGGTTTAGAATAAAAAACGTTCCCTCTCATAATATGTACAGAGTCTGATGAAGTCCGCCAACAGAACCTAACAAAGCAATTACTTCCACTGATAAGGCAAACACGTCTGTTGTGTGCCACTAGCCTGTTTGTACTAATTGATGGAGAAACGCACACAAACACACGCGCACACACACACATACACAGAGTGTCTCTGGAGTGCGAAGATGAGCGCGTCATTAAGGGAGGCTCACATGCATTTCAGAGGAGTGCCACTAATCCAGCATGAAATTCAATTTAAAACTTGGAGCGCGTCTCGTCCCCGGCTTTGATACAGCGCCAGATACTGACAGAAGATGGAGAGCCGCGGCTACTGAGAAGGAGCGTCAGCGGCTGTAAAACACACAAGTAAACAAACACGTGAAAAATATGTGCGTTGTGGCTGCTTTGGTTTGTTGTCCTATTCGTTTTGTACTTTTTTACTCTGTTGTTGTTTTCAATGGATTTATCATTAACATTAGAAGAGCAGACAGTAATAACACAGGAAAACGCTGCTCACGTTACAAAGAATGGACTTTTTGAAACTCACCCCGGTGAAATCCTTGGCTACCTTTATACTCTGAATGCCATCGGATCATCACTTAACAATAACAAGCACATTGAAGCTACACTTTTCACGGTTGCCAAAGCGTTACTTTGCAAGATAAAATTGCTGTTTGAAAAAAAAAAAAAACAATGGGTGAAAAATGACCTGTCAGTCAGCAGCCCCCTGCAACAATACCGCCGCTGGCCCCGCCACTCTTTATGCTTAGGCAGAGAACGGGGCCCCCTTCTATAACCGAGACCAGGGGGTGAAAGGTCAGCATGGACCTCTGGACATATCCTATGATAATACCCTGGGCTGTGTCATGTGAGTGGGGGGAGATTTCTATACGAGAAAGAGGGAAAAACAGGCCGAATGATGAGAGAGAGATGAGAAGTAAAGAGCTCGCATTTAGGAAGGACTGGAAGGCACAGATCATGAGATCAGCATGCAGGTCATCTGTTTTGAAATCCATTTACACGATTCATGCCCTGGGTTGTCAAGTCCACACTGCTCGTCCCAGAACCCCCCCCCCCCCCCCCCCCCCCCCCCCCCCCTTCACAGTGTTTTCCCTTCTCCACCGCAAACCCTTTCTGGCTTTCCATAATTAAAGAGGGCATTGAGACTGGGAGCTACAAGAAAATGGCTGCCACATTTGGTGGAAAGGGCTGGGAGAGTATGATGGGATGAAGACCAGTTGTATCCCACAGAGCTGAACACGAGGCCTCATCATTATCTGGATGCTTCTCACGCCTTCTCATGGACAGAACGGAACATGTTGGTGTCAGCTTTGAATATGACTTTAAGACGTCTTTTAACAAATACACACACACACACTGTCCTTGTTGAAGAGAAGAAATTTGAAGTGGTCGGTTTCCCCTAATTACGATGAGACATATTATAGTCACTCGCTTGTGGTTTCTCGTCATAGTAAGTAAGGGGTGTAACGCAAAACTACTTCCTGCATCACTTTATGACCAGATGTGGCCAATTCTAAAAGTTGTTAATTCCTGCTTCCATTTATACTTGTCATAAATAAGTTAAGCTACCAAATAAATATACACATTCGAATATTTGAACCTTTTTACCTTTTAATCAATCAAATACTTAAACATGATTTTTATTTGAACCCTATATTAAAAAAAAAAAAAAGAGTCTAAACTGAGTCTAAATAAAACTTGTTTTACTTTCAGTGGTTCAGTCGGAAATGAATGGTGAAAATAGAACCGGAGGTTTCAACAGTAGGAAAATACAAGTCACAATAGCATAGTGACACATTGAATGACTTTTCTTAAAGAAATGTTGCTGAACGTTAAGTCGGACTTTAAGTGTATGTAGTGAAACAATGAAAGGCTGCTCATTTTGTCATACTGCATTAAAAAGGTTGTGTATTGGTAATGGGAAGATCAAAATAGAATTGGTATTAAAAAATAACATTTCTGTCCAGAATCAATGTTCTGGTTACTCTGGATAGTCTGCAGAAGAAACTAGAACTATTATCTACTAAATAAATAAAACACACAAAACTAAATAGAATTTGCCTCCATATTAGCAAAGCGATGACAGAAATCTCATTGGAAGGTTCCTTAAAACTTTAACAGTATAAATTAAATGTAATTTGGGTGAACCAATCCTTTAAGAAAACCAAACTTGGTATAATGAATTTTCATTACAATCTAGGTAATTAGGAGGCTTTTGTACATTGGGCTCATATCCCAACATAAAGGTTCAAACCACACATTGTACTCTTTCTCTTGGCCTGAATAAAACCCAGTGTCTTCACTGCCTGAAGAGGTGATGGCGAACAATGGCCACACTAATAAAAAAAAAAAAAAAGCAGGCTATCAACCGTCACTGCTTCGCCTTGCTCTCTATCATCACATGACCCACATGCTGGACGACATGTCACAGCTAGCGTGGCCTCATTTGCATAAGACAATCACCCCTTTTTCGGACGCAGGGCACAAATGTTGTCTAGACGACATGCTTTAGACGGGTGAACCCCCTCCCACACCCACACACACACACACACACATGCATACGCCTTCATCCACTCAAACAGGCACATGCATAAACACCTATATCTCTATCTATGTGCATCCATTCATACACACAGACACACTCACGCCACTTCAAACACCCCAGACGGAGCCTCCAGCCAGGGTACAACTATAAATCAGCTCCAGGTCTGCCTCGGCTTGATTCGCATGCTGTGTTATTATGATGCGATGGATCAGGCATGAGAAAGTATTAAATACATCACACACATGCAAATCCTTAGTGATGGAATGACAGGACGGCCCAGCCAGTCATTTAGATATGTAGATTGCTTCTTAGTTTGGAGATTATACGATTATTCTGGTCTATGTGCCACTACGGGTCAAAGGGACAAGTCCTTTGATATGAGATATGTGTTGATGCGACGACAATGAGTGTTGACAGTGCGTGCAATTATGTGTATATAACTGCATGTGCACGCATATGTGTGTTAGCAGTTATGTGTATGAATGTGAGTGTGTGTGTGTGTCAATATAGCGCACGGTGGCCAGTGGCCCCTGATTGTTTGATGTACGTATTTATCCAGTTGCAACGACTGTGGCAGCAGCAGGATGGGTCTCTGGAGAGCTGATTATATCTGGTTTGTCATCTGTGGCGAGGGTGATGCTGTGACACCGGGAACAACTACACAGCCTCCCTCTTCTGAATTGGGCACCGAGAATGTATGTGTGTTTGTGTGATGAATTTACTTGCAGTGCTTTGCATATAACAGAGAGATCCTCACACACAGCGTGCAGCTGTCACCCTGCAGTGCATGTGGTATGTTAGTTTTTGCCAATTTGCATGTGAGGACTCCACTTCCTGTCCTGCGTTTATTATTTGCAAAAAGTGGCACCAAACATCTGTCTGCTGTCACTGTGGGGCAACACTAATGGTGTGGGGCGTCGGTATTAGTGCAGAAGCAAATGGCGGAGCGAGAGATAGAGAGAGAGATGGCCAGTGGGGAAATAGAACAAAATGAGAGAAGACAAGAGGAGAGACGGAGAGATGACCAGAGAAAACATGTGGGTCACTTCATCGCTGTCCGAAAGGGTCTCATTTATCCTCCCCCTCTTTTCCCACATGGCCCCCGAAGGCAAACTTCAGCTCTGCGATAAGACAGCATCGCCTCTGTCAGGACAAGAGCAGAAGTGACTGTGAGAGCTGTTGCTGCAGACAGAAGTTAGTTATTGTTGGCCGAGGGTGAATGCTATAACTCACCACGGTGGGCCAGGCTTGTCTTGGCTTCAGCAGCTTGCAACAGCACTAATCAACACCTTGCTATTCACACACCAAGCTAGCAGTCATTAACACGTAGTCTGCTTGTTTGCATATCTGTCAGCACTTTGCAATAGAGCTGATGCCTTTAGCACTTAAAACACGGTGGGCTGAAACTGTTTATCAGTTTGCCAAAGGTAAAAATATCTGTTGTTGTCAGCTCGCTAGAAGCTGTTTTCGGTTCGTGAGTAATCGAGGTGACTTATCAATTTGGAAAGATGTCAGTTTAAAGTTATAATTCTGGAAAAGTTAATCATACCAATCTTAGTTTAGATACTATGCATGGTTGGCATTTAATCTGCAATAGCCATGAAATGAATTCACACACATTATTTACATTTAGTCAGCATTTTCATTTGGCGGAGTCCGCCTTTTCCTTGGATGGATTTAAAGGACATGCACATGCACCAGAGATTTACAGGACACAACATATCCACCTACTGAATGAAATTGCACACACATTTTTGCATACAAGGCAAACGTCACGAAGGAACTTCATTTGGAAGAGCAGAGCAGCCGAGGAGTAAACATATTTGCGTCGTCTCCATCTATTGGATTTCTAAAAGAGCTGCAACTACAAACACAACTCTTGGACTTCTGTTATTAAGACGTCCTTAGCGCAGAGAGCAGGGTGAATGAAATTGTGTCTGTAGCGCTCACGACATTGGAAAAACAGTATTTTTTAATTCGACATCAAGGTGTCTTTCCATATCGACGTCTCTCTCGTTAAACCACAGAACATGCTGTTAGCGGTTTTCATTGACAAGACTTTCTTGTAAAGAAATACTCCCCATTAAACAAGTGTGTGGGAAATAAAAAAAGTGTCTATATACAGTATATATTACCCTAATTTTACTTAGATTAGCCTAATTTGGGTAAACATTTTAAATCTTTTCTCTCACACGAAATAAACAAGCGAAGAGATCTATTTTCCGTTTTTCTGTTTATCGGTATTAGAGTAGTTAATATGTTCATCCTCGCCATCAGTTAAAATGTCATCTCCACTTCCACTTCTGATCGTCATACTTCAGCACTCTTTCATTACAGGCCCTCACTAAAAAGCGGGTAACCAGACTTTCCCTTTTTTCCCTGTGTGTGAGTTCAAACACATACAGAGAGCCAGTCAAAACTGGCCTATTTGATGTGCTTTAAAAATCTGTATTAAACGTGTCATTGTCACTACATCATCTTATGAGTACTGCCTTCGACAGTACAGTGGTAAATAGTGAAAGTGTGGTGGACATAGAATATATAGAGCTGCAGCATACAGAGCAACACCCCTGTATGCGGTTTCTTGTCTTGCTGAAGGACTTCAGTATATGGTGGCGGCATATGGTGTTTAACCTTTTTTTTTTTTTTTCAATTGAAAGATTTTCTCTCCAACCGCTACACCACCATGCCGCTCCAAACTGCCTCTTAACTGCTTCTTCCCAGGGAACCTTTTGGGTGGATACTGTTGAGCCTGGATTAGCCTTGCTCGCACGCACACACACGCACACAAACACATACATATACAAAACCTGCATATGCACCACTAGTCTTGTTTTATCCGCGCCTTCAGTGAGAGAAACAACTCTTTAATCATTTCATAAGATCATTTGCCTGGCAGATATGCCTCAGGCTTTTCCCATTACCCCTGGCTGCCTTGACCTAGATATGTGTATGTGTGTGTGCGTGTGTGATCATTGTTGATGGAGAATAGAGCGATGAGTGTAAGTCCATGCATGGCTGTGTCCAGCAGTGGCTAAAATGCAAAAAAAGGACTCAGAGACAAGCAAGTGTATGCATGAAACCGTACGCACTGAGAGGCAATTCAATTGTACACTTTCTTGCTGTCTTTTACTGTAACCAGCATGCTAAAATTTACACAGACTATTTGTTTATATGAATATTTGTTTGCTTATGTATGTATTCATTTTGTAGTTACAGATTCACAACATATCCGCAGGTCTTCCTATACTGTCCAAAAATGCTGTGAAAGAATAACATATACACTAAAGAAAAAGAACACCGAACAAAAGAAAGCTGCAGCCTTACAGCAAGCTGACAACTCCTCTCTGCCTTTACTAGAGTGAATGGGGATTTCGCTTCTCAGCCTCTAAACATCTAAATCGCAGAAATGAATCAAATGACCGTTAATACAAGATTTCTAAGTTACTACGGACATCCCGATTCATATATGGGCACTGATTACATACCAATGAGCGCCCCCAAATATAACAGAATATCATTTAGAACTACCTCATCCATACTCCTACACCTTACTAGTGCCCAGCCAACCCGGAGAGGAAGACATAATGAGGCAAACCTGTTAACACTCTTCTTGATTGAGCTGCTGAGCTGCTGATCTACCACAACAACCCAGGCAATACAAAGCACTTAGGGAAATGGGACGCGTTAACTTTTTCAATATATATAACGGAAACGCTAACATTCCCCTAACGTGAGAGCAGCTATAATCATATCTGTTGCCTGATGTTAAGTAGTGTACAAACCATGTGTTTGTTACTATTATTATTATTAATATTATTGCTATTATTATTATTATTATTCTATTTAAATCTTTTTCTATTGTTCCTGCTCTTCAAGCGGTTGGCTGATGAAACTCTTTAAAACCATATGAATAGACGTACGTAGATACATGGTTGCAAAGATTCACAAATGATCAATTTAACACCGGCAACAGTATTGAACTGTTGCATTGTCACTTGAATGCATCCAATACAAAGGAGGTCCACCCTTGTATGTGTGGTGACTGAAAGCTTGTCACTGAGCGGCTTTGGTTTTAATTGTGGATGACCTTTCTGGGACGCTGTTGCCAAAAGGCCCCCGTAAGTAGAATAGAAGCAAAAAATATGGGTGTTAAATATTTTTCCTGTTTAATCTGGCCAGCTAGTGAGACATTTGGAAAAAAGTCAGGAACCAGTGGAAAAGACAGGCAAGTTCCTGTAATAATACTGCACATTCAAAACATATGCCCAATGCTCAATGCCCAATGTCTCCTTATGAATTCCAATGTTTCGAAAAAAAACTAATTTGCACAAACAATACTTTCCATAAAAAGACAGATCGCATGCACACACACAAAACCAATTTCAATGGACAGTTAAGTCATCAAACAAAAACCCGAGCCGAGCAGACAGCAGGAAGCGGTCACCCTTCCAAGACCTCTTGTACAGTCAGCCCGGCTCCTGCCCCGCTCGCCTCGGGACAGCGAAGTGACGGATGGAGGGACGCAGGAGCTGTGAGTCGGGGGAGGAGGTGAGCATGAATCAGTGACAGCCTGAGAGATGTCAAGATGGAAGGTAAAATAGGGGACGGAGGGACAGAAGGCAGGAGAAACAGACGAGGGGGAGGAGGAGGAGAGCGGAAGGTGATGCGTTCGAGAAAGTCAGAGAGGAAAACAAATGGTTATTCCACTGTTGGTTTTGGATGCAGAAATGACCTTTGAACCCTTAAATAAGTAATTAAATCGAGTCTTTATTTATTTTTTTATTCATCCTCTCCATATGAGCGCAGCACACAGGTAACTGTCGGTGTTCATGTTCCTAGTCCTCAGTGAAGAAGCAGCTTTTTACTCGTGTAAATCAGCCCAGCAGCTTAAAGCAGTTAGGTCACCTGCTGTTTACCAGGGCACACGTCTTATTTTCCCTCCTTCTCAAACATACTGTATCGTCTCTCCCTAAACCTGTGAAAAATGTAACCTGTGAAACCGGTTTCATCAGCGGTATTGATTCAGGTGAAGCAGTGAATCATATAGACTGAATATTTATGCATATTTTGCACGAGACTACTGGAATACTAAATGATATTTCTGATAGCCTTTGCTGGATGGCATGCCAGAGTGTGCTTTGACTGACACACACTTAAACCCAGCGTGGTCTTTTTTTTCCACATTCAAGCTGCGGAGAGATAATGCTGGTTTCTAATCCCGTGGAATAACCTCCGGCTCTACAAGCATACCTGATATTTCTGATACCGCTTCTGTCTGCGAGATTGCAGTCGAAGCCGCACTCCATACCCGAAGCAATATCACATGCTCTCGTATCTCTTCATTCCAGTTTCAATCAAACATCGGTCGAACGTTTCACTTGATGCGGGGCGGGGAAGTAGCCTTGGGCAGCCGAAAAAGGGTGCGAGGCCAGCGTGTTGCCATCAGGAATCCCGTGCATGAAAGGACATCTAATATCTGCGGAGCTGTGAGCACGTTGAATTCTCATACGCAAGGACAAAAGGATGCGCGTTAGGACTCATTCAATGCTCAACCAATCCTAACACAAAAGTAAGACATTTCATTGTGTTGTGGGAAGTACCAAAAAAAATAGCTCTGTGTTGGGTGTTACTGAAGGTCCATGAAATATGATCCAGGAAGAACACTTCGGGTAATACTTACATGGGTTTGAAGGCTTGTCAGATGCCAAAACACTGCGAGACAGAGTTTTGAATTTCAGTGACCTCTGTCTCAACGATCACAATGAAAACAGTAGAATTATGTTGTGTCATTAACACAAAGGTGCGCTTGTGCACGTATGTGTTACTGGATGACGTGGTGTTGCAATAAAAGTTGAGCCAGGTTTAACGTCTTTGCTTGACAAGACTTCATTTATTGTTCCGGCTTCAAACTGTCTGGCCATCTCAAGTCGACTATTTGTCACTTTTTTGCAGCCTGTGTTGGGCGTTTTCCAACTTTGAAAATGCAATGAGGTATCATTTCAAAAGAGAAAATTGTTCATTGGATGTTAAAGTCGAGATGACACGAAAAATAAAATCATCTTTTCTTGCTTTAAAAACATAGCTAGTAGCAACCAATATCATGACATCCATCCTTTTAATCAATCTGCAACTTTTAGTGATAAGGGAGGTGTGTGTGTGTGTGTGTGTGTGTGTCAAGCCTGTCAACTTTTTAGCGGTCCAATCAAACGTGCAGGATTTGATTTGTATCCCTCTTGTAACTATATTATTCCCGTTTCTCTAGGGAACAGTCACAGCACAGAAGCTAGAGACGCGTTAACTTTTGTTTCACTGGGACTTTAAGAATGGTTGTCACTCGTCGAACTGAAGTCTGGAGAATATGGAGTGAGCTGTGGGAGGATAGTTCACCTTTTCCCAACCGGTAAACCAACACACACCTCCGACCCTATTTTGGATAAATCTATATACACCCCAGGGACCGGATAGGTTGTCAAGACTATTTTTACATTTTTCAGGTAGATAAAAGAGAAGGATGATAAGTGAGAAAATTGTGATGTGATTTGGCTGAACTGACCAATTTTTTCCTGTGACATTACTTTTCTATTGCACAGACAGATTATCTTTTAACAGCGGCGGTCTGCTCAGTCTTTCTGCTCTGTAACAGTGTGACGCATGTTGACCAGTGAACGCACTCCAGTCATATATATCATTAAGACATATGTGAACTATGTCTGTGGACTGTGACCTTTGCAAGCACGTTGGCACCGAAGTGTGTGATAGTGCAGTATGTACGTACATTTATCTATAGGTGTGTGTGTGTGTGTGTGTGTGTGTGTGTGTGTGTGTGTGAGAGGACAGGTCCAAATCTGTATGGGCACCCTTTCCACCTAAACTGTCTGGCGTTGCCCAACGTGTGTACGTGAAAGGGCATGTGGAAAGCATTTACTTGAATGTATGTATAGCAGAATTTATATGTGAGGGTCACAGGGACTATTTCTGTCACGTAATATGAAGACGGCTTCTTGTCAGCCGGGTGAACTGGGCCCTGGTCAATGGAGGACATGTGAGGCGAGGGGGGATACTGTATACAGCGCATGTGTGTGCACGATAAAGTCTTATCTCTGTGAGTGTTCGGTTGCTCTCTGTGTTCTCTGTACATTATCAATTTGCCGTAGAGTCAGGTCATGTGCACTGTATGGGTTCATTATGTCGTCCCCGTGAATGATAACTCATCGCGTTGATTGCTCTCGCTTTCAGGAAGTGATGATGGTAATGAGGCAGCGCGTATGAAGGTAGCAGAACCTGAGACTCAATTTCGTGCTGTAGAGATAATGAAACAACATCTTGAGGTTGACTGTGTAGTGCTGAGAGGTCAATTCAGCTATGAGGGAAGGCAAATATGTGTTACTGTGTTTACATTTCAGTTTAGTAAGGGCACAGCGATTGTTTTGCTGGCAGGTCAAGGGAGCGTACTGCAGACAGACTTGACAAGTTGTTTTTTTTCATGCACATTTCTTGTCCATAAATTTCCTTTACTCGGAATGATTCATGCTTAAAAGTGTTTCATACGGCTTTTTATGACACGGTAGAGTGTTCCCTACTTTGAGATTTGTTAAGCTACCTCCCAGCACCTGTCTTCACTGTAGAATTTGAGCTTTAAAGGTCATTGTTTATTTCTGTGCACGAGAAGATGATATTCAGGTTTAGATGGTCCCAGAAGGACTCCTATCTGCCAGGGAACTCATTCCAGGATGTGTTCAGTGGGTCTTTCTTTTCATATATCAACACAACCGGCAGAACAATCATCCTCAATCACCCCTTTTCTGTCTGTCATTCGGAAACCCCACATCACATTGGCAGTGCTCCCAAAAGCTAACGTGGCATCACATTCTTGACTAAACGTGCATAAAAACAAATTAGCCTGGCCCATACAATTTGCAAAGAGATGTGTGCAGCCAGCCAGCAAATAGATGTCATTCCAAACCAAGGTCATGATGGTATTGAGGCTGGAAATTTAGGATTGATGTTTGCACATGTCGAGCTCCTCCACTTTTCACTCTCAGTCTGACGGGTTTGATGCAGGCTTATGGGACCAAGAGCTGCTTGGAGCGAGACAGCACACAGAGACTATCCTCGTCAACCGTCTGATTTAGAGCTGAATTAAAGGCCAACTTATCTACATTTTGATGCTCGCGAAAAGCGGTGCATGAATACGTTTGAGGGACACAAGTTTTCAGGGTTTTCTTTTTGGTGCCGCAATCGTTTTTTTTGAGACTTGAATTCATAATTTAACCTTTGAGAAAGTGTGTGTGGGCGAAGGACGTAGACAGATCATACAAGCATTAAACATAATTGAGGAAAGTTTTTCAGTTTCTGATTTGGTCTGAAATTATAGTTTGAGCAGCACTGGCATGCTATACTGTTTTATCAATGCATATCATCTTTTAGATCTTTTTAGATCACATCTGGTAGTGGATGACCTCATGCCATATGAACACATTCACTTTTTTTTTCAATCCTATGTGTTTTTCAACATTGGCTAATCCTTAATTATGTGAGACTTTAATGCTGCTAATGTGTAAAAATAATGATAATAATACTCCCCCCCCCCCCCCCTCTTTTCTCCTGATCTCATTACAACCCAATATGTAGAAAAATATTTGTAGTTGCCACAAACTGGTCTCAAATATTTTATGAAGGTGACAAAATATGGAAATGACAATAAAGCAATAAAGCACCAAATACGGAAATGTTAATGTTATATGGCATAAACATGAACAAATAAAAACTATTTGGCAAAAAAATAGTTCACAAATAAATCTACATTTGTAAACTAACATAGCAGAGCTGTCACTTTTTATTCAAAACTCGAATGTCTAACAAAATTAAACATTAGAATTGTAATGACCTGTTTGAATTCGAGATGTACAGTTCAGAAGTGCAACAGTGGTTTGTCTTGTGGTCCAGCAGAGGGCGCTCTTAAAATCCAGCTTGTCTTATGGCATGCTCTTTTGACCTCAGTAAGTACACTAAGTTAATTGCTGAAAATGGAAGACACAAGCAAAGCAAAGCTGTTCTGATCCAAAGTGATCTCATGGGAAGATGTGTGTAGCTCGCCACTTTTAAAGGACATGCAGGTCAAGTATCATGTTTACACTTTGAAGGCCCACTTCTCATTCCAAACTTGTCACACATGGACGCAAGGTTGTGGTTTAAGTTTTTGAATCTAAACAAAACTACTTTGTGAGGCTCAAGAAAAAGGATCATGGTTTGGGTTTGAATGAACGCTTGTTACGTAAATCAAGTTACGTACGGAAATTAGGTAATGAACTTAAATATGCCGCCACACTCATCCGCCACAAGCTCGTAAAAAAAAAAAGCCTTCACCGATGTGATAGCACGGGAAAAAGCAAAGACTATACTGAAGGGAAGACACTCTCTGATCACCTACATGCTTATGTGACAGAGACAGCTCATTGTATCTCAGACTCACGCATGACACTATGCATGGGTATGGGTTGTGTTCGAAATAATATCAAGGAATTACATGTTCCCATGGAGGGTCCAGATCCTGGGTAAGTCCTTTACTTCCTTTTAAAACCTCTGATGATGAAACTCCTATGCTCAATGAAAGTACTGCCAGCACCAATCACAGACATAGAGCATATGCAAATTCATTGTATTGTTGTGACTGGGGTCCTTGAGACCTTGATACGCTATTCTCACGAAAGCACGAAAAGTCATAAAGTATCCACAGGATAAAACGATATTAAGTATGCTTTTGAGTGGTTAAAGAGACCCCACAAAGAACAGGTATTTACTTTCATGCATGTGTTCTTTTGGCTTCATCTGGAGTCACTGGGATGCATGGCAAATACTGTATACAGCATGTTATGGTAGCAGAGGTTTTTTTTACCCTGCGTGGTATGCAGAATGGGGCGGTGTTGAATGGAGCAGGGCCGGTCTAATAAGTCCCCAGGCTATGGCAGCCTGGTCTGTGGTAGGTGGATGATGGATCTCAGTGCCAGGGTACATAATGGTGGGACAGGGGAGCACGGGGGTGAAGGACAACACTCTGCCCTCTCTCCTTAATCAGATGCAGATCAAGCTAAAAGCAGCGGAGCAGCAAATCCCTCCTCTAACAGCGAGCCTCTAGACCCTCGCACAATCCCCTCTCCCTTTGCCTCCCTCCTTCCCTCCTTTGGCCCCTCCTCCTCCTCTCTTCATCCCTCTCTCTTTTCTTCTGATTGTCTTAGCAACAGAGCTTAGGGAGCGAGCCAGAGGAGGAGATGGATGCTTGGGGCCCTTTACCACAAAGATCATATGGGATAAGTGCAAAAGCCCGTGGTGGCTTGTTGATAAAGTATTGATTTCTCCGCAAGCTGCTGTTTACGAATCACCTTGCAGGGAGTGACCCCCGAGACCTTAGGGTGTGAGGTAGGAGCGTGTGAGGGGGGGGGTGCAACTGGGGACACGATGGGGTAATGTGAAAAATGAAGAAAGGGGAAGGCAGAGAGAGAGAGAGAGAGAGAGATAGACAGATAGAGGAACAGAGGAGGGAGATAGGAATTGATTGGGGACAAACCTGGCTGTTAATTGAAGAGACGGATCGATGATGGTGGAATGTTAGATTTGGGGGAAACGAGGCAGGAGGCTCTGCTTCTCGACACCGGCGGACAACATAAGACCAAGCACACATTCACGAGTGTGCTGCTGACACACTCAAATTAAGCTCCTTCTCTTTGATGGCCCCCTCTCTTTGTCTCCTGAGAGATCCAGGCCTTGAAGAATATGAGGAATGTTAATGTCATCCTCAACCTAGACGCTCCTTCCTGTCCTCCGTTTTGGATACGGTGGTAAACAATGTGGGTGAAGCCATTTGGAGCATCCAGGCCAGTTCCAGGGTGACTGACACAGACAATGTCACTACCCCTTGGGGTAGAAACAGGCCAGACACATTGCTCTCAGCTTTCAAGTCCAGTCTGAAGAGTTTAAGCCCCCCATTCAGAGCTTTTTTTTAAATTTCTTTTCCACCCCCATCTTTACCCAGTGTCAAGGTGAAGGCCTCAGATTGTCTCTCTGTGTGGCCCCTCATTTTAGATTGATCTGATCAATAGGTCAGCATTTAGTGAAAATGTGACCCGAGTCATTTTTCTCCTGTCTAGACTATATGCAATTTGCAAAGTCCTAATAGCGAGGAGAAAGAAAAAAAAAACCTCCAACGCATTAAGGGAAAACATTGTTGACTGCCAGGGGAATAATCCCCTGATTTTCTATGTCAAAGTCAAGCGCTTTGTACACGCATCACCTCACCACAACCTCTGTGCTGATTTTGCATCACTGTACCTTATTCTTTTGTACCGAAGATGTCTTAACAAATGACTTGTTATATTATTATTTTTTTCTGGCGAAGACACTGTGAAATGTATGATTATACTGCGCAACGACGACAGACATGCACGGCAGCGAGAAAGAAAAAATAAAGAGAGGAACCAAACTGCTCGCTCCCTCTATTCCCCCCCCCTCTCTTACACCTTGTTGTCAGAAAATCTAATTTGTACCCGCAGCCCACAGAGCCACCTGGCAACATATGCAGCATGCAAATGGGGCTCTGTTTTCGGCATTGCCGGTTGTAGAAGGAGAGAGAGGGAGGTAGAGAGAGAGAGATTGCCCTGGAGGATTAATGACATCATTCTGTATGCACCTCTGGACTCCCACACCGCCAGGATATTACCCACCTCTGACATAGAGGGATAATGTTGGTTCTATGAAGGCACCACGTTCGTGGATCTATCTCTTCCTGCTGGCGTACAGAAAATAATGGGGCTGGTTCATCATCAGATTGCGTGTCAGGTTTTGGGGAAAAAAATGAATAAAAATGTGGCATATTGAGAATAGATGGGTCTGAGGCTGTGGGCTAGTTAAAGTGTACCGCCTGGGTCGGTGACAGTCTCACTAATGGCGGCTCTCCTTGCTAGCACAGCCAGCACTGCTTGCTGCAGCGGGGCGCAGTGTGTGGCTGCTCTACATACACTCATTGCACCACATTATCCATCTTCTGGTGCTGATTGTGTTTACTGCTTTTATTTGACTCAGTGGAACAATGTGTCTATTAAAGGAGGCACAGAGGACAATGACTGCAAGTGAGTAAATCCCTCTGCAGACGCATGAGTGATGCACCACGTTGGGCCTCTCTCTCCAGGGGAGCCGCTATCGCAAACAGAATTCATCACGGTGCCATCGGAGCTGTTGTTGGTCTTTTTAGCGTCGTAGTTTCGATCTGTTGTCATCAACATATTACATGTTTGTCTGAGATCCATACTTTCTATTAAGTGCCTCTTTTTCACACTTAATTGCCACTTTAACAAACTAAACCTCCCCAAAAATTCTGTGTTAAAGGGAAACAAAAGTTAGAGTGTCTTTTGCTTCGGTACTGTGACATTTTCTCCAGTTTCAATCAAGTCCTTCGCGTTTGACTGCAGATGGACGGCTAAAAAGTGGGCGGGCTTAGAGGACTGAGTCCCCACACTCTCTCTTGTTGCTAAAAGTTGCAGATTGATGTCATGATATTATTGGTTGAAATTGGTCAGTACTAGCTTACATAAGCACATTTCATATTTTGATTGGATTTTGATATAAAAATACAAAGAAATTGATTTATTTTGTATTTTTGTTTTGTTGCGTTTATATTATTTAATATGTGCACAATATGACAGGATGTGTGATCTAAAAGGGTTAAAAAGGCATTTTCCATTTCATTTGGACTTTATGTTATTCAGGTGACGTAGGTTTTTATCTTCAACATGTGAGTCTTAAATTTGGAATAAATTCTGCATTTAGGCTTCATCCACCTGAAAAAAAATGTCAGGAAAGATATGACACATTTTTGTATTTTGCATTCAAACGCATGCATTGTAATAAAGATGCAAGCACAAACCTTATAATTTGACCTGTAATTGGTTAGAATTATGTTTCATTTTTAATGCAGTTTACATGTCCCTTTTTCACAAGGTTCATATTGTTCTCACACCAGACCTTTTGGGTAAAATACACTTATCAGCACCTTTCTATCTAATCAACTGTCACTCCGATAGCGTCGTCCTGTTTGATGTGGATTGCCTATCTAAAGGTTCTCCCTGCAAATTGATTTGCATGCATTACTGTGAGTGTGAGTGGAAATCCTGACTTGAAGGTAAGAATAAGACATTCCAATGTCCACAACATCCATGTAATATGTTTTGTAAAATATTCTGAAGTATTATAAAGAATACAGGTATGCCATTTGTAAATGAATGGGATGGATTTCATGTGACTTCTTTGCAGGGTATAACTCTTTCTCATAACAAAATGATATCCTTTTTGTGTGTGTTTTTTCCTGAGCAAGCAAATTGCTCGAGCATCTCACACTGAAAATGAACTCACTGTTCTCACATGACGCTGACATGCATAACTGCCTGAACATTTACAGCATGTCGGAAAGGGGTTTCTCTGTCTCTCTTTTATAAACACACACACACACACACACACACACACACACACACACACACACACACATCTATGCTGTTTATCCTGTCCTCTGGACCCGGAGGCCCCTGGCTTCAAGGCCAGAGAAGACCAGCCTAGAGGCTATAGGCTGTCCTATCCTGTTTCAGGCCCCTCATAGCCAGCCACATCTGTTTAATGCATACATCCAGTCATGAGGTCATGAGGTGGGAATGTGACAGGGAGCAAAGAGGGCTCTGCACTTGGCAATCATTAGCGCTGACGGCTATTGTGATATTTGCTAAACACAACTAAATAGTAAAAAAATATAAAACGGAGTTTGTCACATTAGAGGAGGATTTGATTGCGTTGAAGGGTTGCCCACTCTTTCAGTTGGTGGGCGATCGAAGCAGCTCCGATCATTCATAACAAAAAAATACTTTCAGACCGGTAACGACTTGAGCTGAATTTGGCAGGCAAATCACCCGCTTCTTCTGTTCATCGGGATATATGTAATTTCTCATTGAGACCCAAAAAGGTGCGCTGAGGAAAGAACAGAGCGTTTTTCACCCCCGGGCTCTGTCATTGAGACATAATGGGACCTGCTTGGCCAAAGGCGCCTTTTTTTTGGTTTCCATCAAATGGAGAGGAGAATGGATCCCAGAGGAAGGTATCAGTGTCCGTGCGATGTTCTCTGGTCCGACCGAGGAATGCCAAGAACAACACAGCGGGTTTAGTGCTTAGGACCTGGAGAGGAAATTACAAGCTAAAGACACTAGATTTTAGGACATTTCCAGGTATTTAAGGCTATTAATCAGCTGAATTCCTTAATGACAATATTATGGTTAGTTGGCTACTGCTTTCACTCTGTCTGCCTGAAGACACACGAAGCACACACATATCAGAGCACATAGACACATGCATTCAAGAATATCCTCATAAACACCAACAGATACAAGCAGCATCCACAGACATACTCACTTACTCCTTCACCACACATGTACCACACAACACAGAGGGTCTACTCTAACTGTGGCACACTGCCACTCACTGGTCTGTGAGAGGTGCTGCCGTGTCGTCTGTAATATATTTCTCACAACATCGTATTCCATACACCGTCTGTGCATCACTCTTTTTATAAAATGGAGATGCTGCTACATTTTTTTGTGTTGACAGCAATGTCATGGTCAAAGTTTCCATTTATCACAAATATTTGAAGTTATACAACACAGAAAAAAAGCCAGATTTCCTGTGATAAAGTTTTTAAGGTCCAGCTCTCCGAGGTCAGAGTCTCATTTCTCTGTCTCTTTTTTATTGACCTGATCCTCACGATGCAGCAGCAAACCACGTGTGCAGAAGATGAGAAGGAATGACAAGAGGAACAGGAAGCGAGGAAAAAGATGAAGGGATGGGAGAATGAGAGAAGGGCAGAGGATGTGCAGAGAAAGAGAGGGAGAAAGTGAGAGAGCAGCGCACTGTGTGACATGCGGACAGATGGTAGCCACACTGCATAGCCGCCGAGGCACATGCGATAGTCGTGAACCGTGGTAGAGCCTCCCACACCCACGCCTATACTGTTGACACCTCTCTACACACTCAGACAGGGAGAGGGGGAGGGAGGGGGGAGGAATACACAGGCAGGACACTGGTTTGTGCACTGTGTACTGGATGGTTCGATGTGTAGCACCTCTTTTGTAAAAGAGAGTTCTGTATTAGAAGTAAAAAAAAAACACATTGACATTTGTAAAAATGCAATGTGGAACTCCATTTATCTAGAAAGGGATTGGACATTTCTGTATCAATCTTTATTTCAAATTTCAGTTTTTTGTAACCTTCGTAATACCATTTCCCACTAACACAAAACTTTCAGGGATTAAACGTCACCAGCTTGACACAGTGAGGCCAGTCGGCCACGGCTAAACCGCTAAAAGGTTGGAAAGATGACTTTCGAAGTGTGTGTTGGGGACTGCCTTTAATGACCAAAGGGTTTAAAGGCATCAATCATGTGCCACAACATCTCCCTGTTGGCCATCATCTCTTAACTGTCAGCTATAACGAAGGCATAAATTGCCAAAAAAAAGTAGTTTAGGAAAATGAAGAGGATGTTGGTGGATATCCTGGAAGAGGAAGAAACCAACAGTCTACGCAGAATGCCCGCTTTGTAAACTGCAGCGTAGCAATTACAGATACAGGGGGAGCATGTGAATATCCATTGTATTTAAGCATATTTAAAACTGAGGTGAAGTGTCATTTACTGTAGCAGGCATCTGAAAACATTGTCAGGTCAAAATCATGTTTCTAAGCAATTTTCATAAAATTCTGGAAATGTAATTTAGCAACCAGGGAAAAAAGACTTTGTGTCCGTCTTTTGAGCTGATAATAAGGAACCATGAACTGCAGAACTGCAGGAAAAAGAAGGTTAAGTGAACCACAACCACATGTATATTTCTGATAAAAGAAATTCTCCATTCCAGATTGCAGTGAGTCAGGAGCTAGCGTGGCCTTGATATAGCATCAGAACTCTATTGTACACCACAGTAGACCTATGACATTAGCAGGTGTCGTCTCTTTAAAGAAACAAAACAACATTTCTGGTTTTACAGTCATCTCTGCGCGTCGGCTTCTATTTGTGCCCTTTTCACATCATCCACCCTTTTCTCTCTTCCACTGCCTGCCACTCCTTTTACACCCACCCCTCTCTCTCTCTCTCTCTCTCTCTCTCTCTCTCTCTCTCTCCCTCTCACTGTCTATTTTCCTCCTCTTCCCCCTTCATCGTACCCATGCAGGTTGGTCCGCGCGGCCCGTTGTGTTGTTTAATATGCACAGTCCATTCTTGCTCCTTTATTATTGTCCCACTGGCGGCGGAGGCCCTTTTCTTCGGCCAGACAATGGGCGGCGTCGTGACAGAGAGCACGGTGGTCATGTCCCATTTGCCACCCCGCGCTATCTCTCTATCCTGCCCCCCCTTCTCACCCGCCATCCGCTTTTCAATAGCACCCTAATACTGTTACAGGAGAGAAAGACCTGAGAGCCTTCAATACGCCCCAAGCCTCCAGGGCCACAGCTATATACATACTATTAGCATAATTATAGCCTGAGAGAGAGAGAGAGGGAGACAGATAGATGGAGAAATAGAGAGAGAGAGGCAGCAAAGGTGTTTGTAACGTGACAGTAGTCTCCCCCTTACAACTCCACACACACACACACTCACGGAAAGACATTCTTGAAAAAGGGCCATTTGAATAGATGTAGTATTGGATTTGTCCTGATCTCATCTACCGTTGGAATAGTTCACTTTGGGCTGGGACTCGTGGGTGGGCAATTCTCCTGTTGGTGCCGTGGCAGCCTGACTTTGAACTTGAACTTGGACCCTGGGGGTCGAGCAGATTGAAATTGAATTGAGGAGGGCTCCCCCTGGGATACTGGGCTGGTAAATGCAGGCTGGAGCAGCTGTGGTCCCGGCGGCTTGTTAACATCTCTTCCCATTCGGTTATGTTATTCTGTCCTGCTCTATTGTGTTCATTCCTGTTCCCCATGTAATGATGGGGTATTTGAAGTTCAGCCTCAAACATCTATCATTCTGGCAAAATCGTTACTTGCATGAAATTAAAGGACACTATGGTTTGGTCTTTACATGTTTTACGTGTGAGAAATTCTGAATTTCAAAATCATTTCCGTGTTATTCTGAAATACTGAATACTGTTGTTTTGGTTGGTCTTTGTTTAATTGCTTGTTCCCCAAAATAGAGCAATGGTTCTTCGGAAAGAAACCATGTAATTTGTCAAAACTCTACAAAAATACTGATGAGGTGAGATGAGAATTGAGGTGGAAACGTCAATGTGATAATAAAAAGCTACTAACACCCTCTTACTGTCTTTTGTCTTTAGTGAGAAAGGTAACAATCGGCATACATTCCCAGGACAAATGACAAATGATAATAAATGAAATCAACAGCGATTTGGACAATAGTTATAATTTATTAACGTACAAAACACACAATAATATGCACACCTCAAAGCCACAGTAATTTTACTTCGCTGGTTATTGTAAAATTCACTTTAGTCTTTCTTAGACTTTCCACTGTCCAACAATCACCAATTCTGGTTTGAGAGTTTGAGAGAGAGAGAGACCAAATAAGTATTATTATTACTTATTTTAGCGGGTTTTCCAGTGTTTAAAATAACCCTCACATGAGCGCTAATTTGGGGGGAAAAGGGGTAGCCTATAATTTGTATTGTATTTTGCAGATTTTGTGGAAATTTTGGTTAAAATTTGCTTGACATTTGGATAGAAACTGGACTATTGACTGTTGTTTATTGTTTGTACATTGCTTTTCAATGGACACTCTCAAACATTAAGTGTTCCAAGTTGTCCATCACAAACAACACCACTAAATGGTGTGACCGGGTGGTTAAGATGCATACTGTGCAATTGCAACATCCTCTGTTCGATTGTGACCAGGGACGTTTGCTGCACGTCTTCTCTCTCTCTCCCCATGTTTGTCTGTCTGTCATTACAAATGCTATCAGTAAGATAAAAAATGAGCCCCCAAAATAACCTGAAAAACAACATTGAAATCCCTTCATACACTCTGAACACACTGACACTCTCAGACACAGACAGGCGGTCATCCCCAACAGTCATACACACCACACAACAGCTCCGCAGAGTAAAAAACGATGATCTGTTCTCCACCCACTACATATTCTTCACAGGAAAGAATACCACAGCAATAGAAAAAGCCAACTCCTCGCTACCACTGGCCCAGTCGTCCTGTTTTAGGGGCGGCTTTAAAGCATGTCACAAGACCTCATGCATAGTAAACAGAGCGGCCTCCATGGCTGACTGGTGAGCAATTTGCCTCGTAGATTGCCTGGCCCCGGGGCCTTGGAGCTATGTTTATGTATGAGCCCTCCTGTTTCATATGTATCGGCCCCAGATCATTTTCTACCCAGCCCCCCCCCCGGTTTTTTTTCTCTTCTCCCTGGCAGAACTGATGGCATACACATACAGACACAAGCACACATAAAAAACGCACACTGTACAACAGAAACACACACACATGCACGCATATGGACGAACACATAACGTTAACATTAAGAGTGATGACCTGCACAAGGGGTGACACTGTCCCAGCAGATTACACTATTGTCAATACAAATAGAAATTTACTATACATGTGTTGCAGCTGCTGCTGCTTACCGTGGCAGTTGTGCCTTGCAGGGTGAGCGGAGATGTATTAGGGACATGTTGTCTGTGATAGTGTTTTCATACCTCCTCACGTTGGCATATTCATACCACCTTTTGACCATATTTTCTACCTTAAATAAATAACTTGCATTCCGCGCTGAAGCTGGAAACTCGTGATGTCTGAGCTCTGCGTCATCAGCACCTTTTCATAACACATCACAAGGCCATCATCACATGTAAATAAAGATATTTTTAAGCATGTGTCAAACATTAGTTGAATTTCCTGATGTCGATGGCATATGCTGCGAGGCTGCATGCAGAGAGACAATTACGAAACTGAATATGTGTAAGATGAGAGTCCGAGTTCATTAACCCTTCATCGCTTCCTCTGTTATCCCCCCCATCCTCCATTTCCCACATTATTATCTTCGCTGGCTCTATTCATCGTTTGAACCCCCACCCTCCCAATCTCTGTTTCATGAAAGAACGGACAGGTTTTAAAGATGCGAAGAGCCCATCTTTGAATAGACTAGAGATGCTCAATGTAAGACCATCTTAAGAAATATTTACAGCATCAAAAGTCGGGCCGAAGATGTCCTCTATGTGTCAGCTAAGGGCGAAACATCTCCAAAGGGCCCAAAATGTAATGGGTTTCACAGGACACAATTTGTTTGATATGAAATGATCCTCGGCAGACACAAAGTGGCCCCCATTAGGGGCCAAGCAGATTAGCGCAGTCCTCTGAGGGTCCGTGGCTCAGTGTCAGTGGTGGAGGACTCTTCTTATCTTTCATTAAGCGCACACAGCAGGGCAGATTCACCAGCCCAGGAGGGGGGGGGGGGGGGGAGGACTGAGAAAGTGAGAGAAAGAAAGAATGGGGGGGGAACAGAGATTGGAGGCGTTTAAAAAATCATTTCCACATATCATAGCCCCATCTCTAATTCAGTGCTAGAAGCGAAGGAGCCGTGGGGAATGCGCAGCATCTTTCTCTCCAAATGCCAAAATTGACCAGCAGGCACAAGAGGAAATGAGGCAGAACACAAATGCGCACACATATACTGACACACTTGTGTGCACGCAGACACACTTGTGAATACAGACAGGTTGGATAAATGCACAGGCAGAAAAAGAAGGCATACACATATGCAAGCACCAGCAACAAACACACTCACACTTGCCAAGTCTTGAATACAGCCAAACACAAACCGTAAAAATGAGACCTACTCAGACACTCACGGGGGAATACCACTCTTCACGCACACACACATCCACACACCACGATGATGGCAGCACGCCATGCGGGTTCATGCCTAATCTGTGTTTGTTAATGGTTGGTGTGTGCTAATTACTGTCACCGTGCACCGGGGGCCTTCGCTGGCCAATCACCAACTAAACTAGCCTCTGACCGGCCAATCGCTAGCCGGTCTAGCCTCTGAACCAAAGGGGCTTCTGGGAGAGAGGGACTTTCAGCGGCGGTGAAATTGGCCTTGGAACACTCGTCTAATGTTGGAACATGGTGTGTGTGTGTGTGTGTGTGTAGGTGTGTGTGTGTGTGTGTGTGTGTGTGTGTGTGTGTATCAGAGTAAAGAAGGAGAGGGACGGGGACAGAAAGGGAGACATGGTGAGTGTGTATATAAATGTGTGTGAGAGCCATGGAGGGAGTGCTTCCGTGTGTGTGCACATGTGGCACTATGAGCATGTGAGCAGCGGACGACAGAGTGGAAAGGAAAACAAGGCCTGAATGTGGGCCAAGTCAACCACTCCACAGGCTCAAAGGCAGCAGTAATCCAGTGTTGACATGGTAAAAGCCATGAGCTTAGTGTCAATTAGATAGAAACAATATGCTTACTCTTCTGGAGTAAGTGGATAGTACCTTTTAAGCAGAGTGAACAAAGCAATACTAGGTTACCACTAGAAACGAAATGAGGCTGTGAATCTGACTTTCCAGTCCAGCGTACATCTGCATCTCTCATGTTTAAAGTCTAACACCATATATTTCAGCTTGTTTGTACCAGTTTGAAATTCACACTCCGGTAGTGACAGCCATCAACGTAGGATTTTACCACCATTTTGTGCTGGTTTCATATTCTACCCTCAGAGGCTAGATGGCCTTATTACATTTCAGTCACTCAGAATGGGTTTCTGGGCCATGACGATCTCAAACCATGCAGGCCACCATCATTCAGCGTTGGTGAAAGAGGAGAGATACAAAGGGTGAAACCATCTCTGACATTCCTGGAATGGCCCTGAAGCCATACGAGGGAGGTGGTGCATGTGTGTGTATGTATACAGCATGTGTGTATGTTTGTATAAATGGCTGCTTTGCTCCTCTGATAATGCCATGGTACCAGCTGAGGCCAGAGGGTATGAGGGGGTAGAGGATCATGTGATTGGTTGATGCGTTACGCCATCTTAAACGATAGTGAGAGTCCATTTACAGCAGTCGCCTACTGATGCTGCCCCGGAGGGGTATGAGGCACCTGCATGTAAACAAGCCATGTATTTAAAGGTGCAGTACACATATGCATACAGATAATGATAGCTTATTTTATTTACAGTTTTCTGACAGCGCGCTTTTCAAGATACTCAAAGATGCGTTCAATGACAAGATCCTTGAGAACTAAAAATACACAAAGTAGCACAGGACATTAAATACAAAATAAAAAGCAGAAAGAGTAGTTCTAGTAATGTCATACACACAGATGTGTTTGGGGAGAGTTTCAGAGGGAGGGGGCAGCTATGGAGAAGTCACCCATGGGTCAGTGCTTGGTCCTGGATGGTGCAGACAGGAGGTTAGCGTCAGAGGAACAAAAGCTGCGGGAGTGTAGCTGTGGAGAGGGTGAGGGAGGGGGAGCCTGGTTATGGAAGGCTTTTTTAGTGAAAAGAAGGACCTTGAATATAATCTGCTGCTGTCTCAGAGCTCAATATGCACATACTGGCTGCTATCAGTTGACATTTGTAAAAAATACACACTGACTCTTGGGCATGCTCGCGGCATGTCTCTATCGATGGTGATGTATGTTTGTCTGTCCAATTTAGTCAAGAATGAAACATGAAACCCATTAACTTTGGAAAATGACTTTTACTCTATCGCCACCAGCAGGTGAGACACTTGCACAAAATTCAATGGATTCTATTGAATTTGGCCATGTCATGAAATTTACATTTTTGAGAAATGTTTCTACAAATATTGGAGGAATCCCCATGAAATTTGGCACCCACATCCACAGTGTCCAGTGGACGAAAAATCACTTCGGCGATCTAAGGAATTTTCCTCTAGCACCACCACAAGGTTCATCCTTGTGGTTTCCAGTGGATGTCCCAATAACTATTAGATGGTCTGCCATGAAATTTGATAAGACACAAACAATAACTGTAATAACTTTGGTGATTCCCTGACTTGTCTGCTAGCTCTAACCCCATTTGTCCAATTACTACTTTGCTTTTTGATGAAATACCTGCAAAACTAATGTCATTCCCATCAGCTTCAATTGTTGATTGTAACTTTTTTAATTCATAAATTACAATAATTTGTCCAAATTGTTCTAAGCACCAAATGTTAGCACGCTAAACTAAGATTGTGAAGATGGTAAACGATTCGCCCGCTTAACATCAGCACATCAGCATTATCATTGCAAGCTTATTAGCATGCCGATGTTAGCATTTAGCTCAAAACACCGTACAGCCTCACAAAGCTGCTAGCATATCTGTAGACTCTTGTTTAAACAAAGTTTTGTCCTCCAAGCCCAAAACCACATACAGACAGACATTTTTTTCTCCAAACCAAATCATGATGTTTGGTCTAATGTGACACAATGTGCCCCCTATAGTTCTAAAAACAACAAGAATGTACATGTACAAACATTATTTCTTCAGTGAGGGAGTGCTACAACCTACAACGCCTATCTATACATGTACCGCTCCCTCTGTCCACCCATCTCATTTTTACTTGTGAGCTGCACTCTCGCCTCCATGAATACCCAAGCTTGGCAGGTCTCCGAGTCAACGCATTGTTTGCTTAAATTGAAAGGTTGGAAGGGGGAAGCCAACTAATGTGGCAAACCACTTCAAAACCACTTTTCATCTTTTCCCTTCTTTCTTTTTTTTTTTTATCAGGCTCCATCATTTTCATTCGTCATGCAGCGTGAGAAGGCCCTTTCATCTGAGGGAGAAGGAGAGCAAAAGAGAGAGGCAGCCAAGAAAAAAGAAAGAGACATAGAAAGATGGTGATGGTGATGTTGATGGCATCAGGATGATTATATGTGAGCAGGTCTTAATGACTTCTCTCCTTCTGACTCCTTTCTGCTTATTATCCGACCAAACAGCCTGCTGCCATCTGGTGGCTCTGCCATTGAAAATCTTACCCGCAAAGAGAAGAAGAGAGTTGCACTTTGACGAACAATAGGTGAAGGCTTGCCATGCTTGCCTTGAGAGCACAACTACAGCATTTACAAGTGACCTTGTGGGGGGTTTTAAGCATGGTGGTAAAGATGATATGTTCCAGTCTAACAGTGAGACTGTATTTATCTGCAATCCAAAATGTGGAGCCAATTTTCTTCCAAATAAGTATGGGACGACTGGGGAACAGGCACGTGAGGTCCAAATCACGAAAGCCCTTGCAATGTAACTCTGCATTCATTTATCTACCATATTACGGCTAATAGTATCTCAGGAAAAAAAAACGCACCATGTTTCAAGCAGTCCATTTTTTCAAGGCCCGACTTTTAAAACAAGGTCATTTGTTCCCTCTTGAAAACTTGAGAAGCCAAAGTTCACTGCCAGTTCATTTTTTCCTTTCTATTCTGAAATTACAGGGGCTTTCAGTGAGGTCACTGCACTGTCATAATGAATAATAGATTTTAATTGATTTAACCTGGTCCTGAAGTGGGCTAAAACGTAAGCCCTGTCACTTTCAGAGGGCAGCAAGAGGGGAGCATGGTCCAGCACACATCTTTAAAAGCCCCTTGACGTGAGTCCGGGATGAAATATTTACGCTGTAGCGAGGACTGACCTCCCGCTCAAAACCACGTTGTGATCTCCGATTGATTTCTGACAAGACAATTGTGGGCGCACCAAAATGCAGCCAGCACTGTCCAGCTAAACCTGCAAGCCCCACACACTTGACAACACACTGTAGTGAAGTGACCTTGTGGAAAGGCTATCCACCTTTACCTGTAAGTCGTTTTGGCTGAAATTAAACAGCTGCTTCTTAGCTCTCAATGGTTTCAAGTGTTTTGTGAGGTTGAAGCTATTTGGTGCAAACTATTTAGTGGTGTGATGATATCAGTCAAGTGGACATTAAAATGCTGCTTTGAGCATCCCGTCTGCTATACGGGGCAGATTAATTACCAGGAGCAAGCGATTCCTGAATAGCCGACTTTTCAAGAATAAATGCTAAGACGTGCTAATTACTAATATCAATAAACCAATGCGCTTCTTGAATGGTTATTACATTGTGTTATCACTTAACAAACTTTGACCTATTGATTTGCTGCAGATATTATGCATCAATAGATGTAAAGCACAAATTCAATATTTTTGCTCTATCAAAGTCTGTTTCTCGCTGATCCAACAGGCGGTGTTGCAATTATGCAGATTTATTCATAACATTAGCATGATAAATTGGGAACAAAATGAAGCAGCTACACTTGAATTATTAAGATTATGAAAAATTATAATGAATGCTTTGCTCTTGATGTGACTTGTTTTCCTGATAAACAAAGGCCTCTAATTACCACAGAAACATCTGGGGACTTTGGTAACCTTCATTAATCTAACCCAATCCCGCCATTCATCTCCCTGCAGAGTTTCACATTAGAAAGGATAAGTGCACCAGTGACACTGCATATAAATGCGTACCAGTTATCAGACACATTCTCTCCGTTACTTTCTGGCATCGTCCAACACCTCAGGGATATTGCCCAATAAATGCCTTCTGCTGGTGCCACATCCTCCGATCTCATTGTCTCTGAGTGTTAATTGCGAGATAGTCAACACTGATTACAAGTCAATTAGCGGCTGCTTCAAACAAACTGCTGCAGTTTCACTTTCCGAAAACAGGTGATGTAACTCTGCAGACAAAGTTGGACATCTTTGCCGATTTCTCTGCGTATTCCCAAAGGCGAGAGCACTTTGAGTTCATCTCAGACATGATAATAAACGTCACATTCAACCTGGTCTGACACCACATGTATTCAAAAACTTTTTTTTCCCACTTCACATTCATCCAGGTCCTCCAAAACTATGAGTTATCCGGCTCAGATCCAACACATCAATCCATCCTATTTTGCAGATGGTCTCTGTGTCTGAGTGTTAGTGTTCCTAAGGGTCACAATGAGTGTTTGTGCTCATGTTTGTGTGTGTTGGTCCTGTGTGTGTGTGTGTGTGTGTGTGTGTGTGTTTGTGTGTGTTCAGGCCAGGGGTAGCGGTGTGTGGACAACCTCTTCAACCGGGGCCTCAGGCTGACAGAAAAACCTGGCTCAGACTGAGAGAAGAGAGCTGGGATATGAGACTGGATCAGACTGGGAGTGATGGAGGGCCGTGACCCGGTGTGTGTGTGTGTGTGTGTGTGTGTGTGTGTGTGTATAAAGGAGGTGATGGAGGATTTAGGATAGGTAGTGGAAAAGGAAAAAAGAGGGGTTGCTGTCAGAGTCCTTTCAGAGATTCAGCGATCATTTGTTTAGTCGGTGTGTTGTGTTCTATTGTGCATTGTGTTTGTGCATGAAGGTAGTTCATGTGTATCACGTGCGTGTGCAATTGTGTGTGTGCTGCTCCCTCTCTGACCTGCAGGACGAGTAGGGGGGAGACTCCTGCTGATTAATAGGCCTGTCGGCTCTCCCATGGTGGCACGTTTCCAAACTAAATTTGGCCACTGCTGGCTAGCGGGGTCAGGTGCAGGCAATGGAGACATTAGTGAGGGCCTGGCTCACAGCAGCGTCTCCTGAACACTGCTGGACCTCAGCACCAGGAGAAGCTGGAATAGGCTACGAAAGGTCATCTCACTGAATTGTTAAAGGTACTGTTTATAATATTGGACTATCATCTTTAAAGGGCATTTATATTTAAAATAATACAAAATAAAGTCCAAGAAACATTCAGAGAAAATGTGTTGCAAACTCTACAACAATGTCTTTTGATATGTGATCTCACATAATTCCACAGGGATGTTCGGTCAGTGGTTGTCAGTGGTCATGAAAGGAATGGCTCAACTTTTTGGGAATTATACTTATTTGCTTTCTTGCTGAAAGATGAGAAGGTTGAGATCCCTTTCATGTCCGTACACCAAATATGAAGCTTTCAGCAGCCAGTTAGCTTAGCTTAGCTTAAAGACTGGGAACAGGGGGACACAGCCTGGCAGTACCTCTAATAACCTCTAATACTAATTAAAAATACTAGTATCAGTTTATATCTTGTTTGTTTAATCGGTATACAAACCGAAGAGGTTTTAGGGAAAGGTTTTAGGGAAAGTTATGTGCTGGAACGATTTCTTGCCCGGTTGCAGTGACAACAAATCTAATCAAATTAATTATTGAGCTTTATGCTACAGTAAACTAACCTGCTGCTGGGTCTAACTTCATATTTATCATACAGACATTAGAGTGGTATTGATGTTCTCATCTAACACTCGGCAAGAAAACCAAAGTGTATTCCCTAAAATGTTGAATTCATCCTTTAATGCCGTTATGGTCGTTAAAAAAGAAGCTATGCAAAGATCTGATCAGGTCATCAGAGCAGAGATGGCCTATTTATTTCACTGAGCTTTCTGAGGATAGTTCTTGAGTAGCACTATCTTATGACCATATCATTCTCTCCTGACCTCACAGCTTCGTCATGGCACAGGGCTTTGTGAGCCTCAGAGACACTCAATGATGCTTGTAGCCTCTGGCTAAACAAACTTCAAGCTTTTACGTGGCAGCAGGGCGACCCTGAGCTGCATCATGTTGTAGGCTCATCATCCTCAACGTGAAGGGTATATTGGTCAGCGTAATGCTCAGGGCCAGAGCAGACCTTTGCATTCAGGAGCAAATCAGAGGCATGCATGGTCTTACAATAGTCATAAAATGACAATTTGTTCTATTTCATCGCTAATCGATGCTGATGACAGAGGCAGCGCAGCTAAACTGTAGACACAACCAACAGCATCCCACTCATCCATCCCCCACAGTGACATTTCCCTGTCCATCTCACAGTGCAATCAGCACTATCCATTATGTATTCACTACCAGGTAACAAGCGCAACTTGACCAATTACAGACACAATGACAGACCCCCAAGCTCATTTTTTTCTCTGTGTTTTTGCCAACGCTGTCATGGCGACCTCTACAACGGACGAACGTCAAAACTGGTTGGCAGGTCACCCAAGCCGGGCAATGTGAGTACATAATTACAGCTTGGGAACATTTGCCCTTTGCAAATTGTATGAAATGCATAGTGGCTAATTGGGCCACTCTGGCATTTGTGGAGTTCACCAGGTCATCTTTTATGTGACGGTCATTATCACTAAAGTGATAAGAGTGATAGGCCCACTCAGCTCCCACTGGTTCCTTTGCTGTATCCAATGAAATAACTGGGACTGGGTCAAGTTAAGGAAGACATTACAGTCAGTGGTACAGGTCATAGAATACAGCTTTTTATTTCCAAAGATGATTGTTTTAAGTTACGTCAAATGTCACTATTTTAATCGAACAAACCATTTTCTGTTGAGGTTTGGACTAAGGGGAGGACATTTTAAAAATCATCACAACAGCGAGATAACTTTCAACTGACAATATTGTTTTAGTAGTTACGTTGTGTTTTTTTGAAGGTGGCATTTAGAGTCCTCCCAAGTTAGTTCTCCTTTAGAAGGATGCAAGAGCCCAGAGTTTAATCATCTGTAACATACTAAGAGATAGTCTGATAGAAAGAAAAAAACTAACATAAGAGCTTAAAAACTGGATTAAAATAGGTAACCATGTGTACTTGAGCATAATTCTTTCTTTCTACTTAGAGTGCTCATTAACAGTCAGAGAACCTTGGGTATTCAAAGGGACAACAACAAACCTCTTCACCTTCAGGAACTCTCGGTTAATTTCATCATGCAAGAAAAAAACACACACACACACATTTTACTGTTTTAAATCCCCCTTTCTGACAGTTGCTTCTGCTGTTCCACTGACACCTCCCAGTTCACATTGAGGCAGGAATGTGCTAAATCCTCCTCAGGTGGGGGAGTCGGCCCGTCAGCCATCGGCAGACTCCACTCTCATATAGACTGATAAATCTCTCCTTCTTGTATCCACACCCCTACATTAAGTAAAGGTAGCGCCATCTGCTCCCTATTAATTCCCCAGCAGGCGACTTATCACCTCAACCCCTGTGACCCCTTATGCCTCCTATACATCCTCCCTGCTCCTCTCCTTCTCTCTCCTCTTCACTTCTCCCCTCTACTCCCTCATTCCTGAACGCCATTCATCTCATCCTCTGCATGTTTTATACACTACAGTTGAAGAGGTTTGTTGACATTTAATTTGACTGTGCCTTAGAATATGGATTCATACACATACACACACATGAACACACGTGCTATAACCTTTTGCTAACCGCTAAAACTCTCCAGCAATCCAACTCCCCCCTCTGTCCTTGTGGCAGGGGGTTCAGTGGACAAGTCTGGTCCTCGAGGTCAATGGCAAATGAGAAGCAGAGCTTTAGGATTAAGAAGGAGATAGCTGAGGGTTCAGGAGCCTTTCTCTGGCTTTGATTAGCTCCCTTACTTGATTAAATGCCCATCGTCGAGGAAAAAAATATGAAAATTGGATGAGGAGAGAAGAAGAGAAGAGAGCGGAGTCAAGGCCATTTGTTTTCTCAGCTGGGGCTGGTTCAAGTGGTCGTCTTTTGGAGCCCACTGGCCCTGGTTCATACACACACACACACACACACATACACACAGAAACACTGCACACAAGCACACACATACACACTGGGATTAAAATGTCCTGAGGGAAGACAGAATAAGTCAGAGGGGTTGGCTCTCGCAAGTCCAACGCCTCACTCTCTTACTTTCCAGTCCCATCGCTCACTCACTTGTTTATCCCCTCAACTCTCTCTCTCTCTCTCCTCCTCTTTCTCCCCCACTGTACTCTCTCCCAGTCTGGTCTGTCAGGGTAACCTGACTCCGGCGGCTTCTGACACGATCCAGACCGCTCGTAGCCCCTGCCCAACACTTTCACCACCAGAGCCAGACAGTAAAACACTCAGATTACTACCACATGTTTCTCTCTCTTTCTCTTTCTCTTTTTCTCTCTCTCGCTCTCTCTCTCTCTCTCTCTCTCTCTCTCCCTCTCTCTCTCTCTCATACACACACACACACACACACCTACACACACACACACACACACACATTTTCTGTTGTTGTCAAGCATCCCCCAAGGCCAGCATCTCTTGCTGGGCTCAGGAACACAGACCACACCAAAAGCCCCAAAGTGGGGTAAACTGACCCAACCTGTGTGTGTGTGTGTGTGTGTGTGCGTGCGTGCGTGCGTGTGTATAAGTGTTTGCAGTTATGGTAGTTGTTAGATAAACAGAAACAGCTTCAGACAGGAGAGATGAGATGGGGGGTAGAGGAAAAAGAAGAAGAGGCCTTGGTGGGAGGTTAGGAAAGCAGAGCATCATAGTGAGTTCCCAGGGAAGAGGTTTCACCTTTCCCTTCACCGAGCAGTGGCAGCAGACAAGCAGCATCATGGGGTATAGTGTCAACTGCCATCTAGCTTTTAACTGGGTAATGCATAACCAGCGCCGGACAATAATGCATTACTTAGTTACATGTTACAATATTAGGATTACTTTTTCAAGTAATGATCAAAATACAATTTGATATAAATTTTGATAAATAACGCAATGCGCTATGTGTCACACACCAACGCAGCCCCATGCGTTGTTTTAATGCACGGCTGTTTTCAGTCTGAATAATGCTAATACTAAAGTACTTGGACAGTTCGGGGTGGGGCTTGTTCGCCATCATGTTACGTTTTAATTCAATGAAACTCAGCCCTTAGAATTGTAAAGAAGCATGCGAGAGTAATAACGCACACTGTGCATCCCAGTTTCTAGCACAGCTACCCCGTCAACAAGGGAATCTGATCTGTAAAGGAAAGTATGACTCCTAGTAACTCGTATTTACATGTTCTTTGTCAGTTGGCTTGCTAATGTTAGCCACTGGTAAGCCTGCACTCAAAGCACGATCTGGTTTCATTCAGAGTTGGAGGCCGGATTTCTGTAGCGCCAAGGGGCAAATATTAAGCTAGCTGCTAATTGTCAGTAAATATTTCCAAGCTGTTGTCAAACCACAATGTCCTGTTTTCTGTTTGTACATGTGTTAAATATACAAACGATGTGTCGTGTGGGTGTGGAGACTTTGGATCGGTTTAGAGACTTCATTGACAGAGTTGGGCTGATTTAATGAAAGTAATGTGATCAGTGATGCTTTTACAGCAAGATTTTACAGTTTTTCCCCTCACACCTTCTGTGTACATAAGTAAAATGAGTCGGGCTAAAATTATCATGGTATTCTGCACAATCTGCAACGTTGCCTGATCTGCAGAGAGTTATCTTAAGAGAGTTACAGTCCCCTTTTGACTTTGCACCTGCACAATGTTCCCTCCCTCCTCCAACGCTTTGTTGGCAAGAGCTGTCTTGGTCATTCTGCATGCCCAGGCACATTATCAACTTGCAATTACACTCACACGCTCTGCTCTGCTCGCCCCAAATCAACCAGTTGGTGATACGGCGACACTGCATTACAAACACACTTTGCACGTTCTTAAATAAGAGGTCTCCCTATCACAAATAACCTTAATATGAATTTAATGCAAAGTAATGAATCTGTTGGAGTCTCATTCTGGCATACTGGAAAGTTAATAAAACAATATTGCGATTGGTAGGGAAGGAGAACCCTGCGGACCAAGCTTTAGATTAGGCCTCTAATGGCTCTGAAGCCGGAGGCTAAATTGAAATGTAAAACCCAGAGCGAGACCCTAATTCACCCTTATCTGTGTGAGTGACGAGCCTGCCTCCCCCGACTGAGATTGGGGCCATTGAGTTGGATGAACCGCAATTTGCTTTGTTAGAGGTAGGTGTATATGCATGCACGGCCCGGATCACAGTATGGAGATATAGAAAGCGTGTTTGGAATGCATGTGGAAGAAATGAATGGGTTTCAATGGCGCTCACTCTTCTTTACATGTCTCTCTTTCTTCACGCTCCCTCAGTGAAGTGAAGCTGTAGTGCAGTGTCCGACAATACAACATAGGACAAAACGTGTTTGTCGGTATGTGCAAATACAAATGACAACTGCTCTCACTAACACCATTTTGTCCCTTCCGCATAATCTGAATACATAACAGCAATCAATGATGGAACAGTGTTTACGCTGTGAAATCCTTGAGCTTTCTTACATGCTGTGAGACTTTGGATTGGTTGCACTGAAACACATAAACACAGTCCCCCTCCTCCGTCCCTCCTCCTATTCCCTCAGTCAACAGGCCACTCGTCCACCTGTTCCCATTATGTTACCTCGGTGATATCTCTCTCTCTCCTCCTCCCACTCCCTCTCTTTCTAATACTCCTTCCTTCCTCCCCTCTCACCCTAATATCCTCTTTTCCCTTTATCTCTCCTCCTTTTACCACCACCGGTGCCTCCATCGCTGACCGTTCATTACCCTAATCAAATCCAGCAGCTGAACAACCGCTCACTGCCACTCCACGAGCTGTTATTTTTTAAAATCCCCCGACTCATTTGCATATGCGTCCAGTTAATTAGCGTGGGGGCGCAGGTGCGTGGTGATAATCATTATTAAACATGACAGTCACCTGTGACCGCGCTGCCCTCCCCAACCCTCCACACACACTCACACACACACACACACACACACACTCACACACACACACACACACACACACACACACACACACACACACTCACACACACACACACACCTACACACCACCGTCCCACTGGTTCTCCATCCCTTCTCCCACCTGAGCATCATCAACAAGCATACCCAATGATGATGTAATTTCCTGTTTCTGTTTTAATGGTCATGTGTATTCAACACATGCATTCAGTGCTTGATCACATTTGTTAAGTAACGTCTGCATGCAGAGCAGCCTTTGGAGGAACTAGTATCGTGTTCAGTATCTTCTGGCAGAAGGGTGTCAAAAGGAAAAAAATTGAAATAAAAGAAAGTCATTCCCCTCTGATAGAGAGAGAGAGAGAGGAGGTGTGGGGTGTGTGTGTGTGTGTGTGTGTGTGTGTGTGTGTGTGTGTGTGTGTGTGTGTGTGTGGGTTGGGGGGGGGGGGGTGGAGGAGAATGTGTGTGTTGGCCTGTTGACATCACTGGGAGAGCTGGTTCCCTTACTCCATTAGCCAGGCCAAGATTTTTCTGTTGGCGTGTGCCAGTGTCAGCATGCCTGACACTGTTCCGTGTACATTTACATTTCTATTTGTGTGTGCTTCTGTGTGTGTGTGTGTGTGTGTGTGTGTGTGTGTGTGTGTGTGTGTGTGTGTGTGTGTGTGTGTGTGTGTGTGTGTGTGTGTGTGGACGTTGCCTGAACTACAGAGGCGTTTGTCCCTGTGTAATATAATATATGCTTGATGATAGGTTACATTTTGGAAAGTTGATGTGATGGGTTCTGACAGTTACAACGTACTTATAACAGGCACCACTTTGATTCCCACGGGTAGAGCTGACTTTTCAAGTGGATGAATACAGGTTAAAAAGTAGTTTTTCACTTATTTTCAGCTATTGTCGTAATGTGTGGTATCCTCATTTGGTGTAGTTGCACAATAAATACTCACATTCTCATGCAGTTCCTGTGCTGTATATTGTTACAAAATCTAAATTGACTCAAATGTATGGACAACAGCACCAAAAATATGTAAGTGAATTGGTTACTGCAAAAACACAAGCAAAGAAAAAACATACTCAATGGTACTATTTCTTATACAAAAGTTATACAGTGATGGTATTAATTCAACATGTCACAGGTCTGTATTTAATAAGGTAGTAGTATCTGGCTGGGTCTCATTCTCTCAATAGGGCTGTACCACCATCTGCTGTATGAGTGATAAAAGTGCAGTACATTGTTGGTGGAAGAGTTGAAAGCCAAAACCTGCAGTTTTTTATTGTGTGAATGCTGATTCAGCTCTTTAAGTAAATTAGCGCTATATCTTTTCTTGTTGTTACTTCTTATATGTTTTAAAATATTAAGCTTTTCATCACATTTTATTTTATGATGTTAGTTGATGTGCGACATCTTCTTAAACATATACTCCACTCTGAAATGCTACTCCTTGTGCATACTTTTATTATACAGACTCCATTTGAACTTTAAACGGGTCACAAGACTTTGAACCATTAAAGTCACAAAAACACATTTTTGTGTTATTACGGTATACATTTTATACTGTTTTCCGACCTTCTCTTAGTTTGTAATTGGTGTGTATTGCGCTGCCTAGTGAGTGACATCACAGCTATGGTTGATATGAGCTTTAAAATCCTTTGAAAAAAATATCATGAACTTTGCTACATTTCGCACAATTTCACTCTTCAAACATAATTTCTGGTCAATATGTAGAAAATCTTATGCTGGACCCAGACATACTATGACATCAATGGGACATACACGTTTGGGAATAACAGCCTCAAAGGGACAGGAACTCCAAGCAACTGCCCCACAGGCACTCATGTTAACTCCGACCAAACAATTCAGAGGAACAGCAAACCAGTTTTCAAAGCCGCTCTCATGCTCACATTTTTGACACTACACACACACATTTCACACAATGTTTTCATTAGAGGGTCCTAAATCTTCACGAAAGAATTGTGGCGATAGGACTTTAGTTTTTGTCTGCGAAGCAGGGGTATGAGAGATGCGCCTCAGTTTAAATTCTACGCAAAGCCGCGTCTGACCTAGGAGTCACTTAGCAGTAAACATCTCCACGGCAAACTTTGATTGCTGCTCCACAGACACAGGTGATTGAGATTAGCAAATTAGTGCAGTTTAACACACACACACACACACACACACACACACACACACACACACACACACAGAAACACAGACACTCTGGACTTTTCTCTACTTATTTATACTGTCAGCAGAAAACAACTTCATTCAAACCCTTGTAATGGTCCACATCTTTCATACATTATTGGTAATTCTAAACTTTTAAAGCCAGCAATAGTACTATAAGTCTTCAGAACACTGCAGCTGGAATTTCAACTAAGACCATAGAATTTCAGCCAACAAGCCCTTTTCACAGCAGCCATTTTGACGTGTCACATAAACACAGGAAAAGTGGATGACGTTTGATTAATTAATTATGATCCGATTCTAATTTGTGTGTCAAAGTCTTTCCAGCGAGCCAACATGCACAATACCAGGGCCTTAATGAAACAGGTCCATAATCAATGTCATTAATTACACCCGGCCTGTGATTCCTGTGGCCTTCTAAGAGTACGGAGAAAATCTCTGCAAAATAGAGAGATAATTGTTTCACATTCTTCATTTATGTTGGTCCATTTCTTACGCTCCTGTAGTGTTCTGATTTATCTGAATCATCTGTGTTTTTTTTACCTTACTAATCCAACTGTAAACACTTTTGAGAAAATTATTAATAACGTCATTAGTGACTTTCAATTGTGAAACCAGAAACAAAGTGCAGTGCAGAGGCACTCGTTTCAAAGTATAGCTATATGTTTCTAAGGTTTCTCTGGAAGTAGCCAGTGAGATGATTAATATGCATTTATCTAACACTCCAGGTTTTATGTATATTTACCTGTTTCTAAAGTAACCTGTGAAAATATACCCTAATCACAATATAATGACTTTAATTCCTACTTGCCAGTAAATTATGCTGCTGTATTTAAATGCAACAGGACACCTGAGGGATGTGTACTGATGTTTTCGGAATTAGATAAGGTTGAGTTTACATGAATACTGCAAGAGTTTTAAAAAATGAAAATACTTTTTGGCACTTTTTTAAACACATTGTGTGTATGGTACAAACTCCTCCGGCTTGTTTTCTTTAACCTGGTGTGTTGTGTGATTTCAATTTCAATTCAATTCAATTTATTTTAGCCCAAAATCACAAATTTGACCCAGAGGGATTTTAAGACAGTTGAAGGTATTTTACACTAAATTATTCTCTTCTATTTCACAGCAGTTATTTTCTATTAAAATGTTACACACATATTAAATATTATATTTGAAATGTTGGCAAATTGAGACTAGACTGTTGAACGTTAAGAGCGTTCTGTCAAGAGCTCTAGTGCCACCTTCAGGCCAAACCTCTCTTTTTTATGGTCGATTAATTCGTTTTTAGAATAGCAATTTCTCCATTTTTCATCCTTCCAATATTTTTTGTGTGTAATAAACATTAAATCCTCAATACCAGCATGGCTATAGACTTTGCTTTATTATATTTTTGGAGAAATCATTTCTGTTCGTCTTGCAGGCCCAAAGTAAGGCTTGATTAGTGAATTAAATAGTTATTACACAAAACTGATTTGATAAACTAATATCTCTCTGTGTCAACTTTATTTTGGCCCTGGATTCCAAAAAACGTTATTCAGAGGCGCTGGAATATAATCAGTATACACAACTTTCCCAAACTATTTTCTTGTTCTTCATAATTTACATCCAACCTTGTACTCTTAGAGATATGTTGTAAAAACTGTGTCACTGTACAATGCTGTACAAACTACAACAATATTACACAGAAATACTCCATCGTGATCTCATACAATCAGTTTCTTCATGTAAAATTGTGATGAATTGAATATTTGTATGGAGCAGTAATGAGGGACTAAAAAGCAAAAGTGATTAAGGTTGAGTTGTGTTCAGTCAGATTTAGTTATACGACATGCATTACTTCTGTCTCTACTCACTGAGGGAAGAGTCAGTCAATCTAACCCTTGTTTGCATATCAACATTCCACATAACAACCCTGTTCACATTCCTGCTTATGCTTCTGAAAACATATCTTGTTTCCTATAACCACAATAAAAGTCGGATCGGTATAATAGTCGCCAGAACAATAGGCCATAATTCTGTCATGTTGTCGTGTAACTTGTGAAATATTAAATCAGCCAGGTTTTAAGTTAGAAGACCTTAAGATCAACATGATAACAAAGATATACAGACACAAAAGAAAAGGAAAAGATATATCAACAAAATAAAAGTCACTGACATATTATTAAATGACTTCATTACATGCTCTGCTACATTATTTTTGAGTCTATTCTGGCAGACCAACTCTGTACTGTTCCATTTATATCTTTAACTGTCTTGTTTGTCTGTGTGTCTGTGTGTCTGTCTGTCTGTCTGTCTGTCTGTGTGTGTGTGTGTGTGTGTGTGTCTGTGTGTCTGTCTGTGTGTCTGTCTGTGTGTGTGTCTGTCTGTGTCTCTGTCTGTCTGTGTGTCTGTCTGTGTGTGTGTCTGTCTGTGTCTCTGTCTGTCTGTGTGTGTGTGTGTGTGTGTGTGTGCACCCGCTCTGGTGGGCAAAGTCAGCTATGCAGAAACATTGTTTTTCATGGAGTGGACAAGTTTGAGATTTTGGGCTATTTTGCTTCCATAACATCTTGTCTTCTTTCAGACTAGGGAACTTCAAAATAACTTTTTATTGGAGGGACCTTCCTGAAAAAATGAAAAGGTAAAAATATGGGAGAGACAGGTCAAAGTTCAAAATTCTTCTTATCAATGGATAATGTTTTAACCATCAAAAAAGGTATTGAAACTATATAACCTGTTAACTGAGGTATGCCTTAATGCAAAGGGAAAGCCCTGTTTATCTGGTCAATTGCATTATCTCTATATGTGTGATTTCTATGGATTTAGAAATGACAGCTGCGCTTGCTATTCTGTATCCACTAGATGGCAGCATGTTTATTTAACACCGCTGTGTGAGAGACGCCCTGTAGGGAAAGACTGATCCCCTTCTGAACAGCCTCAGAAAGCTGATCCAACTCAGCAGATGTCTCTCGTGAGTGGTAGTGCAATTCACCTCCAGCCAAACCCCAAATTCCACTAACAGATGCCCCTACATGCTTGACTCTGACAGTATTTTTTATCAAGTGCTATAGTAACAAACAAACACAATTCTTGCCTTTAAGACAACAGCAGTGCACGTGCAGGCATGTGCAGGCATGTGCAGATGCGTGCAAGCTTGTGTTATATAGAAGGGCATACATAGTATGTGAGAAGTATAGTGGGTGCAGTGTATGTGCAGATATGCATCCATGATGGATGCATGAGTGCATTGAAATGTGATATTATGTATGTCTTATTGAGAATAAAAGATTGAACAATAGAGGAAGAAGTGGGAGCCATGAGTGTGTGACAGTTGGGAAGGACATCTTGAAGAGAGACAAATTACAAAGGAGCTCTTAAGGGACGGACAGAAGGTTTAGGATCTTGTTAATTATTGAAGCAACATTTGCTGATGTGCTTCAGTCAGCAATGTGTCACTTTACTTCCCTGCCCCCTCACACACGTAAACACAAACATACCAACAAAATAGATTGTATTGTTTGGTCCAGAGTGCGTCTTGTTCCGTACACAACGATGAACTAAACGGGTTAGAAAATGAGTGATACTACTATGAATGATACTATTGTTCAAAAGGTCGATTGTAAGCCGATGAGAAACTTCAGTTTACAATAGATGTTGTGTAAAAACTATTGATTATGTCCTTTGGCAACTGTGTTTTGACTGATTCTGTTACAAAAAGACAGCACAAGCAGATAGATTTCAACGGAGAGAGTGAAATGGAAATAGGACATGACATGTAGCCCGATACTTTTCTCTTATGCACTTAGCTCACATGATACATGTCTGCTCTTTGTCCAATTCTACCTTTTCAGTGTTTGTAAAGGTGATCATTGAGAAAAATACACTTTTTAAATATGTGAAATGAGTGCCCTTTAACTGTTGTTATTTTTATATTTTTTTCCAGTTGGCATGGACTAAATATTACCTCTAGATGTGCCAAATAAACCTGACGACCAGAAACTCATCTTTCAGTGTCTTTTTTTCATTTTATTTGGTCAATCTATGCATGGTGGTGCAGCATGTTCTTTGATCTTTTCTTAGCACCGAGGCAGCTTTTATTCAGGTGGAAAACGGAGGTTAGACCTAACTGGACAGAGCACGGTGGGGAGGAGAAGGATGGGGGGGATGGGGACATCTTGCCTGTTGGGGATTCTTGGTGGAAGTAGGTCAAAGGTAGGTCAGCTTCTCCCTTCACTGTAAGACATTCCATCCAGTTGGCATTATCAAGAGTTATGATCCCTGTTTGTGTGATATGGTGGGGAGGAGGTCAGTTCATCATCCTTGGGATTTGATTGGATACCCGAGATGTATACATTCATCCTCAGACAGGCTGTTCAGTCGCAGGGCCTGCTTTTGGATCAGATCACATGTTGTCCAGTAGTGTCCTCCATCCATCACTTTTCTAGAGGTAGACTCTGGGTCTCCACCAGCTGAAGCTAATTCCCATGTTGACGGAAGCCAGTATGCTGTAATTCAAAAAGACTTTCACATAATGTATCCCGACATTTGGACTGTATTTGTGTCGGTGTGTGTGTGTTAAAGGGGCGTTTAAGACAGAGGGAGCAAAGGAGCACTTTCTCATTCATGTGTCTCTCATTGCTGAGCACTGGAGGAAGGTTTACTACTGAACTTATTACTGTAATCATGAAAGCAGGCTGTTTCATTTTCTAGGTGGTACTTATTGCGATGAGTGAGTGTTTTCAAGGCCAGATTGTGGACCTGTTAAATACAAAAAAGGGCTGTATGAGTCTCTTCTCTGTATCATTATCGTACTCTCTCTGTGAAACCTGCATGTGCAATGCTCAGGAAAACTGAGAACTTTGAATTATAAATCAATTGTACTGATCAGGTAGAGAATGCATTGCCCCAAGCCCCGTAATCAAATCCAGTTGTTTACCCGCTTGATCTTTATCACAGGATGTTATTTCCAGTTCATATCTATCTCCAGAGCTTAGAAATGCACATTCACCTAGTCACCAGACATGTAGTAAATTGCTGTGATGTTTTATCATGCTTAGAGCGGGGGTATTCAATTAAAATTCACAGAGGTCCACTTTGAGAGAATTTCCTCACGCAAAGGTCCGGAACATCACAATAATGTCTAACTAGCGCAATGATTTAGTACCGTATGTATTGAAGTAGCCGAACAGTTGTATTAACGTCTGTAAAGAAAGTTCAATTGAATAATATCTCAACAATATTTGTCAGTTTTCAAATTAAACTGGATGAGTTATAATTAATAATCAAATACATGAATTTAAATAAATTAAAATAAGGACTGGATTAAAGAATATGTTACATAACAGAAAGCTTTTAAAAAGTGTGCATCTCAAAATAAAGTACTTAATTTTAGAAAGATGAACTGAATTGACCTGCAGCTTTAAATTCAGTTCATTCAGGTGTGAAGTCGTGTCACCCAAAAAAGCCACAATATTATATTCTTATCTTCTAAAAAGAGACATTTGTGTGCAGGACTTTATCTGTGGTTATTGAAACCACTTGTTTCAGCTCTATTCCTCTCAGTCATAAATACGTCTATATAAGTAGTGTAGCATGTTGAATGAAGTCATCGTATATTATGTCAAAAAAGTCATAAAAAAGTCACAGTATAGAAAGTCATAAAAAGGTCATAAAAACGTTCTAGTATAGTGCATCGTAAAAGGTCAGAGCAGTAAAATGCTAATTGGGTCATCTTTTCTTCCAATCAGAGCAGTGAAAGGTGTCACGCAAACAAAAAATAATTAATAGGAAGACATTATTATTATTTGTCTTAAACCTTTTGAACCCTAGCCCTTTTTTGGCTTCTGCTAGAAAATACTATACCCATACTCAAAGGGGCCTTACATACTATACCCATACTCAAAGGGGCCTTACATACTATACCCATACTCAAAGGGGCCTTACATACTATACCCATACTCAAAGGGGCCTTACATACTATACCCATACTCAAAGGGGCCTTACATACTATACCCATACTCAAAGGGGCCTTACATACTATACCCATACTCAAAGGGGCCTTACATACTATACCCATACTCAAAGGGGCCTTACATACTATACCCATACTCAAAGGGGCCTTACATACTATACTCATACTCAAAGGGGCCTTACATACTATACCCATACTCAAAGGGGCCTTACATACTATACCCATACTCAAAGGGGCCTTACATACTGTACCCGTACTCAAAGGGGCCTTACTCTCTAACTACAAGGTCTATTTGAATAATTTAAATGGATTAATAACACTGAAGGGGGTGAGCTTTGGTGAGAGGTGTAAATATTGTGTATATGTTACTGGTTAATAGCAAATGAAGATGGAACACAGCTCCACATTGAAAATGTCAAGTTCGCATGGTGAAAAAGCACTATTATTGATAATACTATATTAAATGAGGCTATTGAAAGCCTAAAAACCTTGGGACTGTGGTCAGGCTTCCTGGGGGGCTCCCAACCCGTCTTAGTTATGCTGGGATGGTGAACTTCTGTTGACGTGAAGGTCTATAGAATCAGTCAATGTCAGCATCATCAGTGATAATAGCCTCATCACATAATATATATGCCATCTGGTCAAACATTGTGTCATGTAGTTAACATTTCAGTTGTTCAGTTTGCAGTTCTTTTAATTAAGAATGGCATTAAAGTTATAGTTTTGACATTTTGGGAAATAAGCTGATTCACTTTCCTCATGAGGGTTAGATGAGAGGGTCGATAACACTCTTATGCCCGTGTGGTAAATATAAATATAACAAATCCAGGTTGTTGACAGAGGTAGACAAGACCAAACTATTGTGTTACACCTGTGCTACACTTCCTGGCCAAAATGTTTCCAATTTTTATTAAATGCTGCATTTCTCCTGATAAAAAAAAGGTAGGAATCATAAAGTTTGATGATTTCAATTATAAACTCGCAAGTATCTTGCTGGGTTTAGCTAAAGTCTAAACATTATTTTGCTCATAAAAGTCAGAACTTTATTTTGCACATTTTCTTCCTTTGGTAAAAAAGCAAGAGAGGCAAGAGCTCTCGTGGAGTTAACAGCAGATGGAGTAGACAGATGAGAAGATTCAGAAAACACATTTTACTTACAGTGTGAAACTGATGGAGACAAAAGAAGATTCCTCGTCTCCCGAGCTGACCTTGGTGGCAGCCCGAGCTACGACTCGAGGGCAGAAACCCAAATAACCCAGCCATGAAAATAAAAATCAATGCAGGAAGCAGATCTGTTGCCAGAAGGTAGTCCTCCAAGGTCAACAGCCCTCGGCCGGCCGGCTATCACATCACACAGCTTTCCACCCGGTCACACAAATGTAGACAAAACAACAGACATGGAAAGAAAAACGCCCATAACAACATTCACTGCGCCTCAGATCAGCACTTAGCTTGTCGTGGTAGCATCGTGAATCCATTTTCTACTCATGTTTGGATAAAAATAACCCAGCGGGGTGCATACATTTTCTGTTTGTTGTGTAGTGGTATAATATAGGCGTAGTGGTCAAATATTATTAACTCTTGCGTCAGTTTTGGAGCTAACACTTAAAGTACAATTATTGATTTGTTTCCTGGCATTCCTGTATATTTTTTCAGTTTGAAAGTCAGAAGTGATGTGTATATTTTGGAGGTACTTAAGTTACTGATGTGCAGATACAACCATAAATGGTTATATTCTCAATCTTCTGTAGTTTAATCTCTGTCAGACAACAGGTCCAAGGTTAGGTACCTTGTATTCTAATACGACTTTCTCAGAAATCACCTGATAATTTATGCTCTACAATACATAGTGCCCTGAATCATTATCAGAATGGAAAGAGAAACAAATCTTGGCATGTATAATACTTTTTGCTAACAATGCAATGTGTTACAAACGTGAAAATTCTCTTTATTGTTGAGTGGTGTGATGCAACAGCAGTCAGTGATGACGCAAAAAGATGATTACCGGTATATCTAAAATCTTGATTTACTGCTAACTATAGAGTAAACTATTGAATGTTTATTATATTGGGAGTGAATGAGTAACAAGGGACTTACTTTGGACATAAGCTAGGCCTTCATCACAGCAGACAGCACAGGTGTAAATAATGAAATGAACGATTCCATGTAGCTGCTTCAGTTTCATGCTGGCTCACTGTCACACTGCTATGACTTACTGGGTCACTGTAGAACAGGGCCATCGTGTCATTGGGAACACCTGTGCTTTCCCCACAGTGTCTGCTGTGATTAAGGCCTATTTGATTTAGCTGTGCGGTACAGTCCCATACTTAACCTGAGTTTTTTAATACACAAACCCTCACTGGTCAAATGAATTGTTTCCTGTTGAACGGTATGACCTAACATCACAATATATTATGGTCATTTTTGTTGTTGTTGCTTTAACTGACTACTAAAACAACACCGATCAACAGACTGTTCATTGTGATACAGGTATCTGATAATATTAATTTATAGTGTGCTGCAGAGGAGACAACTGTATGACTGAGTATATTCAGGTTTGTATCCAGACAATGAATGGCAGAACATATAGAGAAGCAGGCCTCCTATCCATCATTCCTCCAAAATTCCCTATTTAGGGCGATGACAACCTCATAAAATATGAGACGTTCAGACGTTCAGAGCTTCATCCGAAAAACCTCAATAGGAGCTTTGAATGTAAAAATAAATGATATTGGTGCTGCACTAATAACAACTCCAACGCTGCATATCCAATACAAATATGTTACAATTCAGAACTTCCTCACAGAAACCACAATCATGACATGCCATGACGGGCCGGCGCACATCCAGGCCCATCCGTAGATCCACATCAGTATTCAATAAAAAAAAGTTAGTGAGGAGGTGATATAAAGCTCTCCAACCTTGCTAACGGTCATTTAGCAACTTGTTTGCTTAGCTCTGTTGCGAAAGGGACAAGTGCCGACTGTTTATCCAACCGTGTGAACTTGTACCACAGACTCCTGTCTCATAAGTGTCTGCACACCATTGCTCTTTAGTGGAACAGTTTGTATTCTGACAGAGGAGGTTAAATAAAATTGAATGGTGCAGCACAGCTTTTAAACTAGCGTCTCCGCTTCTGAATTTTCCTACTCTCTTTCCCCTCAAGGGTCAGCACTGTCAAGACAGCTTACCATTGGTCACCAAAGTTGTACTCAATGCAGAACATTCTAACGGATTAATTTCACCTCCTCGAGCAGATCCTCCGATCGTGAAAATTCCATTAGAATATATTGATTTTGCATATTGATGCAATTGATATTGCACTTATGAATCCTGGTTTGTCCAAGCTGACTGCTCGTTAGATGATCAATTAGGAACAGCTGTTCTAAACTGGTCAACCAGGTAACTTGTCAGAAATCGTTGAATTAAAAAACTACCAGCAATGCAGACTTCTACAATTAGAGGAACCTACATGTAAGGGATCAAGAAGTATGTCTTATGGAGTTTTACAGTCAACTGGATAGAATACCAGGAGCTGCATAGTAAAGCAACACATTTTTGCTTATCAGCCTATTTCAAAATTATCACTTATTTTATACATAAATTAATTAAAGTAAAATTTAAACTTTTGCAACTGTGTTGTTGAGAAAATATGCAGGGTTGGATCATGAGACATTAATAAACAGGAAAGACCAACACAACACAATCTACGGCATACTTTATTTCATAATGTTTAATGTCTAATAACATAAAGGCAGAATGACTCCGTTAGATTTCTCCATTGGCTTAGATTGTATTACAGTTTTCTTGATTTGCCATTTTGTTGTATCCCTGAAGGGCTTTTATTGATGCTGGAACAGAAGACTTTAACTTGGTTGAATTGTCAGCAATTAGATCTTACTGTAATGAACCAAATAAATCAAGCAGTTTAACAAAAGTATGTTCTGCTTTAATATCCTGCTTTGCTTAACCCGTCGTTTCTACTTTTTGGAGCAATAAACTCAGCGGCACACTTGTTCAGCCCCTCAGAGGAAACCTGTTGGAAGACATAATGAGAGACAAGCATCTCTAACTTAATATTTCAGTAATTACTTAAGGTCAGTTTATGGTCAGGCAAGTAATTAGTTGGGGCCAGGTTAAAGTAAAGTCAGGAAACAGAACAGTTCAGGTTAAACTGGGATAAAGGAGATTAAGAATGTGTTGGGACTGGAGTTTCAAGTAGATTTTAACACAAATTCACTCCAGAAATCCTGTTTGCTCTCCCGAAAATATGTCTCATAGAAACTGTTAATTTGTAATGCTGTTTGTTGATGTATTTATAATGCACCTAGAACATGTGCCAGCTTGCTGAATGGAAATGTTGGTGAGAGAGTGGGCAAGGGAGAGATGCTGAAAGCACTCAATTTCTTCGGAGTGGCTTAAGAGACCAAATTTGACTAGATACACATTTCATTCCAGTTTAATTGTTGCGATTTAGCTGCTTGGTTTGTCAGATGTTCCACATATAAGGTCAAGAGTGAGAGAGTGTTACACAGTTATTAAGCTCATGCACCACTGGAGAGGTCACAGCTTTCAGGGCAGATATAGAAAAGACATTTCTCTGCAGTCTCTTTTTTAATAAACAGCACAGGAAAGTTAGTATTTTTTCTTCTTTCCTTTGTGTGTATCTAACTCTGGTACTATATATATACACTATACGTTTTCAATTCACACCGTGAGTCATCATCAGTAATGATCTTAATTCTAAAAAAAATGGAACAGTACATGTAAATGTCAACGGCAGCCCAACATGTTTTAAGCTATGCAACCCTACTGACAACACACACTGAATTCAAAAGTGTGACTTCTGGCTGGTGAGGTGGACAACTCGCTGATGGTCGAGTTGTGCAACATCGTGCAGCACATCAGCACTCAGCTCTTTTCAGCGAGCTCACTCCCTCAATTACCGTGCAAAGGTCAAGACAGGCAGCCCCTGAATATGCTTATCTACCGGGATCTTTGGAGGCTGCACAGGTGAGCACTCTAAAGCTGAAAATCAATCATAGGCCACATGGGAACACCCCCCTCCCCCACCCCCCCCCCCTCCATATATGGGCCAACATTAGCAGGAGAGTGCTAGCTACTGTGCCATGTAGTCTTAAAACAAATACTACTCTTGAATACACTCGCACAGTTGTAAATGGTCTGTTGACGTTGACTGCAGTCCAGGTGTTATTGTGTGATTTAGTGTGATACCCTAATTTACATTTGTGGTGTACCTACTAAACATGATTCACCTAGTACAATAGCTGTTTATGAATGCTGCTGCTGTGCAGTGTTTTAGGATTGGACTTGTTTCCTTTCAGTTGGTTTGCCGCGATAGTTATTGTGAAAATGTCCAAATGCAGACACCAACGGCTTGTCTTTGGAAGCAGGAATACTAAATTAACTGGATAAAACTATTGAATAAAACCCATTTCTGGAATATGATGACTTCAAATGACCCTTTCTGTGTTTTATCCTGTACAGTTATTCAGCTAATCCAGATTCTTGAGACAGGTTCCAGGACATAGCAGGTGTTTGATTGCTTTGGCAGCAGGATAATGTACTGTATCAATGCTTAACGTCAACGTTCCAAAAATCGTGTGCCTATGAGAAACCAAACTTTATTTCATCACATACATACAGTACGAGGGAAAAACTGAGTTGATTCAAGATAAGTTAAAGACCATTTGATTGGTGGGTAACCAGACCAGTGCAATGTGGGGAGCACAGCTGGCTGCAGAGGACTCTTAGTGAACTGTGTACATATCTATATATACCTGTATCTATACCATCCAAACTTCCAAATGTGTTTAACTGATGACTTCATGGAGAATCTCATCTCTTTCCCATTCTGTTTGGTGTGCTAATAGCACACCCACATCTCTATGTCTTTTCAACAGCATTCAAGGTGGCAGACACATGTGACACTTGACAATTTCAATAAAGTTGAATCAACAAAGTTGATAAAAAGAGAGACAGGCGGCGTTACTCGGTGCACTTGTGCTATGAATAAAAAGAAGAAAAATAGAATGAAATGGAGCCACAGATGGCTGGGAGATCATTTTGAAGTCATAGCAGTCTCTAAAATACTACTCCAGTGTTATTAGAGCAAGTTCACTCACTTCAGTTGAGAGCAGACCTTTCTTTTTGACAGCAGCCATGTGGGAGATCGGACCATGGAAACTGCTCAAACTGCAAGACAGCCGAGGAACATTTCTGACACGGCAGATATCCAACCAGATTGTTTGAGTGTCACTAAAAAAAAAAAAAATAACAATCTGGCAGACATTTCTAAAATGAGCCAGGGGCCAGCAATTCTGGGCTAAAATGTGTCTGTAAGCCTTACACTGTAAGCCTTACAGCGTCTTTGTGTGTAAAGTGTGCTAACGAGCTGATAGGAAACAGCTGTGTAGGCAGGTAACAGCTCACATGGCACAAAGGTAATATGAAGGGACTCAGAGAGAGAGAGAGAGAGAGAGAGAGAGAGAGAGAGAGAGAGAGAGAGAGAGAGAGAAATAAAAAAAGGTAACAGCAGCTCTTTTTTAACTCTGAACACCAAGCCCTCGTAAAGGTAATGTGACGTGGTTTATTGCATCTTTTTCATGTTAGTTATGTTTCCAGCTCAGTATCACTTCAACAGAAAAGCCCGCTTTAGGTTGAACATCGGCCTGTAATGCTGTAATGTTGTACAACGGAGCAGTATGTGATGCGTTAACAGACAATACGATGCAAAGGTCAGAGTCTTTGTCAGCAGCTAAGGTTGCATCCCTGGAGAGATGTTTTCCAACTAGACAGAATGAACAATACCTCTTCAGGGGGCTTGTAATCGTGACTCAGCGCCGCGTACGGATGCCGGGCCTCGCTACATGTAAATGTGACTGCTTCTGTCACCCTGACTGACATTCTGATTCAGCAAGACCTCTGGACAGCCGTGTGGGATGATGCAGTCAAATCCACACGTAAGAAGAGAACATCAGAAGCTTTCAGTTTGCTTTAGTTCCAGGAAAATAATATTGCTTTTTATGCACACATATTTTTTACGACAGGCCCATTACTAAGTAAACGAATGGACTCACATCACTGCTGAATGCTGATTCAATCAACCTTTCAGGAAAAATTACATGAATTTCAAATGATTGGGGCAGGATCTATAATAATATAGCTGAAAATGCAACATTTCTAATGCAACCTTGCCCTTATTAACATATCCTGTTTAGAAATCAAGAATATTTGAACTGCAAATTAGGAACGTCAGACTTTACAAAACATGATGTTGTAGCTGTAAATTCATGCATTGATGTACATTACTTGAGCTAAGAAAAGCATCGCCACATCTCGTTTGCTTTGGAATTCCCCCCGGACATACAGATGTTATATATATATAGAGCAAAGTTGAAGCACACTGTCTGTCTGAATGGATGTTGTGGGGGGGGGGAGACTCAGAGGGTTAACTGACCTGACTGCTGGACTATGATTCACACTCTGCTGGGTTTAAGGATCCACACGTGCAACGGAGCAGAACTTTCCTCGGGGGCTGGAGGCGCCCGCGGTGCACAGATTGCCCGTGTGTTAGTGTGTGTGCATTTCGACATGTTTTGTGTCATAAAATATTTGCATGTGTCACATTTGTTATGTTAATGTCAGTTGATGAGATATTCTTTCCGTTGTTCTTTGAGGTAAAAAGCAAATCCTACTGCAGCGACACGTGCGAGCCGTCACACATACACACACACACACGCGCTAAACCTCCTGAACCAGTAGAGCAAGGATATGGCTTTATTCTGTTCCGATGAGCACACAGTATAGTTCTCCCAGGAGTGATGAGCTCATGTGATTTACCTGTACATAGACCTGATTTCAGAAGCCTCTAAAAAGCCTTGCTCTCCAGGACTTGCAGTACAGTTCTAACATATTGACTGCATGGCAAAACCTCCTGGGAGACACACACAGCGACAATGACTTTCCATCTGAATGCTTTGCCTTTTTTTTTTCTTTTTGATTATCTGTTGCTCTGCTTTATCTGAGAAAGGCTAGAGAGAGAATCGGGGACAGTGAGAGCAAATGAAAAACATTTCAAAGAGAGAGAGAGAGAGAGCACAAAAGATGAACAGACCAGAGGAAAGAGATAGAGAACAGGAGGAGAGCAAACGGAGGAGTAAATGGTAATTTATGGTCGCCATGCACCGCAGATATATCCATTCCGAGGGCTATAACGAATGGCTGGTCCCTGGCAGTGACACTCGGCTGGAGCCCGGGCTGATTGAGCTGTGATCACTCCAGCAGACTGCTGCTGCCAGCAATGCAACACTAACCTTAGCAGATGACATCTAAACACAACCATAAATTCACACCCGTGGTAAGTGCCGCCCTGCCCCACGCCTTTCTTTATCTCAGTCTTCCTCAGTGACGCCCTGTCATGTGCTTAGCTTTCTCTCTGTGTTTGACTGTCTACACCTGCTCCACTATTGCTGTTTTCACATGTTAGGATTAGTGTGTCTGTCTCCATTTAAGTGTATACTGTCAAAATCACACCCTTAGCCTGGCCTAGGGAGTGGCCCTCGACTACTCTCCACTCTCTTTCGTCCTCTCTCAGGTGCCATCTTTTCTTCCTCTTTCCCTATCTTTCCTTCCCCGACTGTACATGATACCCAAGGTCAGGTTCCCTCTGCCGCGTCCACGTCACTCATACAGCACTGCTATAATTATCAGCTTGCACAGCAACTGCCAACCTCTATTCATGCTCATTCTCTGTGCAAGTTAGATAAGCCCATAGCAGAGTATTATACAACACAACAGTCTAGTCATTTATCCATCTCATGGATTTAACAAGTAAAGCCAAAAGCCAATGTTATGTGTTCTATGCTTAGGCCTGTATCGCTCTGAGTTACGTTCATATTGGACAATTCTGCACCTCACAGTTTACATCCAGTGCAGATGTTCAACTGTCAATGCAGGAAGTAGTGTGCTCTCTCTGTTGCAACGTGGAGAGGAAGGCAATGTTCACACTACGAGCAACAAAATGGCAAAGCCTGGCCAGCTACATTGCCGCCAAGTTGCCATTGAAGTGTTGATCGTTAGCGTAGTGATGTCGTTATTAATACAAGACTGGTAGTAGCACTGGGAACTGGCTACTGGCGTTTTTTTAGGAAATAAAAACATGATTAGTTGTCACTTTGCCTTGTCATTGGAATGGTGAAAAAAAATGTTAGACCAGTTTATCTTTGATTTGTAGTGTGTCATGCAGTGACAAGTGTCAGGCGTCAGTTTGTAGCTTAATGTCACCGGCTTCATATAAAATGTCTTGTAGCGTTGCTGTGTCGCTTGTAGTGTGAACACAGCCTTAGGTTGTGGAGATTTGTCTCGTGTGAAAAACCTGCATGTTTATATATAGCCTACATATATTTTACTATAAAGATATTTAATTTTAACCAAGTGTTTTAATTGCCTTACCTGGCACATAGTTTTCTTTTCTTACCTTTTCTTACTTACAACTTAGTTACGACATCAATGACAAAGTAGCAACAGAAAAATGGCAACAAGCTGAGATTGATGCAGCTGTACAAGTTGGTGTCAAAGCCTTTTCAAAGATGGAATACGTAACATTGCTCTTTTTTGCTGTCTTTGAGGCTGCATCGCTCATGAATTGTAAAACTTCTTTTGCCGTTGAAGTGGCATCTATAGTGGTGATATTACGGTTAAGATTGCAACCCACTCTTCAACATGTTCAATTGTTATTATTGTTATGTAATTAACGTAAAGGGATGCATGTCGGAAAAGGCTTTAAGCCGACTGCAGGAATAACAACTTCTACATTTCATTATATTTCACTTCATTATATGCAAAATACATTGAATTAACTACTCAACCCCTGCACAGTTTCTTTGTCAACTAAGAATCACGTCAGAACAGATACGTCACTTGCTTAAACATGAACACAACAACAAATACAAAATGGCAAAAAAAATATATAGTATCTGTATCTTGTCAGCCCTTTCAAAAATGTTGAGCCCATGATGTTCATTTGTCTCCCACTGGATTTGGACATAAATGTCAAGGACTATCTTTCATCCTGGTCAGTGGCATTCAATGACAGAGCTTTAAAGAGAGGAGGGCGCTAGAGGTTGGAGCAGGCACCTTGCTCTCCCCAGTCTGTCTGTCTCTTGTTTTATTTGTGTAATATGTGTTTTGGCCTTGGTCCAGAGCAGGGAGGTGCAGCAATAATAGGATTATGAGTGAGCCCAAAACTTCATCACCTGTCTGCTTGCAGTGCCAAGGGAGATAAATTGACGAGGTGATATATGGGGTTGATATGACACAGGGAGCATGGTAGTGTGTGAGAAAACTGTATTAATCCAGTTTATTAGGGAGATGGAAGCACATTGTGCATAACCTTGCTGGCCTTTTGATGGTGCTACAGGGATTATGTTTGTGTGTGTGTGTGTGTGTGTGTGTGTGTACTTGTACAACTATCTTTGTGAGGACTAATTTGAGTTTTAGTGAGGACATTTTTGGAAAGTGAGAACATTTTGACCAGTCCTTTAGGGTAGACCTTCAAAGGCCTGTTTAGAGTCTGACATTTCGTTGTGATGGTTAATGTTTGGGTACAGGGCTGAATAATGTAATATCTTAATGAGTGTCCACACAAAGGATCAGGGACTAGTGAATGCATTATGTTAATGACGGTCCTCACAAAGCGTGTGTGTGTGTGTGTGTGTGTGTGTGTGTGTGTGTGTGTGTGTGTGTGTTTGTTTGTGAGAGAGATAGAGAGAAGGAGGGGAGCAATTATTTCAACAAAAACAACACTAATTCATCTTCCTTAATGTAATTCAAGGGATATTGTTTTCTTTCATGAATACTGGAATTATTGTCCATGGTATTTCAGATAAGCAAAAACAAATGATACTTTGCAAACATAAAAACGAATTCAAGTTATAATTGAGCAGCAGCTATACTCAGGGGCTGAACCTAATGATGTTTTTAATTTAAAACTAATCAGCATGATAAAACGGGGATGAAAAAAAACAAGAAGCATGATTGACTTTCAGGACTGATTGATTTGTACATCTTCAATAGATAGATAGATAGATAGATATAAACTTTATTTATCCCCAGGGGGAAATTTGTTTGTAGCAGCAGCAAGTTACAGAGTAGAATAAAATATTAGGTATGGAAATACACAATATATACAGTACAATAAAATAACAGAGCAGATATTGAATTGAAGAAATAGAATAAAAAATGGCCAAATATACGGCCACTAAATAATCATATAAGCTACTTGGATGTCCCAACAACAGCCATTTCTAATGATGGAACCTCCAGTAACATCTTACATTCACTCAATTTGATCGGCAGAATTTGTCTCTGTCTTGCTTGAAGACATACCTCTTCATAGACTACTTACTCACCTAACATGCTCTCACTCTGTCTATTTATTCCTCCTTCTCTCTCTAACTCTTTCAAAAATCTCGGATTATAGTTTAGCAACCATAACTAGGCTCAAGAGGCGTGTCAAGCTTTGGATTCGTCCACACATACTGTACCATATTTCTTAAGTGATCCACGTTTAGTGTGTCTATGTGTATTTGCCCCTCCTTGGTGTGCACCTTCCAGTGGCTTAGGCTGACTCAATACAGTAAGCCAATACAACGATGTGCCAAAAACAATTACCTGATCTGAAGATCCCGCTCATTCACCAAGCTGACGTCGCCTTTGAGGAGAAAGGAAGCTGACATTTGAATTTGCATGGTAGAGTGGAGGGTACAGCAACTTCTCGCCCCTGTCAGAGCGGGACTGTGTTTGTGTGCGTGTCCAAACCGATCTGTGTGTTGCGGCTCTGAAGAATGCCCAAATGTAGCCTCTATTTGAGTGTTAGCACTGGATGGCTGTGCTGGAGGAAGATAGAGAATAGAGATAAATAGGAACAGAAAGGTAGGAAAGAGAATCTCAGAAGAAAAAAAGTACCGGAGAAACGTTAACCAGAACATTGGATCTTATTCGTCCACTTTTTTATAATGTGCTTTATCCATATGGAATAGCATAAAAAATATGAGATTTGTATGCTTGGAATATATGATGGCATGGCCTTATTTTGTGCTTTCCATGCATGTGGGAAACCAGCATGCTCCAGCAGGATATGTTCCTCTTTGATGTATCCTTGTTACTGCTGGTGTTACTTTCCTGCTCACGGTCGTTGCTATTAAAAGGATTCATTTCCAAGCTCAAATTGCAATAAGATACTTGTAAAACATTTCTACTTGTGCTGCTATAGAAATGCTCAAATCAATGTAAAAGAATCAAGCACAATAGTGTTAAATTGCGAGGGCTCAGTGCTGACACAGCATTTTGTTATGTCTGTATAACAGGGTGGGAATGCATTTTTGGGCAGTGTTGTGGATTAATTTCTTATTGAACAGGACGCTCTGCTTTCGTTGAGCAGCACCACCTCAGCGTTAAGGCCAATCTTTCTCGGCCTTAATCAGCCTTCTACCTCAAAACACCATATTCTTTTCTATTGGTCATTCATTTTGTGGGAGTTCACTCTCGCCCACAGGAGCAAAAATCAATATAGCTCCGAGCCAAGCTCAGTGGGAGGACAGAAAATGGCTGTTTCTTTTTCACTGACCACAGATGATGTTGGAGAAAAGAAAGAAGTTATGCAGTCACAAATGTTCCTCGTTATTAACCTTTTCTACACATTTCAGTGGCTTTAACCTTTCTAAGGATTGAAACCCATCTAATTCACACCAAAAACCAATCAACAAGAAGGAAGAGAAAGAAACCTCTGAGACACACTCTCATAACATTTTTTCTTTCTCTCATCATTGAAGATGTCACAGAAAATGCTCAGAAAATTGTATATTTTCTAATTCATGAATACGAGTTTAATACATATCTAAAAATATTTTTTTACAACTTATTCACATCAGAAGATTTATGATTGCACGATAGCGTATAGCTGTAAAATGCTAACTGAAACAACACCCTCATTAAGTGGGACCTTCCTGTCGGTGGTGAAGCCCAGTGGTGAGTGTGTTTTGCTGTAATGAGAGCTGTCTGTGGGATAAGGATGAGGAGAAGAAGAGATCGGGACACTGTCTTAGACACAAAGGGCAGAGGACTGACTCCAAACGGCCAGTTAAAGGCACACCGGAAATTAAATTTGAATAATTCAACTGAACTTAAACATGACCTTTCGTAATATTTAGTCAGAATTAGGTCAGGATATTTTTGAATAGGTCAGTTAAAATTTTGCTCCAAAAGTCATGAGATGAGGGGAATGACAGGAATGTATTTGAATGATGATGATACGCTTAAAGTTGCAATCTTTAAGATTTCAGTCCTGGTTGATTAAGAATTGCTATTTGAGTGAGTCTGAAGTCTTTTGTTGATACACAAGCTGCCAAAATGTAACTATTGTGTCAGCTTATTTGGCTATAATGATTTAACAGACATTTGATGAAATGAAATACAGAAGCTGCATACTTAACCCTGGGAATATTATTCCTTCAGATTCCATATTCAAAGATTTTCCAACATTTTTTATTCCATATCTGGCCGCAAGACACAATATAATACACAAACTTTTTTTTAAGCCTTGTATCCAGCTGCACTGTAACCTCACTGCACAGCTACAGGACTTTTTCATTGAGTAGTTAGCTTAAATAATTGCACATATAATCGACACACTCCCTCTCCTCTTATTAGTCACTAAATTAGCTGTCATTCATGAATACTTGTAATTATCCTCATGTATTCAACCTGGCCGCTCAGCTGACTTGCATTACACGAGGATCAAGACAACTTTCTTTTTGCTGGCTTACCAAAAACAACCTCTTCCCCTCTTTCCTCAATTGCTCTTTCGGCTACAACAGGTAAATAGGATGTGATGGGATTCGCTTCAGCAGGGGGGGGGGGGGGGGGGGTCAAGGTTGCCTGAGTGTAGTGTCAGGACCCTTATTATAGCAGACAGACTATCTATGTGCATCCTCAGCCCAACCTGATCTGTGATTGGTTGGGACTGACTGGATGGCTGGTGCAGATGGGGTCATCCTACATCCTCCTGTTGTCACCAAGAGGACAACATCCTCCTCAGTAACTAACATCCCATGAGCAGACAGAGAGAAGCAGAGAGGAACAGGGGGGAGATATCAGGGGTCAGAACAAATGTTGCTCAGAGAACAAGATTACCATGAACATCCATGGAGAGAGAGAGAGAGAGAGGGTGGAAGTAATTGTGATATTAACCAAAAATAATGAACTGTATTTACACAATTACAAAGTGCTTTACAGTGACAAACATACAAATACAAGAAATGAAGAAGCTGAGAAGCAGTTAAAATAGAACACATCACAAATCGACAAGTTCAAAAAAGTTTGTTCATTGTTAAATGAACAAACGTTTAAAACATTGTTGGGGTTCAAACAAAAGTCTGCCTTTTTTTGTCCTCAGGCAGTCTATATGTCAAAAAATCAGTACAATTTTAGAGGGCCCAAGGATTATTTGTGGTAGGCAAGCCTTTCGATTACTATGGGGCATTGTGGAATAATAAACATGGATAAACTGCTAGGATGTGAGGATGTTGAGTAAAACTAAGTGTCATCAGCATACAACTTGATCTCACAGAAATACGTGGAATAACCACCATCTTTAAACAGCGCATTATCATGTAATGGTTTAACAATGATACAGGATATTGTGGTTTTGGACGACCTGAGCTAGAAGGACCTTGTATATTGAAAATAGAAGAGGATTATAATGGATAATTGAGGAACACCGCAGCTGTCAAGAGTAGATTAGCAACCTTGATAAGAGCAGTCTGATTGCAATGTAGTGCCCAAAAAACAGCAGTAAACAGTGGGACATTATTTTAGCACAACAAAGTCCACATGGTGAGGTGGTCGGGGTGAATTAATTGGTCAACAAAATGTGGGAATGTAATGCGGAAGACTGCAATTTGTTTCCCGTTTGCTATTGACAGTCAACGTTTTGTAACAAAGAATTGGACCAACAATTTATTTTGTTGTTTAATTTGAAGGACTTGCTATTAGTGGCTGAGGGATGAGAGATCTACTTTGGATCGACTTTAGGTTTGATCAATCAAGGTCGAACAATACTGAGCCAGTTGTCAAATTAGTAGTACAAATAAATTAAATAAATTGATAGTAGCAAGAACTTTTTCAATTTAGTGGAGACAAACAAAAAGTGTTGTGGGATGAAATTTGTTTGGAGAAAAAGAGGTTGGGGTTGGATTTTCATTCCACCTTTCAGACAAAATGAACACAATGAGAGAATGGAGAGAGGCAATAACGAATCTCCCTTCCTCAGGTTATTAATCGTCCTCTATAATAGTAGTTCCATTTATCATTCCTTAATACATTGTGGAATTGTCAAAAGATTTCATTTTAGTACGAATGCATTTCACATTAGACTAGATTGCACCCATGTGTATACAGCAGTTCAAATAGTTTTCTACTAAACTTAAACTTAGATTGTTCATTTATTTCAGTGAAAATATTATCCTCTCCTCCTGAAAAGACCTGTCCGCGTTTGCCAGGCAATTATTTTTTAGCAATTTGTTACCAATTAACTAGCATGGTTAGAAAAAAAGGATAAATAAATATCACCGTCCTTGGTTCAGCAGATATCCCCCACCACAAAGTCAGCTCTGCCAGCAAAACCATGTATGATAAGGGCAGTATTAAAGCTTAAGGTTATATGTAAATGACTGCATTATAAGGTCAAGCATCATTCTCATGAGAGAGAAGCCAGTCTCGTGGGTTGTTAATATGGAGGAGAAATCTTTTATATTGGCTCTGTAGTGTAATTATCAAGCTTTACCATCATTTTATGAAGACAGCATCATAGGTTCATTTGTATTTTCACGTCATACATTGTACAGTGTTTAAACTTTGGTGTCTGCAACATTTTCCCAATAATGTCTCTGCAGCTCTCAAGTTGCAAAGTGCTCTCTTTTTAAAATGCAGTTTAAAAATGTGTGCCAAGTGCAGACAGTAGGTGTATATCATTTCAATAAATCTGAGTGAAGGAGACAAATTCATAGCTCTCTATCACGACTCTGATGGATACAGAGGAGGAGGCAGAGAGCACTCAGAAGTCTGTCTGCAAGCCCTTTAACTCACCGGCTGTCTGCACTGTAGGTGTGGTGATGCTGCAGGAAGAGACAGAACACACACACACACACACACACACACACACACACGGAGACGAGGCGAGCGCAAACACACACACAGGCATCCACACACATACATGCACTTAAGTGCATTTGTGCAGACAGGGCATGTATATTGAACATAACTGCTTTGTTAAGCACACAACTAACACTCACGCATCCTAACACAGACAGTTTTTGGAAGCTGGGGGCTCAATTGGAACCCTGTGGATGACAAGAGAAGATGATCTGTGGAATATTCCTAACGGCCGTCATCAGCTCAGGACGCCAAGTGTGATGGTGGGGGTGGGGAGACAAATGTAATGGTGGCAGGTGGTATTATATTACCTGGGAACAGTGCCGAGGAAGACGGTAGGAAATGTAATCAATTACTCATTAGATATTACTACTTAAAAAAGAAATTCCATTACTTTACAAATTATTCCACAGCAATAGTCATTTTGTGAATCAGCAGTGCCATTAAAGGTGCCTTTAAATAACTGCAAACCTCTGCACCCTCACATGACAGCCTCTGAATTTCCCGAAACACTGTGTTTTAACAAGCAGCTATAGCCAATTAATTTGAGCTAGGTTCACCCCTGCTAACTCTCGAGCTCAGCTAGAGTTAGCTCGGCTATGATCAGATCACCGAGCAAAGCTTACTAAGAAACAACGAAAGCCATGAAAAGATTCATGATGTGATAACTCTGTTGATAATAAGTTGCTACTTTATTAACAGTGCTCACCAGCCTTGTTTCACAACTAGGTATCAGTTTTAATAACCGCTGGACATACTACTGAAGTGAAGACCTTTGCAATCAGTGCAGAACGCCATGGCGTTACTAGCTGCGGTGCTTACTTAGGGACGTACACTGTACGGAAGAGCGTTTCAATGGCGATACACACACACAAAATGAAAAAAAGAGAGCTTGAAAGAGCACTTCAAACCCAGCTTACTTTCTCAACTCCGCACGCCTGGCCAATCACGGTTTCAAAGCATCCCTTTATTACCCCACAGAGTGTTTGAGGATGTGGTTATAATCAGTGGGATATTACATTTGATAGGAGAAGGCATGTGCTTGTGTATGAGGGTACATGCTGAGTAGGGACAGAGGTGTAATAGAGACTGTGCTGAAAACAAGGACAGGGGAGAAGTCTTCGTTTTTGCATTTGCTTTTTAATGTATTATGGATATATGATATTATAGCCCGAGCAAAACAAACACCACCAGAGGTAATCAAGTCGGCCTAATTCGCCAACTCTTACAATGATACACCAATACATGGCATGTTGTGACCCGGCTTTAGGGGTAAATGGATACCAAGAAAACTAGACCAGGTCCCAGGGGTAACTAATGGAAACCAATCGCGGCTCTCTCATTAAAGCGATAATCAACTATGTCTGCTGAAGTTGTATTGATTGGAAAACAGTTTGATTGACAGCCATGCTAACCTCCGGGGCAGCTAGCGATGAGTCATGGTGAGTGGGACTTTTGAGGCATCCTCGGTGTCACTTGTCATATCCTTGCCTCCTCGCTTTGATCCGGTGGGACACTTGCGGGTCACATGTCGTGACACTGTCTGAATGATCCACAAGATGATGACTGGATTCACACGCTTACTTACTGCACTGTGTATTTATTGGAAGTAATTGGATGACTAGTATGAGCAGGGGAAGTAGATGCACAGACATACAGGTTTACTTTTAAACAGGTTTTTAAGCTTTTTTAAAAAAAATATAGGATGTTCCTGCACTTCATGAGTGATGTTAGATCAGCACTCCTTCACCCAGATAATTCTTGCTCACATTTCCCTTGATCTATTGCCACATCATCCGCGGTCTCCTCCCTCCATCTGTGTGGAAGCTTAAGGACACCGATCTCTCCACCCACGGTTCACTCATGAGAAAGTTGCTTTCCGCCCACCTGTGGAGACACTTTCCCTCAGTAAGTTATTAAACACAACTCCCCCCAGTCATGACGATATTGGCTCATCGCCTGTGTGTTTGGTTTCATTTCCCTTTAATAAAACTAAACAGAATTCCCCGAGTTGCGGAAAATATCTGTTCACCTTTGGAGTGTGTGTGTGTGTGTGTGTGTGTGTGTGTGTGTGTGTGTGTGTGTGTGTGTGTGTGTGTGTGTGTGTGTGTGTGTGTGTGTGTGTGTGTGTGTGTGTGAAAATGACCAGAAACCCAAGCTCCCTCTTGGTTAGAGTAGCCCGACGGTGCACTGTTGGTAAGGTACACGTGTATTGGTGTGTGTGTGTGTGTGTGTGTGTGTGTGTGTGTGTGTGTGTGCATTTGTGTGTGTTCAGGGTCATTGCCCACTGGCTCTCCATATTGTCTCGCGTGGGTGTAAATACATAGTGATGAGTGGAGGAGAAAAGCACAGTAAAGGCACAGCAGGGGCTCAGGTCAGGTGGAGGCATCACATGAAGTTAAACAGCAAACAAAAGCATAAAAATCTGGATGTTTTCTGTCAGTGCAAAGCTTGTCCCTGTAAAAAGTTAGCTTCTAAAAGCAAACGTTGGCACAAGTCCAAAACCTAAGACAAACAGCCTCCTATTTTAAGCAGCAGCACATTAACAAGCTGTGAGCTGTGTCAGAGCACAATAGTGTTTATCGAAACCGACCTAAATGTTCTCCTCTCAGCCAAATGAAACCAGACTGCAGTCTGCCATTGATTTCACATCCTGGATGGTGACTAACTACCTGAGGGCTGATGTTATTGCTGAGCGAGGATGTAAAGTTTGCATTAAACCGTTGCTGTTGTTTAGCACTTCACAATTTATAGTATTTAACAGGACGTTTGTTTCCTGAGTTCAGTAGGAACTGACCTCAAAATGTTTTCCTCTTTCTGTTGGCGTGTGGAGACAAGCTTGTTTATGGACGGGGGAGAAGAACGTGTGGTTACTCTTTGCAACAAGTTAGAGAAAATCCTTAGTCATTCACAGTCCAAAAGTCTATCCAATGTGTTCTTCAGTACAATAGTCTCTGATTGAGTTTTTTGGGAGCTTATTGTAAGCTACACAAATTTTCTGTTAGTGATTGGTTCTTTGTTCATTGATTAGTAACTGCTCAAACTATGTTAGATGAGTCGCCAAACATATTGTAACACAGATACAGCCACACTTGCGGCTCTGTGACACTGCAATGATCATTGTAAAAGAAGCCCAAATTGTGGACAGTTTGAAATTTGACATTTTGACCTGATGTGTGACAGAAAAAATGACGGATGAAAAGACTTTAAATGCCTGCACCAACGTTGATGGTAATCCAGCCCAACAGTTGTCAAGGTATTTCACTGTCAACCCCAAAATTCTGACCTGCTGTTGGCGCCAGATGAAAAGTCACCAGTGTTATTAGAGTTCATCCCCTGCAATTCATTCCATAATTCCCATTTCACCGAAAAACTAAAATGTCAACCTCGCGTTGACGCTAGATGAGAAGTCATGGGATTACTTAAATCAGGTGGATACATCCTCTAGGCCAGTCATTCCCACAGACTGGAGCCACAGGTGGGTCACATGGGATTTTATTAGGGTAGCCAATTACATTTGAATTTCTTCCATCATCCTTTATTTAACATTTATATCTGTGGTACACATTTTAGCCTCACGAGGGAGCCTGAATGTTCGTATTGTTCTGATAATTGTAGCCTATACGTATAATATTGAATCCAATATGAATGGCTAGCGAACAATTTGTTTGCTTTACTGATGAGAGGAAAAACACGAGAGGTTGTTAACTCCCATTTGTTAAGTATTTACCATGTGTTTCTGTTTTCAATAATCTGCATTTGTCATTTTTAAAAAGTGGCTCCACAGAAACAAGTTTGAGAAATAAATGTCTCTTGTGCCTGCAATTTCCCGCAATTGCCACAATTTCCTTTAAAATGTAATAGATATGACAAAGTTATCATGAATAAAGTATTTTCCTTGATTTGCATACTACTAGAACGGTGACGTTGCTAAAATAAAGAATCTCTGTGTTCATGGGAGACATATGCAGAGACAAAGAGGGAGAGAAACTCTGTGTCAGATGCTTTGTGTATCCCATCACCACTAGTAATCCCCTGTTCCCAAAGGCCCAGCGGTGACTCTCAGTAGCCGCCCCTGCAGGTGCCCGTCTGAATATTCTCATTAAAGGATTTAATGTTGTGCATTCCCCAAGTCCCAGTACAGAGTTGCGGCAAGCGTAGCAGGTGCAGAGTCAGGCGCTTATCCTTTGAGCCAGGTAGGGAGCTGGTTAGGCAGGTAGAGGGTCAGACATTCAAGCAAGCTAACGGTCGCTAAGCCAACAAGAGCAAAGTTTAGCCAACAGATTGTTGCTATAACTTCTCTTAGCAAGCCAGCCTGCCAGACAATTAGGGGGTTCAATAGTGTGCAAGGCAGCTATCCAAATACGCGAGGAAGCCAAGCAGACAGGGACAGGAAAAAAAACTGTAGAGGCAGGTGTAGAAGTAGGCTGGAAGATGTCAGAACGTCTGTCTACTGACTTGTCAGCCTAACTGTCTGATGTTGTGTGTGTGTGCGTGTGTGTGTGTGTGAAGATGGAATGGGGGCCGCACTGCATAACAACACTTGAGGGAAATCACTGTCAGAGTGCTGGAGACGTGTGTCAGCCCTGACCCCAGAGGATGACCATTCGGATTAGCAAGGGATGCATCATGTTGTTGCACTCTGTGGTGCTCGTGGGCATGGAAATGTGGAGGGCAGCACTGTTTTGGTATCTCGTCCTGTGAGCTGGATATAATTATCAGCCTGCCACTACAATGACAGAGTGAAAGCTTACTCCCAAATTATCTTCATGTGCATTGGTGATCACGCACACGTGTGAGCTCATGACGACAACAACAGATCCATGTCCAGTCCATGTTTGTTTGTTTGTTTTGTGAACGGCTTCTAATATTTCGCACAAACATCACACACACACACACACACAAGCAGGTAATTGGCTTTGTTTCATCCATATCCTCCACTTTGCTGTTATATGGATGTTTTGCTGTCAGTGCAGCGATCTCCTCCACCTCTCATGCGAGGTCAATGCAGTGTGTCAACAAAATGTTTAACCTTGTCTGCTGACCTTCCTGCTGCTGTGGAGCAACAGGCATCAACATACTGTACGTTTGTGTTTGACATGATGCCGTGTCTGTAAAGAAGGTTTGTTTTATCTACAGTATTACAGTGATATTTAGTTTTTAAATATTCTTCTGCCCAATGCAATGGACGTGAATGGAATGTTGTTACAGTCTGGGTCCAGTATTTTCTGATTAGGCATCTGAGAAATATGGACTATCATCTAGTTACATTTGTTTGTTTTTGAGAAGATGATTGGATAAAATAATGAAATAATCAGACAGGTTTTTGATATTTATTTGATATTTATTTAAAAATGTTCAATAAATTCATCCTTAATGACGTCTAGGTATCAGATCACCTTTTTCTGAGAAGGACAACATTGGCGGGGAATTTGCTCATGTGTCAAATGTCATATAATGTGAAATTGGCCCCTGATGCCAAATGACAAAGTTCGGCATTTTTGTGCTTCTAGTTCCCTCGTTTCAAAGTCAATGTGTTTTTTGTTAGACACCTAAAATAAGGTCTGTAGTTAATGCAAAGCTTTAGAGATTTTAGCCTTTTGTTCTACGGTATAAAATACGTAAATACACCTGTCGTGAATTTTGAAGCTTCTACAAAACATCATCATCACGCCGAATATTAGTCAGCCTTTAACTTCATGGTGACCTGAAGTCCAGCGACGGTGGCGTGGTTCATTTATAGCTCATAACATCAGCTTTTTTACTTCTGGCCATTGCATTTATATTTAAATAAATCATAAAAATTAGTGTTAATTTGTGAAGTTTATCTTGTTGAACAAAACCTCTAAGTATCATACATGTGTGTTAGCCACAGAGCTGTCTGATAGGAGAGCTTATATATTGTCAGACGTCGTCCAAGTTCCGTAGAAATGAATCTTGATGAAAGAAAGACATACAAATAGATAAGTCAGGGTAGATTTAAGGTCAAGTGCAAAAATGGTATAATGTTGAAATGCTTGAAGTCCCGGCAGCCTGAGCTAGTGTTTCAGTATGCTGCCAGAGCACTGCGTCTGAATCTCCATAGAGGAGGTGTCAGATGGCCTCTGCAGTAGTTACTACCCAGCCTGCGCTGTTACTGCTACTGGATATCTGCTGCTGTCACAGCCCGCTCTGTAAGTGTGTATGCATGTGTGTGTATACAGGGAGGCTTGTGTACCTGCCTGTGCTTGTATTGATGTATGCTATATTTCATGTGCGTGACGATATTTCTCTATTGTGTTGTGCGTGTAAGACGGAGCTGTGTTTGTGTCTTCATTAACGATGTTTTTATTTTGTGAAATGTTCTCATAGCAGGTGGGAAATGTGTCATTTGTCCTTGGAATACACTTTTATGTGTATGTGCTTTGCCTGAACCTGCCTGTCGCAAAAGCCTTCCTCTCAAGGACAATAAAATATCTATGCTCTCTTCATGTGCTTACTGGGAAATATGTTTGAGTTTATGGACTTCACTTCCCCCTCCCTTTGAGAGAGGCAACACGTCATAGAAGTATATCAACTTTGGCAGACTGTGTTGGCCCTGATGGTGAAACAGACAATAGCCAAGCCTCTTATAGCTCCTCTAGAGGGAAATACCCATAAAAGGTTAACAAAAGTCACCTCTTAGACGGCTCTCACAGTCTATTAATCATGTTAAGATGATTACGTAAAGGGAATTATCTATCAAAGCAGGCTCAGGCGGGTCACAAGAGTAATTTAGGCTCCTTTTAGAACGGGTATTTTGCTGGAAATGCTTTTCATTGGTTCAAATAAGCCCGGCTTCTCTGATAAACAGAGGCTGCATAGAACATCACAGAAACCACACGTTCAAAGGTGGAAATACCAGCTATCGTTTCTGCTATAGGTCCCTACAGTTACATTCTATGTCTTTTAGATTCACAGACCTTTGTCTCTGTGGGAATAGATCAATACATCTACAAGTATAGTAAGTACAGCAGATTTTATTTTATTTGGCATTTAAAGCTATTAACGCTCAGTAATTGCAGATTCAGATTGTGCAAACAAATCACGGCTCACTAGTAAACTGGCGATATGATGTCTTGTCTTTCTTGTTGTTCCACACTCTGTTAGGATATTGATGATGAGAATGCCTTCAAAGATCAGGAAGATGTGTCCCAAAACCTGCCTCTCCTCGCCCCAGGTTGGGGGGCAGTGCTGTCGTGGATGAACCGGGGGAACCCACCTCAGGCAATGTGCGTCCTGGAGGGCCCACTGAACCTGAAGTGCATCAAAAACATTTAAACGGCATTCAGGTGATGCTGAGCCTCTCTCTGGACGTGAGCTGATTTTGAAACCAAATCAAAAAATCTTAAAGATGAGTTTTCAAGTGGCTCAAATATTTTAACGTAAAGACAACTTGTCCGGAGTTAACAGTGGTGCGCTTGGTATTGCTAGCAAAATGTAGCCTGTCCAAGTTTTGGTTTATTTCTCTCAAATGCTAATATTTGTGTCAGTGTTGATGGTTCCAGGTATGGTGTCTTCCTGTTATTTATGCGAGGTAAGTTTTTGTGAGTAGGTTCGCGTTAACATGTGTGTCTGTCTCACAGCACAGGAGACCAACTCTGTCCTCACCTGTGGGTGCACCCTGTCTGTGAGAGACAGCCGGCTGTTCCTGCTGCTTCACTGATGTCACCACCACCACCACCCCAGAGCGGGGCTGCATGGGGCTGACTGTCGGCGGCATCCTCCCTTTCTCATCTTCCTCCTCCACCTCTGTGCTTCCTCCACACCATCCTTGCTCCATCTTTGAGTCCCTGTGGTGACAGCTTGAGTTGACAATCCCAGTCCTCCAGAGGGCTGTCAGCACGACATTGTGTTCCTCTTTTCATACAGGAGGACTGATGAAAAGAGAGAGACCACCCACTGTGCTGCACTTGATTGAACCCACCGTGTGGTTAAAGTCAACAAGTAGAACATTACAAGTAGAAATAAGCAACATTCTGATTTTGTGTGTTATTGTCACAGTTAGATCATCATTTAACAGATTCAACTGAAATGAGAGCATTACAAAACAATCTGAAACAGAAGAATGTTTACAAAATAGCCTAAAAACCATCAGCTGTGGCTTCTTTGCCTTCCTGCCTGCGGATTTCAGACACATAACACATGCCCCCTCTGTGTTTATTTCCCTTTTTTCCAGCCTCCTCTTCCATCCCCTCTTTCTCTCCCATGGGTTGTTTGCCTGATTGATATAAAATGCATTGCTTCTGAATCTTTAATTCTCATTAAACCAAAGTGTCCAAGGCCTATATAATGGCTAGCAAATTCAAAATTGTCATCAATTATCGAATCGACACCTCTCATTAGAGATTCTGGCCACAGTGTTGGGCTGCTGCTGCTGCTGCTTGTCCCCGGCAGGACACTGGCAGGTCCGCCTCCACTAATAAGGAGAAAAGTGCAAAGTCATAGAGAGGGGGAGAGGGAGCGCCACACATTTCCTCTCTTTTTCTCTCATTTGTTCATTTTTATCTCTCTCTCGGTTGGTGTTAAAGCTGTTACATTACGCAGGCAAAGGGACTAGCAGTAAGATAATGGCGGTTATGAGCTATTAAAAGTACTCCGTACCCAAATTGAACGCATTACTGTGGATGTAGCAAACCGGCCCATCTTGACATGAACTGCAGATTTGTTTGATATTTGTTTTTAAAGGATGTCAATATGGATTACTAGATTAACTATTGTCGATTGAGTGAAGTGATTCTTGTCGCCTCTTTACTTGTTTCACAATATTTCACTCCTCGGCGTGAAAGTTTTGAAGATGGCAGAGTTGATGCGTCAAAAGTCATTCTGAATCACAACAAATATACCAGATTAATTGGATACATCAGCTGTAGGCTATTTCCTCTGCTGACTGTCACCGACTTCTGGATGGGGTCGAGCAGCCAGTTTTCGGACTTTCTGGGGAAGCGGTTCGCCATGATGGATGGACAATGTTTTGTCTTGATTTTTGCTCCGGGGACTGGAGAGTCCTCTCAAAATGCCGATCAGAGGTCGGTACTTTCGCTTTGTGTCCAATGAGGGAAACACACACATTTATGCTCTCTCTCTTTGTTACAGACACACTCACAAGATTGCGTTTGCCAAGCCCAATCAACAGGACCCCTGGGGAGCAAGAAGTAGAGAACCAAATTCAATCAGGCTATTGATTTGAGGGTGTGTTTGAAAATGGAGAGGGAGTGTGTATGTGTGCGCGCGCGTGTGTGTGTGTGTATGTCTGTATCCTCACACTCGACACCATGTCAAGGCCCACTTTTGTCTAAAACAACCCTACAAGTACTTCTATTTAAAGGTCTATCAGCAGCTAGTGCGGCTGCAGCTGGAGAACACTCTTGTCTTCAGCCGCACACAGCGATTGTTACATCCTCCAGGATACCATGTGAGTTAAACTGAGGCTGACACGCTTCAACCCAAGCTTTGTTGGAATATCAGCATTACTGCAAAAACATCACGGCGAGGGCCTCATTTACAAAAGTCCACCCTCGTGTCATAGACACTAAAAGGGTAGGTATGGAGAAACCTGAACAGACTGCTGGTATCTAGACCTGAAGGAGTGGTATCGTGATATGCTCTGTGTTCTTTTAATACAGCCTGTCTACTGCTATTTGTTTCGGAGATAGAACAAACAGTTGCTTGATCCGTTTGTTGTTTTGGAGCCTCCAAACCTAAGCATGTTTTCAAATTCACCTCAGATCAGCACAAACCTTACCTGAGTGCATTTATGTAAATTTAAATGTTAGCATTTATGCTAACCTTAACTGAACATATACAATAATCCATCACTGTGATTGATCTGTACTGATGCATACAACTGAGCAATACATTTCCTTGTTACCCCTTGTCTGGGTATATGAGGTAGGATGAAGAGGCAAAAAGTGTGCCATGATAAAAGTTATGCCCCCCCCCCCCCCCCTCGGAATGAGACAGCAGTTTATGTGTGGAGGAAGGGGAGCAAATGATCTCTTTCTACTGGTGTGCAGGTGGTGTGATAAATCTCAGACCCCAGTGGCCTTTTTAAGAGCAGCTTGGCCTGTTTTTGCAGACCCTCCAGACTTGGCTCTCTAAAGGGAGAAATAGGCAGGCACCATCCTGAGATGCACTCTTTATATTCTTAGGCTTAAGCTGTACTGTATATTCAAACATTACGTTCATATCCGAGGCTTTGTTAGTTATCATGTTACTTCGCTATATTTTCTACATAAATATACCAAACTGCTGTTCAGGCCTTGCTTTACACTGTGGCACCTTTTCCTTCCAGAAAAAATGTGATGGTTACTGTTCAGAAGAATAGCAGGGTATGCATGATGTTTTTGGGTCCAGTTTCCTCTATAGAAATAGGATTATATACATAAAATAAACTAAGAGTATAGCAACTCGGAGAGGCCACAGGATGGAATACTGAGAGTTCTTTTAATCATTCAATCAACAACTAGCCTGGCTCTGGCCAAAGTAAAAGAAAAAAAAAGAAGTGCCCTCCAGCACCTCTAACGCTGATAGATGCTGGATTTTTGAACTTTGGAGAGCCAGGCTAGCTGTTTCCCCCTGCCTCCAGTCTTTATGCTAAACCAAGCTAAGATAATTGCCTCCTTACTCTGGCTCCATGCAATCCAATGCAAAGACACAAGAGCGGTTTTCGATCTTCTGAATATGTGGATTCACCAAATGTAAATACTATTTATTTTTTTCGTGGTTTGGGTTCGTTGTTGCTATATCTAATCACAATTAGAATAGAAAGAGGACTCAAACACAATTTACAATAGTGGCATAGTGTTGTGATACCAGTAATATTCAAGACAAGGAAAGATGGTGCTCTGATTCATTTTCACAAATGCTTGTGCTCACCTCTCAAGGCTGATACATTTCAAGAGTTAAAGCCCTTAATGGGCTGCTCTATCATTGTCTAAAGCATGTGCTGTCATGATGACATAATGTGACCTTTGCCATGTGACCCCTGAGGTGAAGGTCACATCGTGGTTTCCAATGCTGTTCATTCCAATTGGTTCCTCGCTAATGCTTTATCTATATGGCAACATCTTCATTTGACAAAAGATGGTGGCGTAGATGTCCCAATGAAACAGTCGTCATTGGAAATAAAAGTGTCATCCACAGGAGTTACAGGTCAGACATTTATTTCCAGGTGAAAGAACAATGTACTTTGCCCCCGCGTGCATTGATTCACAAGGACTCGTAGGCATGGCACTGTATGTTCATCCTATTCTCTTGTTTACCTCTTAAGACTGGACACAAGGGGAAATCAATACTGCTCTCTGACGGGTCCGTAAACAGCCTCCATCCAATATGTACTGGTGTCGAGGTTCAGTGGTCCTCCTCTTGCTTACTGTCTCCATCTACCCCACACAAGTTTAGATTTTTTGCCCAGGCCGAGTCACTCCATCACTGGGCCTCCTCTCTGACATATCCCCCCCCTTCTCCTCCCGCTGCTATTACCCATCAGGGTGGCAGGGTCTTTAATCGACGTAGAGCCAAATGGGTCCTGGAAAAAAGGCCATTTAGCCTGCGTTGTTGACACTGCTGCTCAGACAAAATGATAAAGCTTCTTGTTGGAGATAAGTGGAGGCAGCGAGGCTAGCAGAGAAAAGGATTGGGGGATCTGGGGCAGGTCCCACATACTTTATGTATGTAGTGTGTACATGTATGCATGTGTGTGCCACCTTGTACTTTCAAAGCTTGAATGAATGAATACTCAAAGTGTCCATTAATATATAAACACAGATGAGGCTCATCATTAGTAAATGAGTCAGTCTCCCAAAATGAAGCTTAGGAGTTCCATGTTTAGTTAAACCGACAATCAAAATCCCCCTTGTTGCATATAATGTCTCTGAAAGGATAGGGGCAGTTCTTTAAGGCTGTGCTGATCAAATGTAATATTTGTATTCCTTACTACCACTGCTCATTTTCCTATGTTCAAATGCTGGCATTCCTTTTTGTGAAAACTGTAAGATTATCAACTCTCAAATAGTCTTGCCTCAGTTGCATAATGTAAAAGCTTCAATGTTTTATTGATGTTTCATAGTTGAGCGTCATCAGTATTGCTTAATGCCAATCAACATGACACCCAAAGGAATAAATATAACATTCTACCAGCAAAACAAAAATTAAAACCATGTTGCTCAATATTTTCAAGTGCATGTGTCAGTTGGGACATTGTTGTTGCTAACAGCTAGGCGCCATTCTGTGAGCAACTGCAGAGCCCTTTGAGGCAGGGATACAAGTTTTCATAGGACAGGGATGGCATGGTGATTGGTGTCACCGAGGTTTGAGGTTTGTCCACAATGTACCCACTGTATGTATTTAGTTATGACACACATACCTTGTGGCTGCATCTTGTTTCCTTTCTTTCCTGGTTTGCTATCTTTAAAAGTGCTACATTTGATATTCAGGAAATGAATATAGCAGCAAACAACTATTTGCTATGTAAAGATAAAGTGGAGAAATGTCAACTTCAGCAGAGTATGAAGTTGCTCTCCCTCGGTTTGTGGTAATCCGACCTTCCCATTGCTTAGTTGACATAGTCGGGCTGGCCACGTTAGCTTTTAGTGCATATTAGAGCATGTGAGGGTGCCCCACTGGTTAACTCACGGCCATCACTTTGCAGTGCGCTCATACGGCAGTTACAGCTGATAGCATTGCAGAAGCGTTAGCACCAACCCTCCGGTTCCCCTCAGGTCAAAAACTTTTATCTCTGTTTTTTGCCATAAAATAAAAGTCTGACCAGATGATGGTGCTAGGTGAAAGATCAAGGGATACAATATTTTGAAATGAATTCTCTGGGGGTCATGAATGGGTTTACCAAATTTTTGCAGCAATTCATCAAATATTTGTTGAGATTTCAATTTCGAACAAAAATGTTCAACCTTAATTGTAAAATGTCATAGGATAAGTGAAATAAATTGTTTTATTACATTATGTTGGTACCATGTATGTATGCAAAAAAAAAATCAGTGCCAATTTATCAAGTAGATGTTGAGCTATATCAATGTAAAAACATTGATGGTGGTGCTAGAGGTCAAATCAGGGCATCATCAAAGTCAATAGGATTCATCCTCTGGGAACCATGAATGCCTGTACAAAATGCCATGGCAATCCACCTTACAGTTGTTGAGCTATATCAGTCTGTACCAAAGTGGTGAACCTACAGACCAACATTGCCATCCCAAGAGTCACTCTGGTAGTCTGGCTAAAAGGAAGACGGTGAAGCTCCTGAAGGAAAGAGCAAAGCAATATGAGAGAATTGTCCAAACAAATACACAGCAGCTTTACAATGTCTGAATGCTGAACTTTTAAAAATAGCACCTTTTGCCTCTTGTCGACTGCATGATCACACACATTGAGCCAATCGGGTCACTGTGATGTCAGGGCAGCTTGTATAAGGGCAGAGATCATCACAGGTTTGGCTCTGCTTGGGAGCACGGCCATGTTATCATGGGTCAGCGCATGACCCTCTGCCGTGAGGATCCAGGGGGCAATACAGATGAGCACAGCATGCAATGGACTTGCTTTTTTTGTAATAATAAAAAGCAAAAAAGTGTAAAGTCAGACATCAGTAGTCTCTGTTTATCATAAATGAAGCAAAGCATTACAGACGACATATGGTCACAATTTCTTCATGTTTATTTTTACCACAAGCACCATTGTTCAGACAGGAAGGAAAATATGATCTCAGTGGTGTAGGAAGAGAGAATAATACGATCTCAGTGTCAGAGGTTGAAGGGTCAAGTGTGAGGGAGACGCAGAAAGAGACGAGGCAAGCAAAAAGCCAAACTCAGACAGAGATAGCCCACTCTATTGGGGGAGTTTTGAGTGTGAGGATGGAGCATCTGCTCCTCCCCAGTGGGCCTCCCAGCTAGTGCAAGCAAACACACACACACGCTCAGAACCAAACTGCTGCTGATTCTAATGAGGCCAAGGCCTGCTGGGCAGCAGGACGGCTGTTCCAGTGTGTCTCTCCGGCTCTCTGATTGTTGTCCCAAAGCTCCTCACACGTCATCCACTGTTTCACACCATGCACACTGTTTTACACTCAACCAAGTGTCCCCCCCCGTCCCCCCCCCGTCCCCCCCCCCCAGCGTTGGCTCTTCAGAGTAGCTTCACATTTACAGACTTGACAAGACTGGACAAGAATAGAAAAAGGATTACGAGACGATAGAATACAAAAGAAGAAAGTCATTCATTGCGTTGCTTTAACTTCATCCATTGTGTGTCATCCAGTGCTGTTTCTTAGCCTCACAGAGCAGCTAGCATGCTTGTAAACTCTTAGTCTTGTCACGCCACTTATAAGAAATCAAGATTGATTTGTTTGTTGCTACCGAATTTCCCTGAATTATTGTTGATATTGTTTGCAGTGTCATTCCAGAAGTTGGAGCAACGGAGGTATAAGCAGCTGGCTGAAGTATGAGGAAAACAAACCACCAAAATGATTAAATAAGTAAATGAATCTTGTGGGTTATTTTCTACTTTAGTATCTGCAGGCTCACTGATGTGTTCCAATGTTTGCCTCACAAGGGCCCACCCACGTTATCTCATCCAAACTCCAGTTTATTCAGTCTCTTTGAGTCATTCACTCCAACTCTATTTTCTTTTCTGTCTTAGAGTCTCTCCATCATCAGGAGGGATAAGCCCAAACAAATCTGTCTAAAGCCTTTGCCCGGGCTGATAGTCTCATAGGAATGATACCTATTCCCTCTCATTTCAAACGACACTAATGGCATATTGACGCGTGTGCAGATTAACAGATTATTGTATTTGTGTGTGTATGCTGGGTGGGTAGTGCACACTCATATCAGTGCATTTTTTTTATCCAACTTCAGAGCATCTTTTTATCATTTCTGATCACTCAGAAGGAATCTCAACTTGTCCTTTTGCCCTCCTACCTTATACATTAGCATGAGCTACATCCTGCATGAGCTGAATCATAATCGCTTTGTTAAGTCCCCTTGATTCCTTGTGGACCAACTTAGATCATAATCCATTACAGCTCTGGGGAAAAATACAGTAATATACAGTACTTTAACCATTTGTTATTTCATTCATGTATTCATTATCATTTAGATATGCTATTTCTGTCAAATGCATTGGATGTATAATCCCTTCTCACTCACTATATTTGCTCCAGCAAATTCATCTCCTTTTGTCAGACATCACGGCAGCAGTCTTTTGCAGATGGCTGTTGGGGTTTGGCTATTTTTAAAGTGATAATAAAACCACAGAAAAGGGGGACTTGTGGGGAAGGTGAGTGTGGTGAAGAAGGGGACAAAGTCATCAAAAAATATCCCCGAGGAGTCGTCTCAGCCTTTATTTTCAAGCCTCGTAGCTAAACTAATATAGTGAAACGATCTAAGATGGCCCTTTATTTCTCCCCCTCATCTTCTGGGTGTGTGTGTGTGTGTTTGTGTGTGCACGCACCCTTGTGGCTGATCATTGTGAGGAGAGGTGCTAAAATGGTACCCCACTGGTTTTAGCATTTTGTCCATAGATTCCCTTTCTGCTGAAGATTAAACTTTACTGACCTCACAAAATGGCACCACCATGGAAAACGTTAGCAAGTTATGCTCTGGCATCATGTTGTGTTACTTAACTATCATATGCTGAATTCCTGAGATTGAAATCCTAAGAGATCATTTAAACCAATTCAAGCTGATCATTAATCAGAGAGACAGGTACCGACATCAGAAGCCAACTACAGCATCTGTCGTCTCTTTGAAGTGAAAACTGGACACATCTATAGCTGCAGCTTGGTTGTCCAATGTTCTTGTTAAATTGGGTCAAATGATAATGAAATTGCGCATATGTGCGGCTGGGTTGGATGGTTTATTGATGGCGTCATTGCTCTGGTAGGGACAGTCTTCCATTAATTTGATCTTTGACAGAGACAGATTGAAAGTCATAATGTCCGTCATTAGAAATTCACATCTGCTGATGATTGTTTTTGCCACGATATCTGAAAGATCAGCAGGCGATTAAGCAGCAAATCATCAACCCAAGGCACTCTTCCTTCGCCGGTGGATACAATTTTGTCATTGTACCAGGTGCTGTTTGTGCATCCAATACATGGTGTACCTTCCAGCACTGCACTGAATTCAAATCCACTTCCTTCAGTAAGCTCTGAGTCCAGCCGAGGCTCTTTCCGCCTGCTCTGTCCTAGTTAGCGTCTTGAAAAGTATTTCTCACTAACAATGATGTCGTTTGCATGTTGGTTTTCCTCTGGTGCCTCAGTTTTCTTTCAAATTCTATTGACATGTACATCAGCTGGAGAGGAGATTCTGTTCGGAGGAGTGAATGTGAATATCTGTCTAATTGTGTGTTGGTCCTGGCCATGATCTGGGTGTGGGGTAGTTCGCTGCCAGGTTATATATATATTTATTTATTTATTTGTGGGTTCTTTAAAGAACCGTTTAAGGAAATGGTTCTCTAAAGAACCCTGGTCTGAAAGGTTCTTTGTGGAACCAGAAATGGTTCTTCTATGGCATCACACCGAAGAACCATTTTTGGTTCCAGATGGCACCTGATGTGTATCCTGAAAACACACATCATTAAATTGTTCAAATTTAAATTGAGAATTTGAAATTAAAGGTGTGGATTGCAATTTAGGCAGAAAACATCATGGGGCAGTTTTGAAAAATGAATTAAATATTTGGTTATATTTGGCCCATTGGAAGAAACAGGCTATAATCCAAACATTGACATATTATACAGAGCAACATTAGCATTCTATTCGAGTTGTTCTTGTGCCCACCTGCTAAATGTAATGTAATTACTCTTAGCGCCATCACTATGTGTTATGAGCGCTAAGGCAGCAAATAGAAGGTTTGCTGTGGAAATGGCTTCACATATGTTCCTTCATCCTGCATTACTGAAAATGATTGTTTTCTTTAAGCTGGTCCATGTTATATTCATTACCATCAAATACTAGATATAGTAGGAGAAAAGACAAGCAGACCAACAGAATTTCTTTCATGTGTCTGCACAGCCTGTATTGGCCATTAGTTACATTAGCTACAATAGAGCTGTCATATCGACGGAGTAATCAGATTTGAGTGGGTAATATCCACTTACTCTGTTAAAGAAATGAATGATTAGTAGCAGACACACAGACATATCACTTCCTAGCTAGCAAGGTAGAAAAAAATGAAAACAAGGAAGCAGTAGAAAGGATGTGTTCAAAAGGTTACAGAAGTCGAGGCAGTTTCATGTGGGAGGTTGGCGTAAGGGTCCGGTCTCTTGTTCTCACCCCTGTTTTGATGAGTCAGTCCTGGGTCTCTCTCTCTCTCTCTCTCTCTCTCTATCTCTCTCTCTCTCTCTCTCTCTGAGTTCAGCTCCCACCTCTGCCTGCCTCCACTGCTGTCACTGCATATCAGCATTGTGTTACTGCTAAAATCTCACTTCACCATTCCTGACTCTGCTCACCCACTCAGGAGACAGCAATAAAAAAGAAACAAAGAAATGAAGAATGAAGGGAGAAACAAAGCCAGAAAATATCAAACGGTGACCGGATGAACACAGATAAGCTAAGATTACAACAAAATAACAAAAAGTTGGTCCAAATATGAGAGAATGCATTATTTACATCGTGTATTGCTAAAACAATTTGCGAGGGCCATGCTGTGTGGGTAATTCTCCACCTCCCAAAAAGCATTGTACATATTGTGCAGGCATATTGGTGTGGAGGAGAAAATGTAATTAACTTTTATTCTACACCAAAATCTCCCTGACAGCAGACAGAGTGAGCACATCACGAAAAGTCTCGGGGGGAAATTGGAAGAAAGAAGCAGATTTCACATAAAATCCACCACTGAACTGCACCCATTAAGCTCTCCTTCACTGGCCGGGTGCACATAGAAAGCAGGCAGTAACAGTAGCTGATTGCATAATTAGCTGCTGCCTTTAGTAAATCAGATGCTAATTACACACAGATTGCGACTGCAAATAGAAGGAATGCTCTCTGGCGCTGAAGTCTTTGCACATCCATCAATCAATTCATCCGTCCATCAGTCAGCATGATCAAGTCATCAAAGCCCATAACATGAGTTAGTGTACTGCCTCATTGCCTCGGTATGCTTTATTGGTTGGATAGTTTTATTGAACGTTAGACGGTAGTTATACTTCCTGCAGCTTGGCACCCTGAAAGCTCTGTCTATAGAAGACAGTATATCTTACACTTAATGTAAGATGTATGGAAGGTCCAGGGCATTTTTATTTCAGGCAGTCTGAATGTGCCAACAACTGGGGACAGAGCTTGCTTACAGCTGTAGAAATGGGTCCTTTACCTACACTGAAAGTTGGGATGAACCATACAGAGCAAACTGCAGAATGATTTGCATGGTGGAGCAAAATGTAGTTGTGTTTTTTTAGTCTGAACTTTTGAAATATGGGTCCAAATAACAAGGAGAACTGATCAATTTGGGGACACATACATGTTTTCATTCTTGTCCACCAAATGTTCTTCTATTTTCACCTAATCCGTGCTTAATATACAATTGGAATTTCATAAACAAAACGTATTCATTTGTTTTGTGGTACATGTGGCACTTACTACCATAAGTATTAAATGCATTGTGGAATTGCAACGAAATTAAGATGACAGGTGAACACATCTAGGTGCAGCAATCATGCACAAATAAGTCTGCATTATAGTGATACTGTGGATAGGGCTACAGCAACATGATAACACAGGTTATACTTGACACTTGAAAACGTTGCTGCCATCACTCAATGCAGCATAAATGTTTCTGTATGTGCATAATCAAGATCTAATATTTATATTAATACAAAAAAAAATGCTTTTTAGTTTGATAAGTATGATGCTTTTCCCCAAAACAGCACTGTATGTATTTTATATTCGCAGATTATTACCTCGGATATGGATTAAAGAAATGACTGATTTCCCCTGACAGTTGCTTGGCTGTCTTACCATGTAACCCCATTGCAGCGCTGGTCACATTATCATAAAACACAATTACCTCCCGAGTGAAATGTGTGTTTTAATGGCGCCAGCACTACATGACAGATTAAAACAGTGTCCCTTTTCTAACAGTACCCATATACAAAAGTGTCCCCACAATGAAGTTTGTTTAATAAGTCCTCCATCCCAGCTAAAATATGGGACGAGTAATGACAGATCTGTTATCTCTTTTAGCCATTAGCCTTAGTGTGTGAGGTTATTAGAGGATGTAATTAACTCCTATTGTACTAGAGACGGGTCATTAGCAAAACGAGTCGAAGGCGCGTGTAGCATCGACGCAATTTGGTGGTGACCTACATGGGGTGAGAAGTTAAACGGGCTTTTGTCGTGAGACTGCCAGGCTGTGTCGATGCTGTGTTTACAGCAGAGTGTGATCACAAAGCAGCTATGTTTCTATGAGCGCCTACAGAATGCAGTTGAAGTGCATTGTTTCCTCACTTTCGTATGCAGAATGCAGCGTTGCAAAGACATTCATCACTTTACATAAATGTTTGTGCTGAGAGAACACGCTGCTTTTGTGTGTCACAGATATGGAAAACAATGAAACAAAAAAGCCTGCCCAGATCGCATTCTTGTGTGCATTTATTCAAATCAGCGTCGTTTAAGGATGCTGCTCGTTTCTTTCTGTTCTCCAGAGGACCAACTGTCAGAGTACAGGGAGAATATCATAAGTGATATTCCTGTTCCTGTACTGGCCTGTCTGATGTGGTTTATGTTTTACACCAGAGAGCTCGCTGGGATGCCACCCATTTACTTTAATATTCAGGTTCTTTCATAGAAAGGGGTATTTGACACTTTGCTGTGTCACAGTAAATCTTAGGGAGGATCTATTTGTTTGTTTCCGTTGTATCTACTGTAGATGATAAATCATTGAAAACCCCATTGAAATCCTGCCACGTGAATGTAATAAAACCCCAAACATCCTGGCAGATGAGCTGAGGCTGAGTATTTGTACAACAACCTTGTCAAACAGATCCCTGAAGCCACATTGGGCAAGAGGCATGGTCAGAAGGCAAGGTATAGGCAGCTGTCACAAACTGCATTTCCCATGGTGCTCTTTGTTTGATTCATGCCCAAATTCTCACTCTCTAGAACTCTCTATAATTCTAATTTATTACAACTTTTATCGTCGCATATCTTACAATTTGGCCGTCACTCCTATCGACAATAATAGCACTTACTCACCAAGAACTAATTGCTCACAGACAATCATACAGATGTTATATCACCCTCAGGTTAGCCAAACCTACTTGAAAGTTGGAGTGGGGTAAAGCTCATGGAGCGCAGACAAAGGAGAGCGGGACTTCTGAGTCGAGAGATATGAACTCTGAGGACGAAGTGGAAGCAAACCACTCTCTCTGGATCACTCTGGAAGCATTGCTCATGTTCATGTAATACTCATTAGAGATACAAACTGATACAGACTGAACCCCTAATTCCCTCTTCCTCTTGTCAGATAAGCACAGGTCACGTGATTTTCGTCCACCGCTATACTGACTGGAGGACACCTTTTTGGGGGTTTTCCTTCACATTGTTTTATGTTTGCGAGCTCTCAGGGCTTCTGTGATCACACTGTCAAATTACTGAAATACATTTTTATTTGTTTAATTCTCCCCTCGAACTACGATTTGTCGTTTAGAGTAAAACAGTAAATCTTCCAACGAGTGTTTACTATACTCGCATGCATTTACACATTCTTGTTGTAGGTCTGTTTTTTTTAGATGCACTCCTTTAACACACTAAATTATATCTATTTCCATTTTTCTACATGATATCTCAGGCAGTGAAGCAATAATATTCTTGTTTCATGAGGAATTACGTATTTGGACATTTTAGGCCATAAAACATTGGCTTCTCGTGCTTGCTGATGGCTCCCATAAAGGTTCTCATCCTCCACCTGAGCTCCCAAGTCAAAGTGTCATATTTGACTTCAGCTGCACGCATTTGCATGTAGAATGTTTGTACTGCAGTAGTTCACTGTGTTGATGGTTTTCCAGGTTGATCGACCAGTCATCTGGGTAGATTACATGTCTCATCTCCGCGTTATTGTGAACTTGCAGTATGGTTATATATCGTCGGCTCTGGTTTCTTCTGGTGTCTGTTGCTCAAACAGCCGACATATTTGGTGTGGTGTTTTTGTGGATTTACCCTTGCATCGGCTGGGTATGCAGATGGGGAGGATTGACCTGCTGCGACCTTGGAAGAGTGCCCTGGCGGAGGACGACGGCGACCTCGGGATGGGCAGGACATGCTGCAATGCAGCAGAGCAGATCAGTGGCGCTGCATGCTCTCACCCACACACACACACACACACACACACACACACACACACACTCAAACCCATAAACTGCAGCTCACAAACACACTTCACGCTCGCAAACACACCTACTTTACATAAATACCATTAAACAGCACAGTTGCACACAAATCAATAGAAACACACACACACACACACACACACACTCTTTCTTTTCCTGGATAAGCAGTCGAGGGCGTGTCTTAATCAACCTGCCACTGTCTGGCTTGCTGAAATGCACACACCACCCACATGACTCTGCATATTGAGCAGCACGTAAACAGGCACATGCTCACACACATTTACTTCCACACCTCTTCATAGATGCACACGTGTACACAGAAGGAGAATGTCTGTGGCACACACACACACATGAAGTACTTGGATGTGGAAGTAACAAATGAGCGATCATATAAAGTATTGTATTACACTTCATTTATAGCACTATATAAACACAGTTACACACACTAAAAATAAGGCACTGATTCCTGAACAGCACCAAAAGTAACTTTCCTTTTTCTCTGCATGCAAGCAACATCCTTCTTATCACACAAATGTAGCCTATAAATCTTTTTTCTTCTTCTTCGCACTGCAACAACAGTCACTGCTTTATAGATAAGGCGATCACTCAGTTCCAGCAGGGCATCCCATAGGAGGACAATATGTAGCAGCAGTGCCAAGATGTCTGATTTAAATACCAGCACAGCACCGACCCTCATTAAAGAGATTTTCTGGGGCAAATAAGCAAACCCTAATCACTCTGAGCAATCACATCAAACCAGATCAGTTTGCTTTACTGAGTGCCCTGGTAATACTTAAACCCAGTGGACGACCTAATACACATTGGTGTTTGTTATGACCTTGTACTGACTTTCATTCATTTCCTGGGGGGGCGTACCCATACCGAACCAAAACCATAGCTAGATGCCTTACTTCAATGCAAATATTAAAGGACAAGTCTGCTGATGTTCTTTATGTTTTGTTGTCAACAAGTCCCATGGAAAGACCAAAACCAACAATTAATCCCGCGAACAAGTATTGTCTGTGTAGAGCCTGATGTATCTGTTGCTAAGAGCTCCATTGTTGTCTTAAAACTATTAAAAACACACCGATGAGCCACACTGTTGGATAACATGTCCCTTTGTTATGATGAACATGGCCACTGTAGTTTATTTGAGTCAAGCCTTCATATGCTGTCCTGTAGATTCTCAGAAGTGGACCAAATGTGTGTTAATGCGCTGCTGAAAAAGGTTACAGATAAATGCTCTATTTACCTTTGTTTGAGTAACGTTTGTTAAAAACTTCAGTGCCCAGCTGTGTCAGTAAAATAATGAAACTATATATTTGTGACCTGTTTTTCAAGATTTACATATTTAGTAGGAATAGGGTTGGAGCAATAGACAGGGTTCGAGACATTTTACCAGTGGCGGGCCGTGCATTTTATACCTGGGCCTTCACTGCTGTCCTGCAGCTGAACACACGTATTCGTATTAAACCGTTCGGTACGAGGCTTACAAACCGAACAATATGTTTGAATAATACTAGTGCATTTCAAAAATGCAGCTTCCTTAAGTTTCGTTTCACGATAGTCACGTGTTCGCCCACTGACCAATCACAGCGCACGCTGTGCAGCGCTGCTCCTTAAAACTGAGCTGCCCGTTAATGCTGACGTACTTGTAGGCCAGCTAGCAGGCTCTGGCACGTCAAAGAATACGCCCAACATGTCAAACTAAAGATCTGATTGGTTGAAGACTATGACAATCAACAATATCGTCCCCATTCACTTAAACTGCAAAGGGATTCACTTGTGAGTCTGCAGGCCTCGGGCCTCTCTTCTTACCTAGAGACACAGAGGTGAAATCTGATTGGATAAAAGCTCTACTTAAAACAAGCTGCACTGGAAGCAGAGCAACTGAGGAAGACAGTAGCTGTGCAATGAGAAAATAAGATAATGGGAAAAATATTTTTATAAATTATAATACATGTAGTGTATTTAAGAAAAATTATAAAATTATAAAATAGCTATAACTTTGTGATTCTGTTTAGGCCAGCAGAGAAGGCTTTGAAGGCCCTGATGGCCCACCACTGAATTTTACAGAGATGGACTAGCACATTTTTGGTTATGTTCTTACATGTTCAGCTTTATCCTTTGATCAAATCATAAATACACACACACACACACAAACACACACACACAATGGTGTCGGAAATCCTTAGTAGTGTAGCAGATGTTATAGCACAACCGGATTGAGCCTGTTGGGCAGGATGTGAGGGTAGGTGATGGGTGCAGAGGAAGGGGAGCTGGCTGTCACAGTTCCAGTGACTTAACAGGAAATTCCTCCCAGTTTGACCCTATTGTTTCCAAACTGACAGGATGGGACATGGCAACGTGTGAGGGTTAGGATGTGCTTTTGCTTCATTGTTTAAATTCATAATAATCTCTATTATCACACTTAACCATATTGGTTTGCACATATCCAAACAACTGAGAAACAACTCTCACTCTGATCCGTTTTTTTGTCATTGCCGCTGTATGTGACTAATAGATTGTGTCCAATGTGACTTTTGGCTGCAGGGTCAAAGGTCAGCACACACTCACCTGAGTCATTTCAGCACACTGAAATAAAACCTGAACAAGCGATGCACTTTTACATAAAGAAGTCTGTTTATTATTTGTTATATATCATATGCATCTTCATATAATAGTTCTAATACCAGTAAGTCAAAAATAATAATCATATTATATTTATATATAGATATATAGAAAACTAATCCAATAATCTACTTTTTACTTGGACTTTACTTCCTTGTAAAAAACAACATGGAGAAACGTATAATCTTCTCCCCAGCTTCAATATAGGCGCTTTAAGGGAGCAAAGAATATAATACAAAAAAGAAAAATTACACCTGAACATTGCATCTTATAGAACTAGAACATCTGTCAGCAGCTTGTAATGTCGACCATCTCGGTTTAAGACACAGGAAGAGGTTTTTGTTTTTTTTCTTTGCTAGAACATCTTAGACAAATATGCTTTTTGTTTGTTTTTAACTTCAGTTGAAATGTCTGAGAACATTGAAGACGATGGCAATCATGTGATCAGCTGGATTTGAGAGACAGAACATTAGATTACACCAGTCTCATTACACACTGAAGATGATGGATATCTGAAGATGAAGGAGAGGAGGCAGAGAGTGGTTAGACAGTAAGGGAAAAGTGTGGGAAAATAAAGGTTTAGTACAGCAGGGTATAGAAATTTAAATTGATGTGCTTCTCCGCCAATGATGTACATTTGTAAACAGAGGGTAGCAGCACAAATAGCGCAGAGTCCTCTACATCTTCTCTCACTGATCCCCAGCATCCCTCCCTTTCTCTGGGTGCTCTCCGGGAGGTAGCCGTGTCACAGTTGGAAGGGAGAGATATCCACTCTAATCCATTGAGCTGCGGCAGTCTTTGCGAGATTTACCAACCGTACTAATAGCATTCCCCCCCCAAAAAACCCCTCTTCTCATAAACTCTCGATATGTAGAAATGAAAACATGGAGGCAGGCTGTTTTCAGGGCTGTGGACGTGGAAGAAGCCATGGACGGCAGGCCATCCGGAGTCGTGTGGAGGATGGCGTCCACTGGCTCTCGTGTCTATCAAGGCCAGAGACGCAGGAGGGCTGTACCGCTGCGACCTCTGCTCCGTTTGAGGAGCCTATCTGGTCAAGTCGGGGTCAAGAGGAGGCATCAAAGCTGCACAGGAATAGAAGAACAAGAAGAAGAGTTCTCGTTATTACATTGAAACTTTTGTGGGGCACTATTGACTGATTGACTGATTTGATAAACAAGAAACACCAACGGATAAATGAACCTGAGCCACTGTATGCCTTTTTGTTTGACGTGCGGGCAACAGTGTTTGGTAGCAACATGGTTTCATAGACTGTGAAGAACCTTTGAGGGATTTGTTGTTTGTGCATGAGACGTTTGATGAGTATGTGCGGTATTAAATTAACTTATTGTTGATCATGAACCTATTGAGCCCTTAATGGAATCAGGACTACACCTCTAATCAAATAGAAATGACTCAGAATGCATTATTCAATTTCATGGTGATTAATACTCAACCATCAGCAATACAAACATTCTGTTTTTCACAGCAGACATTTTGACTTGTTATTGTACGAAAAGCAAAGGTGTTACTACTGTAACAACATTAGCGATCCCAGTCGGCCGTGACAGTATGGAAGGGAGGTAGCGTGCACAATAACAGGGCCCTGAAACTGAATCAGCTAAATGGAATCAAAATTTTGACCTCTAAATGTGAAAATATATGTGAAAAAGGCTTTTTTTACCTGTGTTCCAATGCCAGAAAGGTACAGGTCACCTGACTCTGATACCAACACAATAATGGAGTTTAACTGTAAAGCCAATATTCAATTCTTACAAAATGTCTGCAGTTGTATATGCTAATAAATTGTTAGTACATGGATTTTGGTCCAGTTGCACCAGAGCCAAATGGATTTTTTTACAATCTGGCAACCCAAAAGATGCTTTTGGCTTGTTCCTGAACTATAAAGCATTAGCAAATGATTTATGAACCATAAATTGAGCCATTAGTAACAACTTGTCAGATAGATAGAAATCCTATGGAAGCAAATGAAACAGACAGAGTTTAAGTGAGCAAGATGTTCATCACCGCAGGCTTTTGTGTTGCTTATCAGTGACACATCCTTTTGTTCCCGCCTGCGTCTTTCTCTACCACAGCGGAGAGCCCAGGGACGGCCACAGGACCTGACTGCAGTATGCATTGTTAGCACATCCTCGTCGCTTTTTCTCTGAACTCGCAAAACTATCTACTGACATGAAGTACACTTTCTTCTGTTCCTCACCTGAGAGATTGATATTTTTGTCTGAGATAAGATGGAGTGGACTGAAAAAAAGCACAGGCACAGAGGGAATGACAAGGGGAAAAGACTGATGTGGAAGAAAAGGAGGAGGACGCGTTCCCTGGTTGAAAAGGTCACCATATATGAGAGGATGACGGTGAGAATGTGTGTGGATTATGCATGTTTGTATGCGTGTGTGTTCGGGCTAGTGGGGGCGCGACTATCCTCTAGGGAGGAGGTATGTCTTGTCTTGCAGTCATTAAATATTAACACAGCCATCTCGCCCTCCCACTGGGACCTGATTGAAGATGTAGGATGGCGCACGGGTACAGGACAGGGTCACCCCTAACTCTGTAGTCCCACTGTAAACCCACTGTGATTATACCATGGGCCAGACCAGCATGCAAAACACATTAGTCATCTAGGAGCTGGGACGCTAACTCAAGGACTGACCCTGCAATGACATGGGATCACAACAGAATATAAATCTGAGATATTGTGTCACCTAATGATTATCAAGAGAACAGAGTAAACATATTCAATTATCCTGTAAAATCCTGACAGAGCGATTTCTGATTGTCCTCACAAATACCCTCCAACCCAACTGTTAAATGTAAATAGCTTTCAAGACTGCAGCTAAAGGAAGCCCTCTGTATGGTAAAATAGAATAACGGGAGCTAATTACAGGATTATGGGCCCTCGTGGAAAGAGCACACAATTGACCGTCATTGGCTGTTCTTCTTTTTTTCAAAGACTCTAATTAACGCATTGGCGGTTTAAGAAAAAGAAGCAAGGTGGAGAGGGGTTCTTACCTGTCCCATACCTTGACATTTCTACAGTTGTTGCTGCAGCAGCCGGCTGATATCAAAGCTGTGACAAAGAGAGAAGAAGAGAAAGACGAGTTTTTAAATGTGTTGTTTTGACAAGAGAGGAGTGCCGCATTGATCTAATGATTTGGAGCTGACGTCCGTCTTTTCATACTGCCAAAGAAAATTGAAATTTAGATGATGGAGTGCTAAAAAAATGGAATTGGTAATGTTCATTATTGTCCCAGACACCACTCACGCAAAAACTGACTGAACCATGTACCGTATAAAGGAATATTTTCAAAGTATTTGCTTTTTTGCCGAGAGTTAGATGAGGAGATTGATTAAAAAACTGGAACCAAGAAAACCACAGATTACTGTATTCATTATTTTGTTTGTGAACAGATTAAACAAAAGAGATATAATGTGTTAATATTTACTTTGGACACAGCAGGCCGTTTTCCCTTGCTTTCATACTTTATGCTAAGCTAGGCTTATTGCACCCAGGCTCTAGCTCCATATCTAATTCAGACAAGACATTGGTATCAGTATTCTCATCTAACTCTAAGGCTAGAAGGCAAATAAGCGCATTTCCTTCTATTCGTACAGTGAGTTACATCTCATAGGCTTTCATCTTTGTCTTCTATAAACTCAAACGAATTTTGAGACAAAAGTAACAATCTAGATGTGCAGGTAAGATGAGCTTTTAGAATTCGCTGAAAGACATGGCCACCACTTAATGATGTGTTGTATAGAGCAGCATTAACAACGTTTCCACATTCCCCCCCCTCGTCTGTTTCAATCTCTGCTGCAATGGTGCAAGTGACAGCGAGCCGTATGGCAACAACCTTCACGGAAAATGTGAACCATAATATACACAAACACACACACAAACACACACACCTAGAGGCCGTCGGATTCATCAAAGTGTATGAAATTTAGGACTGGAAGATTACCTGGAGCAATAGCTGGAGACTAAGGGGGGCAGACAGCGAGAGATAGGATGAAGGATTTATCTTGCTTAAAGGAGAGTTTCAACAGAAACATGCTCTTTCACACTGACAAGTGTAAGACATCAAACTATATTGCAATGAACACAATTGTCCTTAAACACATGGCAGGCTCTGGACTCCATCTTAACATCCCTGACCTGAACATCCAGTGCTGTTTTTTTCTGCTTGGCAAGAATAATGTTGCTGTGAAACCAAATAGTATTAATGTAAAGGTGTACAAGACACACAGCATCTTCCCTCGTCCTCTCTGTTCTGGTCAGAACTTGGTTTGGTTAAGCGGTGGAAAAATGCCTGAAAAAATATATATATTATCCCTCTGTACCAACTTTGCCCTTCAGAACAATTCTTTCATCCTTGCCCCCCCCCTGCTTGATATCTCTCTCACTCTCTTTCGCTCTCCACAAACAGTTTCCTCCCCATGAGCCTATAATCATGTTTTCAGCACATTTCCTCTCCTTGGCGTGCTGAACATCTCTCATTAAAGATTCACGACGCTCTTGTGACCGCCGAGGTTCTGCCAAAGACTCCAGTAGCCACCTTCACTAAGTTCCCTGCCCCTTCCCTCGCCTTGTTTACTTCCGTGGGGGGGGGAGGCAAGGCAAGACAGCACAAAGAGATATGAAAACTCCTGAAAAGAGTCGGGGGATGCAGCGGTGGGCTGCGGGGTATTTTCGTTTTTTTGGAGGTCAGAATGTACGGAATGGAATTGATTTCACGGCTAAAGCAGAGCTCATAGAGCAGATAGAGAGCGGTAAATACATGATCACATGTCCCTTCCTCCTGAGGCACGAAGGCAAACAAAGACACAGGAAGTCTATAGGAAGTGTAGCCGATAGCTGTTTAGATGGCGCATTTGAAAGCAGGACTTTGTCTGAACATGCTCTGACGGATCGATGCAAACATAGAGTGGTCTAGGAATTACATTGTTCTTGGATTGATGCCAGAGAGCTGAAACATTCATGTATGTTGGTTATATTGATGCAAAAATGAATATTAGGCCCGCATTACAATGGGATTAGTTCCAGATGTGTTCCAGATGATTTTTCATAATAAACACATGTCTGCAAGGCCTTGTCATCACCCCGCCATATGACGGTTGGCGCCTCCCTGTTCTTGAGCTCATTACCTTGTCTGGGACACCCCGATCAGTTTCACACATGTTTCATATTTCTGTCTTGTTGCATAATTTTCTTTGGTGTCAGGCTTGTCGCTCTGTACCTCACAGTCGATGCACTTGCAATGCTTGCAGTCAGGAATCAGAGTACGACGACAACAAGAAATGCACCCAGTTTAAAGAATAAGTCAGTAATGAAAGACGCCGCATGAAACAATACAGTTTCTTGTTCAACGTATCACGCAAACTCAGTTCTGGGTCTTTGGACTAGCCCGCTCAAGCACAAGAACAATTAGCTTAAATGGATTTTCTGTCTCAAGGTCTGCAGTCACACACACATAGGTCACAAGCTTACAAACTGCTGTCTCGTGACGGAGCAGTCCCGTTAACACACAGCAGGCATGTGCCAAAATCCAAGAGAATCCCTTTAAAGTGAACTTGATCAATGTCCAATAAAACTTGCCTTGTGATCTCTTCGTGGAGAGTTATACAGGGAGAAAACATACAGAGCGCTTGGTCGGCGTTTTGTTGATTTAGTTATAAGCAGGGCGTTAAAACCAAAATTGGATTTAAACGGGATGTGAGAGATGTGTCGAGGAAAAAAAAGGCTCTGTGTGGGTCAGAGCAAGAGGACATAGATAATGTGATTACTCAAGAATAATGTGGGGCCTAAGCTCCTTTAAATTACACCTCTGTACACCAGAGCTCGAGTGAAAGGCTCTAAATTTCCCCACAAAGAGATGCGATGAGATTGGCTGGGGAGGAGCTGCTCCCACACTGAATAAATCACTGTTCCGGATGGGGAACCCTTTCCCCTGCTGCCAGACACCAGTTATTAACTCTATATAACTCATAATCTTAGTTCATATAAAGAGATTCAAGGCTGTTTATTACGAGATCCAATGTCTTTTGTTGTCGTGAAAATTGGGGAAATACGTTTGAAAAATGTAAAGTAGGCTGGGATCCAAAAGCAGCTCTGAAAAATAAAATCTTCATGAGTGGTGTATCTGTATAATTTGTCAAAACCAGTAATCACGTTGTTATTGATGTCTGAATCGAGCCAGTAAAGACAAGAACCTGCTCTCCTCGCGGCTGCTCTCTCAGTCCTCTTTGATCCGTCAACCCCCCCCCCCCCCCCTCCCTCTCCCTCTCCCTCTCTCAACTGATCAATGCAAGGTAATTTCACATGGCCATTCCTCAGATCTCCTAAAAATCGGCCACATAAATTATTCAGGCTGGCTGGGCAGGAAAGCCTGTGGAGATGCATGGTAGATCGGTGACCTTCCGTTTAGCTATAGCAGTCAATCAGACCATCAAGGGAAGACAGTCAGTCAGTCAGCGAGGCTGGCTGGCAGGAGAGCTACTTGTCTTGACGTCCCCCGGGCAGCTACAGTCAGTGCTGTTACGTGCAACTCTCTGGACGACACGGACAAGCTCTGAATGCATAATACAGAGATTATGAGTGGCCGGAAAAAAACACGTTTACCAAGAAAACGAGAAAAAAAAAGCAGGATATTTATGGATTCAAGTCCGTGTTTAGTCAGTCTCACAGAAAAGGCCCCAGTCTTGTCAGGCTAAACTTCCAAGTCGATACCACTTCAGGTCTGGGGTACTTCAATCGCTTTGGTTGCTTCTGCTGCACTAGATTGTAGCACCGATATGCTTAGTGACTACTTGGGTTGTCAATCCTGGATGCATTAGCTGTCAGTAAGTGTTGGAGAGACCCTGGTGGCTTGTCTTTCTTATTCAAATCAATAAAAATGACACTACGGGTAAACTCCTCTGTGTAAAGAAATAATAACATCAAGGTGTCATTTACTGAGGCTGGCCTTTTCAGCAAAATGGCTGCTTGAGGACTTCCTAAGCCCAGTGCTGCAAGGGTCCAGTTTGGCAAAACCACGGCCGAAAAAAGCTCAGCACTGGAACCCACCTGTTCCCTGCAATTATCTTCAAGTCAAATCCAGACCCGCCCGCCCCTTTAATGTAAGACCCCCGACTCGACCCGTGATTAGACACACAGGCTACACAGCCACTACATTTAAAGAGCTTTATTTTTACTTGCACCATTGGAACATGTGGAATCATACTCACTATGCTGACATGTAATTGCTCCTTGAGTCTGAGGTTGCTGTGCAGAAAAATAATATTGTGTAAACTGGGTTCTCCAAGTCTCTTTCCCTGGCTGTGCTCGGGGCTAGTATAGCGAGCACACTCAGGTAGCACGCAATTAGAGCCAGGCTTTCACAATAAAAAGAAAAATCCTGCCGGCTGATTCGGCTTGATAATATTATCTGATTTAGATTTCAAAAATACTGCACAATCATTTTCATATCTGATTCCTCCAGACAAAAAGCGTACACATTTTGTTCTCGCCTGCTGCCCTATACCGCATAGTTCATTTTTACCCATCTGTGAATTTATAGAAACATATTTTTTAGACAACCGTTACCCGACCCGGTGCAGGACTCTGTTCCACAGTTCTTTTTTTTTTATTTTCTCCAGACATTATATGTAATATAATATGCCAAGCCTAAAGTCATTACACTATTGTTACAACAATAATGTTACAATGTTGCATTAGTGGCTTCAAATAAACGGTAACTTTTGAATACCCAGAAATCATGTTTATGTTAAGCTAAGCAAACCAACTCCTGGCTCCATAGTTCATGCAAAAAAAATGAGAATGGTATCAAATCTAACTCTTGACAAGAAACTAAATAAACACCTTTCTCAAAATGTGCAATAATTCTTCATAAGAAACAGCTGAACTCTTATTGAGCCTTTATTGCCCATTTGGATGTCCTTTACGCATATTTTCGCCTAAATCACTCGCTGCTCGTAAAGGAACAATTTGATTTCTGGTTAAAATATCTTCATTGTTATATTTATTTTAGGCTAGGTTCTATGTTCACAAAAATTCTTCTTGGTGTTGGTTTAACACCTTTTTTATTATTTAAGCTCACATTTATCGTCACATTAGACTCTGCAGAGTATGAAAATACAGGAATAAGAGAAGGAAAGCTGTCATGCTGTTATAATTCATGGTAAGTGTCGTCTGTCTACTGTGAAAGAACTATAATGAGTGTTGAGGCTGAAGAGATGAGAGTACGAAACTCACCGGAGTAGAGCTGGATAATTGGAGCGTAGTAGGCTAAAAGGGCTGTGCAAGTGTGTAGGTGTGTGTGTGTGTGTGTGTGTGTGTGTGTGTGTGTGTGTGTGTGTGTGTGTGTGTGTGTGTGTGTGTGTGTGTGTGTGTGTGTGTGCGGTTATTTTGTCTTTGCGATCTCAGTAATACAGACAGACGTACACACATCTATATCAAAAGGGAGAGAATAGTCATGCAGTCACGTGCAAAGGCATGCATGGAGCAACTGTAGACATTTTGAATACTACCAGGAATTATTGTGTTTTGCAAGTGTGCTCGACTTTTTAATCTTTGTTCTTAAATCAACCATTTGTGTATGTCATATTGAAACCAAAGAGATCAGCAGAGCAGCAAAAAGAAGACCATCAGAAAGAGTTATAGAAGCTAGTGCTACATCAGCCCTTAATTCTTCTTTACATCTGTTGTCCTCCGTGTTCAAGCCCCCTCCATGCTCTACAAGGCTTGTGTTTTCAGTCACATTTGGTGTGCTACGCATTCTGCTATGACTCTCAAAGGTAAATCAATTAAATATTTAAGCAGACATTTGCTAGATAAACTGCTGTTGTCCTTTTTTAACATGTCACCACCCATCACTTCTCAGTGCTGTTGAATAATATAACAGGCTGGGCATAGCGTGTAGATCATTGTGGTGTGTGTGTGTGTGTATGAGTGCGTGTGCATGTGTCTGGGGGGGTGTGTGTGTGTGTGTGTGTGTGTGTGTGTGTGTGTGTGTGTGTGTGTGTGTGTGTGTGTGTGTGTGGCTCAGATGGGTCCAGATGAGACACAATATTGGTTATTGCACCAGCTGTGAATGATGTTAGATTTCCAGCAACCCCCGATTCTTTGCTGCTTCCTTTAGCGCCAAGGATCAGCATTTAATGGCTTCTGTCTTCTTAACTCCCACAAGCCTTCGGACCTCGATGACCCATGTCCTGAGGCTGAAACTTGTTTACACTCTCTCAGACTGTTTTGTCTCTCCCCTCCCTGATGACAGCTAATCCTTCTGTAGTCGTGCATGTTAAAAGGCCCTTTGTATTTAAGATAGAAATAATGCAACGCATTGCATCAGATACAGAAAAACAATGTTGAGGCAGTTTACTTCAGAGCAATGCAGGGAAGTATAGAATTTAGGTACGATTTTGTCACGAAAAGCCTGAGGGATGAGCCTGAAAATAACGGGGCCTTCGGGGGTTACAAATAGGTGTGGACATTTACGGTCTTCTGCTCTTTAAATAAAACATGTTTCACACTGCTCTTCTCGCATTAAAGAAGTTGAAATAACAGCTTTAGCCCTCTGTCATATAGGATGAAAATACTGCATCCCATGATTGAAAGCAGAACATAAATATAACGTTTAGTTGCAAAATAAACTGTCAATTCATCAGCCAACATTTAGAGAAACTATTAAAAAAAGTAACACACTAGCACAGAAAATAACCACCTAGTACAGTTCAAAGCAACCCAAGAATGACTTAAATTCCATGTTTTACCTGCTCTCAGGAAGCCCGGTGAAAGATGTAATTAAATGCACCTTTTTTGCTGTAAGAGTAAAGGAAATGAGCCAGTCTGGAGCAGTGTGGGTGGGGGGGGTAATGAAATTGATTTCAATATCTCCGAGAGGAAATCTCACAGACCAAAAGACTTCTCTGGAAGAGAACTAGTAAGAGATAATGATGGGAATATGGCCAATCCTTTTTACGTCGGTAGGATAAACCCATTCATCCGCAGTAATGGGAGCTGCACACGTGCCTCGCTGTCATTCTCATCAGGAAAAACATTACATCAAATGCACATAATGCACAATATGGGCCGGAGATTCATGCCCCAGGAAATGGATAACTACATCCTGCGTGTCGGGAAAGGGAGGTATACAAATGTTGTCAGCTTGCAGCAGTTTTGACTTGTTATGTTCCCAATATGTTATCTCACTTTCTATCCCTGTTTTTAACAGATGGTGAGGCTGTAAAGACCATCGCCATGATGGCAGCAGCAAAGCAGCTCATCGCTTGATCAGTGATACAAATGCACAACAGACAGGCACCGTAGATGAGCTAGCCGAGCATTAAAGCAAGACGATGCAACTTTTTGAAGAGAAATAAGACCCATTCTTCCTCTTACAGATTAAAAGTTGGATTCATAAGCACAAAATGCACCATGGTTCAAGTCAATGCACTCAGGGGTTTTGCCAACGCCAATGTACCTGGTCTGGTACCAGTATCTCTTCTGATGGCTAAACTTTGATCCCCTTTTCAGACATGGAATACGTGGAACTGTTATGCAACATGAAGGAATCGTGGATTTTAAAAAGTATTTTGCTGTATAAGCCTTCATTAACGACCATCAGGAATTCGCTGAATTCCCTCGTAAATTTCCCGCATCATTCAATAAAATGAACTAGTTATGAAACAGTCTCAATTTAATACGTATGCCTCTTTATGACGTTAAAAATGTAGATTAGAGCCCATAAGCGAGAAGATTGACGATTTCTACGGTATATATTATTGTCATCTTTGCCAGCGGGTCCGATTTTCGGCGAAATCGGACGAAATCTTGCAGGTTCACCAGAAATATCTTCAGCTCAGACTCCTTCCAGCCAGGAGCAGAGCTTCGCCTCGCTGCTCCACCGGTCCACGCTAGGAGTCGACACCACGCTGCTGGAGGCCCACTGGAGGGAAGGGAGGCACAGGAGAACCAGAACCAGGACTCTCAAGACTCTTTCTAAAAGGACTCTGGTTCACAGAAACACTATCGCTTTGTCCCCATGGACCGCATAAATCAACAAAAAAGGAAAGTTCCTCGTAATAACTTTAAGTTGGGATGCTTGTTGGATGAAAAGCCAAATTATAAATTCTGGTCTGACTGTGATTGTCGTACGATTTTTGTTTCCTTTTTTTTGTCCTGCACCACAAAATGTCAAAATTGCCTAATTACAGTGTCCAATGTGTTTTATTTAACATATTTGAATGATTTTCTTTGTGCATAAGAGATGATAATTAACAACAATTTTAATGCACTTCTCTTAATTTGGGATAACATGCATTAATCGACATTGAGTCCTACAAAGGTGAGGTAACCTGAAGACTCACATTCCTATCCTCCTCCTTAACAAACTCGCTCAGGCTGAATGAACAATATAAATAACTCATTGAATCCATGCAAGTCATTATGGAGTAAAAACAACATCAGATCTTCCTCGTCACAAATGAAGACGCCTCAAAAGCTGCCAAACATACAGCTGCACGCTTCTTACGTGTACCTGATGCACTCAGCTATACATCCGTCCAGCTCCACTCACCTGATCACCTGATGCCCTCAGACTGCCAGCTCTCAGCGTGACACAGCTGAACAACATCATCATCATGCAACATAGCTAAATGTGGTTACTGCTGGTGACTTTGGGACTGACATGAGGTTCCCTCAGGCCCAGTGCTGCCCTCGTACATGGCAGCTACTCAACTTCCACTTAATTACCTGGCCTAGCAAGCTAATTTCCTCTTAGCTCAGTGGGCCGTTCCCCATCGGCACGCCGTAAGAGAACAAAGACTGCTCTGCATTCCACTGGGTTTTTGCGTGTCTACCGGATGACTGGGGCTACTGTGGAACATTTGTCAGATACCTCTGGGGTTTGGGCTGCAGCGACGCCCGTGCACGCCAAGCAGCCTCCTTCATAACTCACACAGCTACTTAGCTGTGTGAGCTGCTGGTGGGGGGAAATGTTTGGGTGCATCCTGCAGTGGCCAACTGCTCCACGTCTACATGAATACCGATCGAATAATCAGTTTTAAAGATAAATCATTACATTAACATACGTCAGAGTTCCAGAATGCTGCACATGCACACACATATCTTCATCTTGATTATACATTATCATTCTCCCTGCCTCCTCCCTGATTTATAATTTAGGCTTGCCAAAAATAATTTTTGTTCTCTTGTTGGAGACATTTCACACTCCATTTCCCATTGACATTACTGCTGTCGTGAGTTTTGTGCTGAGATTATGGGTAAAGGACCAGAAAAGTAGCGTACATTGTTTGCTCCATCCAGGAGAAGCGAGCTTTAAAGAGACGATTGCTGAGGGCGGCTTGATTAAAAATGACAATGATATGCACCGGAGGTAGATAAAAAAAAAAAGCCTAATCATGCACTCCTTGGTTAATGGCTGCACTGATGGCCTACAGGGGGTGTTTGGGATAATTGGTCTCAGGTGTGATTACAAATTCAAATGCCATGATAGCGTTTAAAAGTAACATTTTCCCCTTTGCAGGGTTTTGATAAAGACGTCCACCTTGGGAAACGAACGTCTCCGTTGGCCTCAGCCCTAACTGTCTCTGGAGCTTCTAACCTGCTCTCATTCCTTCACTGTTATACATGATAAAACACATCAAGCAGAGAATGTCTGCAAAAAGAAAAATCCGCCCCTTCTTTGCAGAAAAATACTTTAACATAAATATTTTAAATAGCCTTCAGCGATAGAAACACAAGATCATGTGTCTGAACAAGTCCATCTACACATCACGCCACTTTGGTAAATTGAACTAGAAATTAAGGAAAAGATGAGACGGTAGGCAGTGACGTGGTTATCTGGTTATAATACTAATCTACTTGAATTACTGCAGCCTAATGCTCCCCCAAATCCTTTCATGCCAAGCAGCTGTGACAAACATTTGAGTTTCTTCATGCCTCTTAGGCTGTGAGACTTTACAATTTGTCAAGGGGGTGCTTTCCATCCTTTGCCCTGGCAGACGAGCGAAGAAGAGGATAGAGATGGAGTCAGAGGAAGAGGAGAAGATGAATGAGAATACTTCCTCAACCCTCTTTCCTCAGCCCAGCCTGGCAAACAGAACATCCTCCAGCCCCCTCCAGAAAGAGGTCTTTGTAATCAGAGTTTTCTCTCTGTCCGACAGCTGGTTGTTCACACTGGCACCCAATTAGGATGGAAGGAGAGAGAAAGGCAAGAGAGAGGGGGGAGAGGGAGAGAGATAGCCTGGCTTTCGGAGTGACAGTGGAGAAGGAGAACATGATCTGAGGCCAAAGCTTCAGTGATGATTTCCTGTTTCAGACAGGCAGCAGCACTTTTCAACAACAGCCGGGGGAGCTGGATAGTCTGAAATGATGCTGCAATTATAGATTAATAGAATGAGAATGAATGAGGCAGTGCGACGATCCGTGCTAATTCAAACAGATAAAATAGCATAAAATGCACAAGAATGGAGGATTATGCTGCCAGTGTCTGTCAGTTCTCATTAAGTCAAAAAATACAGTGGCCTTATAAGAGCTCAACGCAATGCAAAACAAGAACCATCTTCACCCATGTACAAACACATGCTTAGCATTTAGAAAACATATTCCCCAACATGACAAGACATGTGCAGCATTTAGAAAAAGCGCTGCAAGAAGCTCACAACACAATGGAAAAAGTGAGGATGTGACACAATTGTTGTTGCCATCACGATGTATAAAGAGAAGTTGATACAGCGTTGGAGGCGGTGCCCCGTTTATGTCTATGAAAGTCAAGCCAAAAAAGTTAGACTTCCAGATATGAAATTAACCGGATCTTCCGCAACAATGGGGCCCATAGAGCAAGCGCACTTCTTTTAAGCCAACTCCTCTGTCTCACTTTAAGGACCTAAACATTTCAATATTTAGGTATGTTGATTTATCTCAACAACAACAAAATTAGCCGCTGATTTACAGACGTCTCCTTCCCAATGTAAGTCTATGGGGAAAAATATTTTTGGGCCCCATGACATCACATGACGGACCCGTAATATGGTTTGGCCACTATGCACAATTGGCTTCAAAGTCCGACTTGGTTGTCATGGTTTGTGGTTAATGAGGTTATTGATAGTCCGCTATCTTTCATTGTGATCACATGATTCAGATTACATTATACAGCCAGATAGACCACGTGAATGTTAAGCCATCAAGATGATATCATCTAATCATTATTACATATGCACATCGTTTTAAAGCTGTATTTGATGTTGTAGCTAGCTTGTTGATGGGAGCTAACTGCTTTAACGCTATAAGCTGCTGGGTAGTGTAGTTCATAGTGGTGGAATAAGTGGTCAGATAGTTAGCTATAAGCAGCAGTACCACAGTGTAAAAATAGCCTATTACAAGTCCTGCATTCAGATGTTTTATGAGCAAGATATAGACTACTATAAATTTATATTTTTTTAGAGATGAATTGCCATTTAACTGTAAACCAGCTTTTTACAGTTGCAGCTCTCTGTGGTGGAGGTCATTTTAAGAACCCGTGCTTATACACGTACTGTTGTAGGCTTTCCTAACCCTCAAAATGTAAATAATAAAGTACAGGTACTTAAAAATGCGTGAGTAAACATGGGCTACATATTTATTTTCCACCACCGTTCATAATAAAGCATCATATTCAAATAAGTCATATGAATTGAATAGTAAAAAATAGATCTGCCTCCAAAATGTGGTGCAGCAGAATTAGTAGAACTGATGGGAATACTCAAAAGTAAACAAATCCCGTCTTTTATTTTGAAAAATACAACCAGAAGTCGCAACGTTACATGTTGATGTCAACATTCTCCAGTATGGCTGACTGACTGAAAAAATGTAGTTTTGTCTTACAAAGCTAGGGGATAAAAGGCAGGAACTATTTCTTAAAAACATAATCTGTGCAGTTCTTGTGATAAATTCAACATTTCTTGTCATTTAATTCAAGGAAGAGGCTTTAAATTCTCAAGGAATACAAACCGGAAGTAGCGTTGTTGTTGCTGGCGAAACAAAAGTAGCTTGATGCTAACTGCAAACATACTAACTTAGCTAGCTACATATTATGCTCAAAATGTTCTTGTGTTGACGGTGACAAAGCAAATACTACACGCAGGCACACAACGTTCAACAGACACGCTTACTTGTAGGTTAAAAACGCCGGCCGGCTTTTGCAGACGCCGGCCGGCTTTTGCAGACGCCGGCCGGCTTCTGCAAGTCGTTTTTAGCTATTGTTCCAATAACTTAAAATATTGATAAAAATGATCGTGTAATGTTTTCAGTTGATTTAATGGTGTTAAACTAAAGTTTAACTTCGTACCTTTCGAACTAAAAATCGTTGTAATTATTAAAGTTAGCTTTGCCTTTACCAGAGTCATTAAAAGGACGCTAACGCCGGTGAATCAGCCATTGGCCTAATCCGTCCAAACTTCTATCCATGTTGTGGGTGCTGCTGGTTTTTCGGGGATATTCGCTTGTTACAGGTTCGCCAAAATGACCATTAATGCTGTCAACACATCCGGGAACGTAGTTCTGTCCTTCACAATAAGATATCACGCTTCAACAACTCCACCGTCGCCCGAGCGTCGCCGAGTGTTCTTTCTGCTTTCTCCCATCAAAGTCACTTTCCTATAGTATTTAGACATGTAAACGTCCATATATATTCATGAAATTTGACACGTAGATTCTTTGATATGTATGAATTAATATTATTTACACTTGGATGGCGATCGCCGAAGAAAGTGCGTCACGACGGAATCGTTCGAGATAGGCCAATAGCGGCTAGCGCCGTCCGAGGCAGGCCATCGTTACGTTACGTTGATTTGACTATGCATTGTCCGTTAATGACCAGCGTCCCGTCATGCACGGATTCATGTATCTGCACCGTAGCTGTTCAACTGTAGAAGGCCCAGGCATAAAATGCACGGCCCGCCACTGTTCAGATATAATAACAAGCAAAAGGCATTCAAATCTGCTAACGTCAGTTGTCATTTCAGGAGGCAAAATTAATAGGAAGAAATTAGGCTTTTTTGCACGTCTGTGTAAACTTAAGTTCACATAGTTTCAGAGATAACTAAGAAGTTTGAGAGGTAACCTGTCGTCATTGTAAACTGTTTAGTGCCGTGCAAGAACGAAAAGCCTGACACATAGCAACAGTAACTAAGGGGAAGGCGTGGCTTTACAAACGGTCAATTGCAGAGTTTTACACTGTGCATGTGTGTGTGTGTGTGTGTGTGTGTGTGTGTGTGTGTGTGTGTGTGTGTGTGTGTGTGGTATGCATTGACATCACAAGGGCAGAGGTTCTCACACACACTGTAGTGTCTTTTTTTTCCCATGCAGCCTTTTTTTTTCTCCTCCCGATCATCTGAGCAGCTTTAGCTAATATGCAGAACTTGCGATTGCTAAAGCAGAAAACATGATTAAGCCTCTCCTCTTTTTGAAAAAGCCCCTCTGCAGTGCAGAGATCCTATAGGCTTAGCGAACAGTCTGGGTCAGGAGACTACAGTGTTCACGGCTGATTATCTTTCACTAGAGCGATATCACATGGGAAGATAGACATATTTGATCTGGGTCTCAGCTGAGCTGAAGGTTTCATTGTTTATTTTGTAGCTACTTAACAGGCTTTACAGGCCCATTATTTTATATGGGCAAGACAATATTTATTCCTATTCAAGTGACATGCAGTTATTGTATTTTTAATGTATGCACTTGGTACTCCCTGAATTCTCTAAATGCCTTTTTAGGTACACCCCCTATGTACTGTTGAGATGAGAGGGCTTCTTTTCTTCTGGTAGAAAACTGAACATTTCTATCATTTTACAAAGCAAAACTAAGAATGCTTCTCGTCGTTTTGGAGATCATACCCATCACCCGGCTGTAAACACAACAGAATACGTGTGATAAGCTTACCAAAGCATGCGGAAGCAGTTTGTATTAAAAGGCTGCAGAGGTCAGAGGGATGTTTTGCTTTCATCTTGGATTTTGTCAGGAATTTAAATGGCCTGAGCTTCAGTGCTGTCGAGTGGCACGTGTACATGAGACTTTCATTTGTCTGAATAAAACACTGCTACAGTGACACTGGATGGGACACATCCACCCAAATCACACACACACACACACAAACACACACAAGTGCATCAAAAAAATGAAATAATACTGTGCAAAGGGCTTAGAGGATAATCCAAGTGAGTGGAGTGTACTACATCGTCACAGGAATCAAATTCCCTCTTCGTCCAAAAAAGGACATGGCGGTAAGGATGGGCCAGTGGATGACCCAGACAGACACATCTGTCAGCAAAATTCCACACCAAAATACAGCCTGTCTGGTTACATTTTGATGCAATTCATTTAGTACCAACACCACAAAAGCAAAATCTTCCACCTCCGGCTTAGTGGTGTTTGCGTGTCTCGATCTAACTGTAAAAACTGTGTTGTGACACTTGAAGTTAGTGTCCTTGTCAGGTCAGTGGAGGCATGGCGTCCCTGTGAGGACATTCATGATAGAGATAAGCAGCCATTCTGACAGATGATATACCATTAGGACTCTACAGCAACACACGCACACATTTCTCCCACACACAGGCTTAATGAAGTCTTTATGAACCTGGTTAAAGGCTATTTGGTGCATGCATTTCACTCCGAGCTAAGTTCACAACAGTTATGCCACAGTTGGCAAACCACCAGACATGCGGGCCAGTGAGTGCCCTGTGCACTCACAACATTTTCCAATTAAGGATTTGCGAGGCATTAATGTGGCGTGGCCTTTTGCAGACATCATATGGGTTTCAGGTTACAAGAAGATTGAAATCTCATATGGAGCTACAGAGTGCACATAGAGCTAAAATAGAAACAGAATTATGATCCAACTCAAAGTTGTGTGTGTGTCTTCACAATAATCCGCTGCAATCAGTGGAGATTGCAAAATGGCTCGAGAGAGCATGTTTACGAGTGTTATTCGTGAGGCTACAGTGGCTGTGTTGTAATTATTATACTTAATTTAACAAAGTTGGGAGGACGTTTACAAAGAGAATGGTATGATATCCTGACTTTTAGTCTCCAGTATGTCTTATGTTCAAAAAACACTACATCTCCCATAATGCAGCTCAATATTGTCTCTTTGTTAGGCCATCCCTGCCTGTTGTTTTTCGAACGCCACGACTCCGTGTCTGTAACAGTCTTTCTGACAACAAATTTTCAGTTTCCAAAACCAACGAGATGACCCTGATGACATCACAGTTACATCATCAGGCCATCAGCCATGACAAAGCTCCTCCAGAGCCACAGATTACATCACACAACTGTTTCAGAGGCTAGGTAGTGCTCCCTGTGACTAGTAAACTGATCTTCATGTGTAGAATCTGCCCCTTCGAGCAGCACTTAAAGGTCATAATGAGATAGAAAGATTGTCTTTTTAGAACGAAACATATCAATCCAAATCAATAGTTATAAATGACTTACCATTCAGTAACAATTATTATTATTATTATGATGTTTTTTGTATGAGACTTGTTTCATTCGTTTGTAACGACTTGCTTCCTGTTGATGCCTGTTCGGCCAGGTCGTCATTGTAAATGAGAACATGGTTCTCAATTGACTTATCTGGTTAAATAAAGGTAAAATAAAATCAACAACAGCATCTAAAAGCACATAACTATTGACATTACTATATGAGAGGTAATTGAACTCCTTCCTGTACGTGTAGGATTTACTCCACTCTGTGTACACTGTTTCTGTTTCTCTTGTAATATCAGCCTTGTTTTGCAAAGTCAGGCAGATATTTCACCTTGAGGAATTTGTCCTTTAGCTTCTGCCAGCTCTGTGCCACTCAGCACTTTTTTCCCCCGGACTCCAGAAATCATTATCAGCCACTGTGGGGTATTTAAACAGCAGCCAAGTTGGTACTTTGATATTCCTCCTTCTCTCTGACGTCCTTAACTCTCACTGAGATCGGCATGACTGCAGCAAAGTCAGGGCGGTGATTCGGCGTCCAAGAGGTGCATGTGTGTTGCAACGCTACAGCACACACTGATATATGAGCATGGTTCATTTGAGTCGAATCTGTTCAATTTAGATACAGAGCGTGTAAAATAATGAAATAACCTGAACCCCGTATTTTCTCTCTCATCCACTGAGCCAACCCACATTCCTCTCGAGATGCCAAAAAAATCAATAATGCTGTACCTTTTTTTCACTGGTCAGAATGAGGAAGAATATCTCTGTTTTCTCAATCAAATAAGTGCATCGCATATCACGCAGCAATTTTCCTTTTTTATTTTTACATTTTCACAGAGACAAATAGATTATCTCCAATGCCAAATCCTTCCTTGTACAGAGAGACAACAATACGATACCAAACCTGTTGGTGCACTAGTTTGTGTGTGTGTGTGTGTCTTTGTGTTTGTGTGGCTTGAGTCTATGTGAAACTTTGAGTGTAAAAAATGTTGCCCAACGTCCTCCTCTGCAAAGTTTTTAGAAGTAATTAGAGGATCAAAACACGGGATGATCACATCACATGCAGTCACATTGCAATGCACACACACACACACACACACCTACCATTCATGCCATTGTAGATGCTCCGATGGTGTGGCGACAGCTCGTCTCCTGTCGGCCTCCTCTGCCCGTCTCTCACAGGGCTGCCAAACTTCACATGGTCAGGGCTCATACTGTACTGGTGCCTATGAGTTTCGGGGCTGCCCCCCTGGACCACGCAGCCCTTGTCATGGTGCTCTGAGGCCCCTAAATGTGCCTGCCTGGGCTCGGGGCTCCCGCAGCCAATACTGCTAATGCTGCTCCTGTGGTGCCTCTGATAGAGCTCCCCGCTGCCTCCCTGACCCAGGAAGTGCTGCCTCTGGCCCAGGAGGAGGTCAGAGCTGTGGTGCTTGGGGTGCTGCTCCGGACTGCGTCGGCCCACGTTCCTCCCGTATTTTTCCGGGCTGAGGCCCCGCATGACTCGACTGTGGTCAGGCACGGATATGGAGCCGCAGCGTGGCCGGCAGAGCTGGGGCAGGGTGTATGGGTACTCCAGGCTTGTACTCCGGTGGCGCCCAGTAGGGTGCTCAGGGCTGGACACCTCCCTGTCTACTCCGCTTAGACTTCCTATTCCACTGATGCTGCTGCACCTGGGTTTGTGCACAAGCTCGGGGCTCCCTTTTTCCCCACCGCTACCAACCCCACCCACCCCTGGAGCCAGGTGAGGCTGCTTATGTTGAGGGTGATCGGAGCTGTCAGCGCTCCCTGCGCTGGAGGTGCTGCTCCCGTCCCCCACGTCTCTCATCAGGAGGCCGTGCCCGGGCACCAGCAGCAAACTACTCTGGCTGGTTATGGAGTTGCGGCACCCTCCCAACCCTACACTCCCTCCCCCTCCACTTCCTCCACCCCCACCTCCTCCACCTACCACCCCTTTCTCCTCGTCCAGCAGCAGGCAGAGCTCCTTCAGCTCCAGGTTCTCCCGGATTACCTCCTCCTGTCGGAGCTCCAGCTCCTTGAGTTTCTGGAGGTAGAGGGTCACCTCTTTGCGCATGATGCTGGCACTGTACCGTCCCAAGCGCTGCCACTCCCTGGATACACGTTTGCCTTTCTGGCGATCGTCGTCCAGGAAGCAGCACAAGTCCCGCAGCTCACGGTTGTCCTCCTGCAGCTTCTGATTAATATCCTGAGAGGAAGAGAGGGAAAGTGCAAGAGGAAAAGAGAGATTTAAACTGAGGCCCTAATCATTAAGAAGCTCTCATGAAAAAAAGACAATGCTGATCAGGGCAGAAACAACACAAATGTGCTTTTGATTTGGTGCAAAATAAGATAATTTGTCTTCTATTGATTCTACCTCAACTCCAACTAAATCACTGCAACCATTGTCCAATTTCAATCCATTTCACCGCTCTTTTAGATATCAGTCTAACGCTGCAATCATAATGAAATAAAATTCTAATCCTGTCTGTCTTCCCCACAAAAGCACTGACTCACTGTGTGCCTCCCATTCAATGTGAAGTACATAATATAGATTAGAGCGCTCTGCAGGAGATGGAGAGGCCACACACGGATATAAAACTGGGTTAGAGCAGTGAAATCACACGCCCCTAACATTTTACACCCAGCAACGTTTACTTAAACATCCCTCCTTCACCTCCCCTAGAGCTCCTTCCTCTCTCCCCTCCCTCTCACGCTCTCTCCCGTTCTCACCCTCCAGCTCTTTCCTGTGTAATTAGGCAGCTTGGATGTGGTGGAGAGGTGACGAGGTCTCCAAGAAAGGCAAATGATCCCCATGTGTTTCCTCTGAGGCTATACCTCAGGCTGGGTCTCAGCCTTATCTGTAAATATTGTGGACATTGTGCCAAATTCATCTTATTAGCATGTGCAGAAAATAAAGGTTACTGAAAAGGCGAATGTGTGCATATACTTTCAAAGCAAATGCCACGTTGCTCTAAAGGCAAGATAGTACTGCACATACTAGATTTATGTGCAGGAACTGTCTAGGAATGTGAGGTGTGTGTGTGTAGCTCAAACAGAGAGATCTGGACGCCAGATTTGAGCATTGGCATTTGAATAGATTCTTCAGTAATCGGAGGATGACTTTTTACTTTACAGCCAAGCTGCAAGGATACAATTTGTCATTGATTTCCCTTCCCGTGTTAATTAAACTATTGTTGACAAAAAAAAGAGAACTATTCACCTAACTTAGGTTAAACTGCCCATAAAGCCCACAGGATCTACATTCATCTATATCAGATTATCATACAGGCCCTCACAATGGCACAATGAACTTCAACGATATACCATCTATTCTCACAGCATGCTTGCAGACGCGCTCACTAAGCAGCAGCACATCCCTCATGCTATGCGCGTTCTCAGGTGCGCTCCAAAACTATGATCTCATCCTTCACCGATGCGCGCCCCCTCACCTTCAGCCCCCTGATCTCGTTCAAGTGCAGCTGGAGGCTGCGATTGACCTCTCGGATGAGATTCCCGTGGTCCAGAATCACGCTCATCTTGTCGGCCTCGGACCGCCTCAGCCGCCGCACCAGATCCTCCTTGGTCCACTTGAGCAGCTCCTCGTCAGTCAGACCGGAGATGTCCTCCGCTGGACTTTCAGTCTTCGCTATCGACAGCTGGAGCTGGAGCTGGGGCTGGGGCTGGGGCGGCGGAGTCGCCTTCTCCATTGGCACAGCTCCTCCGGCACCGACAAAAAGAGGGCAGAAAATAGTCAGAGGCTCGTTGACAACCTCCGCTCGCATCCGCTCCCCGGTCGACTTGAGGTGGAAAACGGTTACCGGCAGAAAGTCCGTCGCATAGTTCGGCCTTTTTTTCCTCTTTTCTGTTGCTCGCGACTCTTCCACTCTCTGCTATAGAGCAACAGCTGACGATGCCGGCTGAGTGCGAGACGGCGGAGAAGCTGCTCTGCTGTCTTATCACTGCAACATCCTCACAGCAGGGTGAACTGTGGCCAGCCTACTTGCGGTGTGAGTTGTCGCCTCGGTTTTGCTACATCCAAATTTGGTCCCAAACGTGGTCAAAGTGAGAAAAGATTCGGCGGACCGTCGGTGCGCACACACACACACACATACACACACACACACACACACCTGCCGCCTGCAGGTTCAGCACACTGCGAAAAGAGAGAGGAGAGAGTCCGCTGTGCACGGCAGAAACACAGAGAGAGGAGAGGAAACCGCTCTCTCTCTCTCTCTCTCTCTCTCTCTCTCTCTCTCTCTCTCTCTCTCTCTCTCTCTCTCTCTCTCTTCCCCTCTCTAGCTCTCTCCCTCCAGGGGTTTAAGCTTCACCGAAAATGCTGCTTGGTTACAGCGCCACTTAATGAAAACCCAGGTTTCCTGCAGGTTCCGATATATCTCCCGACCTGATGTATTGTTGAAATGTGTTGACAGCAGACTTTGCAGAAAATGTCGACAGTAAAATAGGCTACACACAGTTGAATAAATACTTATTTAGGCTAAATCAACTTGGCATAAAAAAAGCGAGCAGCAGGCTATCGATTCTGTTCGGTTACAAATAGATTTAAATTATAAGTCATTTTATTAAGTCTTCTTTCACTGTATATATTTGAATTCTCCTCATATCCTATAGAGTGCATTGGATAAATTATAAATTGTTTATGTAAATTTTGAGATTAATTCCATCACAAAAAAATAAATAATTATTTGCTCTTAACACGACTTCATTCAGACTTCAGGATTCATAAACCCCAGTAGATGCCACAGGAATCATCTAAGAAAAACTCATCTCATTATACACTACACTATTACACTATTATTCTATTATAATAATAATAATATAACTCTCAATTGCAATAAAGTTCCATTTCTAATGTATTGACTACAACAATACCTTTCAAATATATGTAGTAGGGTAGATTTAAAAGTAAGGGTAGAATAATGCCCTCTAAATAATATTGGAATAGAAACATGCAATGGAAATGTTCAACTACAGTAGCCTGCGTCAAGAATGTAGGGCCATTTAGTTTTAGATGAATCACCTCTCTACGCAGTGAGTAGCTCAACTAAGTAGTGATATAGCAACGAGTGAAAACAAACACTGGTCTATTCACACGTCATCACACTGTACAATAATGTCATCAGACGATAACCTCTACAACTCCCTCACTAAGCCATTAGGGGAGATACCGGCGTTGCAGGAGGCCAACACTGTGAACTACATATAAACTACATGTCCCATGCTTACCCTCTTCCCTTGCGTGCGCATAGCACGCCCTATCAACGTCACTGATAGAAGAGCCAATAGGAGACGCCTGAACTTTGAGTAACACGTCATTTTAGCAAAGTGCAAAGAGCCGGCTGGTAGGGAGTGATCCCCTCACCGTAGTATTTCTGTCCTGTACATCCGTCTGCTTTTACCTCCAAATGCTGTGATTTCTTTTGAACACAACAGACTCTTTTGCTAGACTTGAGACCAACCTGATATAAAAGGTAAGCACTCGACCTAACTTTGCTCGAAAGTAGGCCGCTTCCATTCAAAAAGGGGACAGGAAGTGGGTTGATGCTACATTCCGTTAGCTAACCCAGCCAGACGCACAACGAAGCGTTAGCTTTTAGGGGTTTGAGTGACAAATATTTGGCAACGACGGTTAACACTAACGTTTACTGTGGAATTGACGTGGTTTCTACAACACTATCGTTACTAGTAGACGCAGCGAAAACGCCGCTTGTTCATCTCGGAGTAGAAATACTGTTCACGACAGATACCGTGTCTGAACCTTCACTGGTGGGTTCATCAGCAATGATACGTGGCCTGTGCTGTCTAATGAAAGCTAACCGTTGTAAACATCTTTCAAAAATAGTGATTATTTCTATGATTTAATACAATGTCAAGGTTGCTTTCCCTCAGAGTAAACGCCACATAAAGTCACCTCGAAGAAAATCCACCCCACATCCCCTTTATCACATATGGGCAATTGACTTTTCATTAGGTCAACAAGTTTGTTGTCGATTTATCTCCTCGAGGTTGATGCTCCTCAGGTTGCTTGTTTTGTCGGACCAATAGTAAAAAAAAATGTTCAAGACAGTAGGGCTGCAACAACGAATCGATAAAATCGATAAAATTCGATTATTAAAAGAGTTGGCAACGAATTTCATTATCGATTCGTTGTGTCGCGCGATTATTACGCCACTCAATAAGTCGCGGAGATGTTTGAGTATAAAAAAAAAGTTGAGTTGAGCGCAGAGCAGAGCGGAGCAGAGCCGCCCCGGAGTCGACTGCTATCAGGGACGTAACGTCCCTCCAGTAGCTCTTCTGGTGCCGGTGTTTACTCGTTATCCAGTTTGACAAGCATGACAAGTTAGCGTTAGCTCGTTAATAACAGTAGTAAAGCAGGACTAAAGACACGTTTTTATTCACTCGCCTTTTTTGGCCCATTCATTTTTCAATCTGTTGTCATGTATATATATTCTGTGCTTTGTCCCATATCGGTTATTGTTGACAAATATATTTGTGTGTGTTGTACTTTTTAATTTTTTTTATAGCACTTGGTCATCTTAAACTGTGTTTAAATGTGGTGTATAAATTAACTTAACTTGCACTTACTACAATGATGGTAATCATTTAATGAATAAGCTTCAAGTGAACTTGAGTGTGTGTGCTTGTCTGAGTGTGAGAGTGTGTGCATCTGTGAGTGTAGTGTAGAGAACAAGTTCTGACGTTCAAACAAATCCTGTTAAGTTTTCTGATTTGTATTTTTCTTTATTTTTTATAAATGATTTATTGTTCTGACAGCTCAGGTCCCTTTAAACAAAAATATACATATTTGTGTGCACTTTATTTAAAAAAAAACGATATAATTGGCAGATGTAAAGCATAAAGCATACTGTTTTTGAATAAAGGGTTGGAAATTAATGCTTTTTTTTTTTATCCGATTCATCGATTAATCGTAAAAATAATCGACAGATTAATCGATTATTAAAATAATCGTTAGTTGCAGCCCTACAAGACAGACATGCGTAAGACAGAGTAAAGCAGCTAAACTGGAATTAAGGAATGCTTGTCATTGATGATGCATCAATATTAAATTAAGTGAGGAATAGAATTGGTATGTTCACGACTATATTTATTCTGAGCCCTACCCAGTACACAGTTGTCTGTCCTAAGATCATATTGTATGCTCTGAAATCTTATGCCCAGCTGACAACACAGGATTGTTACTTTGTTTTTTTGTTGGTGTCCTCTCATCAAATGCACCTTGTAAACCTGCTGAACTACTGTTGCATTGCTCTGGAAATATCAAATTCCTCTGATCGCGGTGAGAAACAGGCGGAGTGTACAGTTTCTACAACAGGATCTAATGTGACACTTTGCTAAAGGTGTGACGTCTCACTGACATAGGCTAACAAAGGTGTAACCTAAAAATACTACTGGGACTCCTCTACTGTTCCAAAGCATGCTGTTCAGGTATGCGTAGGACAGGTGTGTGCGTCATGCCTTTGTATATCTGCGTCTTATTTTAGCATGGGAGGGGAAAGGAGCACCTGTATAAAGAGCGGCTCTCTGCAGCCGGCGGAGAGCAGTAAACTTGTTTAGGCTGCCATTGTCGGAGCGACTATATCCACTGCTTCTATTGGACTTTAAAATCATCACTGTGATCTGTTGTGCTCCGTCTCCTGCTGAAGCTCGGTGATGGCGTCCTACCAGGAGTTCATCCAACAGAACGAGGACAGGGATGGGGTGAGATTCACCTGGAACCTCTGGCCCTCCAGCCGCCTGGAAGCCACCAGGCTAGTGGTCCCCGTCTCCTGTCTCTTCACACCGCTCAAGGAGAGGCCTGACCTTCCGCCGGTCCAGTACGAACCAGTTCTGTGCAGCCGGGCCAACTGTAAGGCAGTGCTCAACCCACTATGGTGAGTTAAATGGGGAAACAATGCCCCTGCTTACAGATGTGAACTTTTTAATGTTTTTTTTAACTGCAAGTTATCAAAAAAAAACAAGGATTTGAGTGTTCAACCTTTTTTATTTTGACGTATTTTTTAGCCTTATTTTTTACACGGGAATTGCGTTCAACCATCTGTGCAACTTTCTAGTGCCGACTATGTTCTTGACATTTCTTCATTTTAGTATTCCTCAAGTAAAAAGAAAATGGGTTGCAGGGAATTTGGTGCTTTGCATAAATAGTTTTTTTTCCTGCATCAGCAAATACTAGGTGTGGTACATAATAATTGCAAATGGGCATATGTGTCAGTCACAGTTACACTCCTGCGAAATGGGTGGATCTCTAACCCAATTGTTTTGCTCACTCCTTCACAGTCAAGTTGACTTCAGAGCGAAAATATGGGCGTGCAACTTCTGCTTTCAGAGGAACCCCGTAAGTACAGACGTTCACAGCATACCTTAGTTTGATATTATGTAAGGCTGATAATTTGGACTTGCTGCATTCCTTTATTGAGGTTGCTAATCTGGTTCTGTGTCTCTGCAGTTCCCTCCCTCTTATGCAGGCATATCAGACGTGAACCAGCCAGCGGAGCTCATGCCACAGTTTTCTACCATAGAGTACATAGTACAGGTAAATACTACATGCATTTCTGTACTCTGACCTCAGCCCTGTGCAAGGAGATTGTATGTACTCTAGATGTGCTCTGTTGTGTCCTAGTTGTGGGTCAGATAATCAATGTGTTCAGTGTCATCAAGGGGGGAAAAAAAGGCCCTGTACTTAGCCACTGGGATCAACACTAATCAGGTGCAGCTATTATGGTACATTAGCGAAAAAGGTTTGTCATAATCATGTAGTTTTTTGATATCTTAAATTATACAGTTATTGAAATTAAACAGAAACATCCTTTGCTTTGCAGCCAATGAGGGCCTGACTACTATCGTTTACTATTAGCTAACAAGTGTGGCTTCATGAATAATGCATATATGAGAGAGTGTCTCTGCTAGTGTAAATATGCAGAAACAAAATGTGTAACCTTCCCCTCTCACCTATTTACAGCGTGCACCCACAGCCCCTCTGATCTTCCTTTATGTGGTGGACACGTGTTTGGACGAAGAGGACCTCCAGGCCCTCAAGGAGTCCCTTCAGATGTCACTCAGCCTGCTGCCCCCCAACGCCCTGGTGGGCCTCATCACATTCGGACGCATGGTTCAGGTTCACGAGCTCACCTGTGAGGGGATCGCCAAGAGCTACGTGTTCAGGGGCACCAAAGACCTCTCCTCCAAACAAATCCAGGTTGGTGGCGCCGAAGGAATGAGGAAACTGAGATATGAGACAAAATTAGGAGATTTATGTGTGGAAAAAGCTCAACTGTAATAATTGTTCCCTTTTTTTTGTGTGTGTTTCAGGAGTTGCTGGGTTTAACAAAGCCAGCAGCATCAGGACAACCAGGTCGCCCTCTGGCACCTCAGGATGCTGCAGCTTCTTGCAGGTAAAGAGGAGCATTAGCACTCGCCTCTAGTCTTAGCCAGTTAATGGTAGCTGTTTCCAAAAGTTAGGAAATACAACCTCGCAGCTTGTCTTTGTCTAAGGTGTGCTTGTGTTCAAATACAGGTTCCTTCAGCCCGTGCACAAAGTGGATATGAATCTGACTGACTTGCTCGGTGAGCTTCAGAGAGACCCGTGGCCCGTCCCTCAGGGCAAACGGCCGCTCCGCTCAACCGGTGTTGCGCTGACTGTTGCTGTCGGCCTGCTGGAGGTAAAGTCTACACACACACACACGCATGCAGAAGCTCAGATAATAATGTACACAAAGCGGATACTAATAAAACCGGACTATGAGTATCTTGCATGTGGTGGTTCAACACAATTTAAAATCCAAAATCCAACCTTATTCTCTGGATACAAATGAATTGGCAGTCCTGTAATGAGGCGCTTCACCGTCACCTGAACTTTGGCCTCTTCATCATGACTGTGCCACATGTAACTGTTCCACAAGGCACAGACTGCCTGATGACTATCTTCTGCAGGATCAGTACGTGAGCTTTGTCAGTTCAAAGGCTCGTTCCTTGTTTGCGTTCTGTCTTTTCCCTCCACCATTGCTGTCCTCTCGTCTCCTACAGCTAATCTGAGCGGTTATATAACTGATGCAACAGATCGTTCCCCCGCTGTACTCCCCCCTTCAGCAGATAGGAGACGAGGCCTAATTGGAATACATTTGGTTCTTTCAGGGACTCCAGATTCACTGATTTGTCAAGAGGCGTTTGACTTTGACTTTTTGCATAAAAAGCAGAACTGCACAAAGTGGTTAGCATCCACCATTTGTTGGCTTATTTGTTTGATTGTTCTCCGTGAATGAGTACACTTTGTCCCTGAATAAATGAATCACTGTTTACGTAGAACTTAACAGCTGATTTCAGTGGCTCTGTGACGTACATACTACCAAAGGTCTGTTTCTCTGACCTTGCTCCAGACTCCTGGACTATGGACTTAGTCTGAAGTGTTGGCTGTGAGGTCTGCCCTCTGGAAACTGATTCCCTAAAAGCACTCAGCAGACCTGCGATACTCTCTATACATACATACATTCAGATAAAGCTAGGGTTTGTAATCTTGAGTCCACTAGATTTTTGAAATAATCCAACCAACAAAATGATCCCAACTGTTCCGATGATAGCAGCACTTGCGTCAAAAGTCTTTAAAAAGTCGGCAGCACTGACGGCCCCGTCCCTCCAAAGCCACTCCCCCAAAATGACTATATTGAACGTAAACAACAAACGTGGCTATTGTTAATATTCACAGCTATATAGTCAAGCTAGCAGCTTGTTTAAGACTCTATCTCTTATCATCCTCAGGGCACATACCCCAACACAGGGGCTCGTGTTATGCTGTTCATCGGAGGGCCCCCCACCCAAGGCCCAGGCATGGTGGTGGGAGACGAGCTGAAGACCCCCATCCGCTCCTGGCATGACATCCAGAAAGACAACGCTCGCCATTTGAAGAAAGCCACCAAGGTGAGCCAGTGCATGAACCCCTCTGCAAGTCTTTGGCATTTGCAACAGTACTTGTATTTGATTGAACTTTTCCTCTTACAATTTGTTGTTATAACTGACTTTTGTTCACTGACATTAATTCGTCATTTCAGTACTATGAAGCCATGGCCAACCGCTCAGCAGTAAATGGCCACTGCATTGATATCTACGCCTGTGCCCTGGACCAGTCGGGACTGCTGGAGATGAAGTGCTTATCTAATTTCACCGGGTACGTCAGCACTTGCTGTTTGATTGGTCGAGGGTGTGGGATTCTATTAGTCTAACTGTTGGGGATGTGTAATTCTTTATTTATTTTTCTTAACGCATAAATACCCCTTTCAGAAAAAATGTGATTCTAAAAAAAACAATATGTTCTATTTTATTATCAGGGGCCACATTGTTATGGGAGACTCCTTCAACACCTCCCTGTTCAAGCAGACCTTCCAGAGAGTCTTCAGCAAAGACTTCAATGGAGATTTCCGCATGGCCTTCGGTGGTGTCCTAGAAGTCAAGGTAAAGAAGTCATGAAGTCATCTGAGTCACAATGAATGTCATTGTTGTGTCTTGTGTCAAATCACTCAAACGTTGTGATTGTTTTCAGAGCCCAACATAGATCTCTACTTGCATACTTATGTGTCGTGTGTTTCTCCGTCTCTATAGACCTCAAGGGAAGTGAAGATTTGCGGGACCATTGGACCGTGTGTTTCACTCAACTCCAAAGGCCCGTGTGTTTCAGAGAATGTGAGTCGCTTGCCCAGCAGTCAAATTTCTTCCTTCAACACAATTGAATTGTAGTGTGAGAGAGAGCTGTTGTTTACAGGCATCCACAACAATATGTTCTCTGTCTTGTGTAGGAGATGGGTATCGGTGGCACGAGCCAATGGAAAGTGTGCGGCCTCAACCCCTCCACCACGTTGGGCATTTATTTTGAAGTGGTGAATCAGGTAAAAAAAATAAAAATATCTTGAACCGTATCTTGTGAGCTCTGATGGGATTACTGTAGGCGGATTAAAGTACCCTCGCTAATCGTATCGAACAAGTGAATAATTGTGACGGGATGAAAGGCTTTGTTTCGTGAAAACAATGACTTCTTTTTGTGTTGTTTTCCTTTTGGTAGAAGGCCATTTGTTCGGCTCATTCAAAGAGAGAAGTGATTGACGATAGTAGTCTGACTGTCTCTACTGTTTTGTGTGTGTGTGTGTGTCTGTAGCACAACGCACCAGTCCCCCAAGGTGGCCGAGGGGCGGTCCAGTTTGTCACCCAGTACCAGCACTCCAACACACAAAGGAGGATACGGGTCACTACCATCGCCAGGAAGTAAGACACCATAAACCTCTACTTCACTCCATGTCAACCTGGAACATTATCATTAACAAGCAAAGACTGTCCAGTGAATATTCACTTCACGCACCTAGAATCAGTTTGTTGCCAAGTACGTAAACCCATGCAAGGAATTTGGCGCAGCAGTAAAACGCAATGACGTGTGTTTTAAAATGGAAAATATGAAAATTGACAGGTGTCGGCGATTATAATGAAGCCTTCAGAAACCTGTTTGTAAGTGCGTCATTCGCACCCACACCCATGCTCACCTGCGCCTTTCTTTCTTGTCCCCACCTAAGCTGGGCGGATGCGCAGTCCCAAATTCAGCACATCGAGTCGTCGTTCGACCAGGAGGTGGCCGCAGTGCTCATGGCTCGCCTGGGAGTCTTCAGAGCCGAGTCGGAGGAGGGACCAGATGTCCTGCGCTGGCTCGACAGGCAGCTCATCCGCCTGGTGAGTGACGCTCCCACGCCCTCCCTACCTGCGCTTTGTGAAGAGAACAATGCATAGTTGGCATTGTGCGATATAGAGCCAGTCCGTATTATGCTTACGTATGACGTGCCAGGTTATGTAAGTTATGTAAGTTATGTAAGTTATGTAAGTGTTCAATGTTTGAACAGTGTTTTGTCTCCCTTGGTTTCAGTGCCAGAAGTTCGGCCAGTTCAACAAAGACGATCCGACATCCTTCAAACTGTCAGAGTCTCTGTCCCTCTACCCACAGGTGAACCTATAATAATAATAATAATAATAATAATAATAATAATGATAATAATTACTAAATAGAATCTTTCCCAATCATTGTAGAGCTGATTTAAAATATGACTTGATCGATCCTAATTATAACACTGTAATATAAATGTAATTGACTTGCGTTAGGACATTAAAAAAACTAACTTTTTCCTCTCCTCCACCTGCAGTTCATGTTCCACCTGCGGCGGTCGCCCTTCCTGCAGGTGTTCAACAACAGCCCCGATGAGTCGTCCTATTACAGGCACCACTTTGTCAGGCAGGACCTGACCCAGTCCCTGATCATGATCCAGCCCATCCTCTACTCATACTCCTTCCATGGACCACCAGAGGTCAGCCTCACCCCCTCCACACCATTATTATTATTATTATTATTATTATTATCAGCGTTGGAGGAGCATCAGGACCTTCATAAGAAATGAGTGTCAGTTATGTGGTGCTTTGCTTGAGTTGTTCCAAACTGTGTTTTTCTTCACAGCCCGTCCTCCTGGACAGCGGCAGTATCCTGCCAGATCGAATCCTGCTGATGGACACTTTCTTCCAGCTGGTTATTTACCATGGAGAGGTGAGATGGTTATATCCAGTTAGATCTCCAGCGGGACGACATTTGATTTATCCCCTTTTAGTTCCAAAAATCTCCACCTGTCGGGTCATTTCTTGAATTTCCTTCTAGAGGATAACGACACATTAGCTGATGCAGAAGGCTGTTTCTTAATGCTGTCGATTTCCTTTTTTTTTTTTTTTTAATTTCCAGACCATAGCCCAGTGGCGTAAGGCCGGCTACCAGGAACTGGCCGAGTACGAGAACTTCAAACAGCTGCTGCTGGCTCCACTGGACGATGCCCAGGAGATCCTGCAGACGCGCTTCCCCATGCCGCGCTACGTCGACACAGAGCACGGGGGCTCCCAGGCTCGCTTCCTGCTCTCTAAGGTCAACCCATCGCAGACCCACAACAACCTCTACGCCTGGGGACAGGTACGGCATTATAAGCTACAACTCAATGCTTCAGAAAAAAAGATTGCTTTTAGAGGTCAACAACATTTTCGGCAGACCATCTAAAGATGTCGGTGGATTTTCACTCGTTTGTCTCGCTCCTCGTGCAGCTTCAGTGGAAGTTATTTACAACCTCCTACAGCGCTTTCATAACAGCAGTATAAAACTACAATTTATGAAAGTTTGCGAAATTTCTCATTTACTTCTTGCCTCCAAATAAAGTCTTTGAAACCCCCAGGATTGTCTGTACCCCTGGGGGGAAATTTAAAGTCAAAATGTCAGAAAATCCTGGTCTTAGATTTGCTAACCTCTGAATATAAGTGTGGGAGATTGAAAGCTGAAAATAGCCTCAATCTCTTTATTTCCCAAGATAAGAACTACACCCCGCTGTTTATAAACACCGTGAACACATCTACAGCGGTCCGAGAATGAGGTTATGAAGAGAACAAGGCCCCCGCATAAGCCAATCTTAGTGATAAACCAGTTTTGCTCTACTGAAGTGATCATGGGATCAGAGTTATGTGATGAAAAGATCCGTCCGCAAAGTGCATCAATCACTCAGCCTCTGTTTGTTTCCTTCCTGTGCATCTTGTAGGAGACGGGCTCCCCGATCCTCACCGACGACGTCAGCCTGCAGGTCTTCATGGACCACTTGAAGAAGCTGGCTGTTTCCAGCTCTGCGTAGACGTCTCTATTCCACCACAAAGAGATCAGACATTCACGTTATGACATCGGGATCCATTAACATTTATTTCCCCTGCTTTTTTTTTTTTTTTTTTTTAAACAAGCCAAACCCAGAGAGTCCTCTGTATGGGTTTGCTTTATTGTGTCCTTTCTGGAGTCATGTGTGACATATCCATGCTATGAAATGAACAGGAAAAAAAAGGGGGGGGGAAATGACACATTCCTAATATGAAAAAGAAGCGATATTTCTACTCATTTTCATTAACTTGTTATTTATAAGAAACTGCGTACTCAAGACTACTCATGTAAGCAATATCAAATCCTCTTTCTTTTATATTTGATATTACAGAATAATTAGACTAATGATAAGTTGTTTTATTTGTGTTTGTTTGTCCTATAAATATATGTCTACTGCATCAGATTTGGTTAAATGTGCTGTCCAAATAGGATGCTTGTATGTGTCTGCTTTGTCTATAGCTAAAGATAACATTTTCTCATGAATAAACTCTGATTGTACCTTCTAATGCTGAAGAAATGTTCACCGGGCTCATCGCTCTTCACACCGATGGCTTGTTAATCACAGTTTATTTGACATATAGATTTAAAATCCTACATGGATTCCCTGAATAATGAGGATTAATGTTCTGAGGAATTGTCGTCAATCACATCAACTCAACTGAGACCGACTCCGTTTTCAATGACGAACATTGAGCTTTATTTTTTTTACTTTATAAGGCGCTCTATAGTGTAGTCCTCTCATCACCATCTGGTATTTTGCACCCGATGATTGCCCCAAGTGTCTTCCTAATCAAACTTCAATATACTGTACGTCTGTATAAAAGGAACAGTTGTTTGATTTAGATCCTGTCTGGATTCCTAATGCTATCCATAAAGAGCCCTGTCGGCAGGAAACAGATTCTGTCTGTGTCGTCTGTCCTTTGCGCCGCCTGTTCACAAAGCATTTTCCCCCGATTTAGAAAAGTAGAAACTGAGGTAAGCAGAGATGCTCAGTTCATACACCAGACATCTGTTTGTTGACGTGCAGCAGAAGGAAAGGTCTTGCCCTGGCAGGTCTAGCATTGCAGATTTGCACGCTGCTACAATAGTAGGTGGCACGGCACTCTCCCTCAACAATTGTCTTTTTTTTTTCTCATTTGTTGCTACTGTACATAATGCCTGCACGGCACGCAATCCCAATCATAAAACCACTCACACACACACCATCTACTGTCACTAAGCTGATTTCAGAGCACCCAGACAGTATGATTTCGAGGATCAGTGAACGGCAGATTATGAAGACTAATCCTTAGGGGCTATCTATTTAGAGGCAAATTCTACTCTTAGCAGCTTTAAGCGGAAGTTGCCACTGAAATACAAATGAAGTCTGTGTCTATCAAGAGCTCAGGCCTTATAATGTTGAACTCTGAAGCCACATATGCTCCAAAGGTATTCAAGGCCAAGCAAAAAAGAGATGCAATGCAACGGCTCTTAATCTCTTGACATAGAGACTACTGCACAATGCCAAAAGCTCCTTTTAGGTCTGTCCATTTTTCAGTTGAGGTTGGTGCAGCTGCGTGAGATGTGACGCCATACATGGATATGAAATGATCTCGTAAAGGGAAAAGCAATCGTGTCTTAATTTTAATCTGTGTGTCCATCTTGAACCATGCAAAGTTCAAGATGACGATGACGTTCAGAGGAACAAAAGAACATTAATATTTCTCTCACTTTTTTTCTTTTTTTTCCCCCAACAGTGATCATTCATGATGCTCATGTCCATGTGATTCCCAGGCTTAGGCAAAGCTGTAAGGAAATGTGTTGTCTTATTATCTCCTATCAAATCCTAACGGATCAGTTCTAGTCCAGCAGCCAAAGCAATCCATTCCGGTTTCTGTCCCAGATAAGTTATGTAAGATTTCTATATGGAATATGTCATAGCAGGTTTATATAACTATGATACACAATGCTGTAGTCACATGATGCCTACCATAAATAATATAGTTCTGCTCCTTTGCTGTTTGGATGAAATGAGCTCAAATTTGAGTCTGAATGTATATTATTATTGTATTTGAGTACATGTAAAAAAGATTTAATTCCAAAAAAAGCTCACAGCCACATATGTATGTGCTAATAGTCACCTAGGTGTGAAATAACACTCCAAAGGAACATCCCCTTTAAGAGTAGCAGTAATAGTCATCTTTATATTGCAGATTTCATCAAATTGAATGTAGAGAAAAAGAAGCATGGAGAGAAAAGTCATGAGTAGTAACTTTTTAAACAGAATAGAACAGCCTATGGCCCACTAATGAAAGTATTGCCATATTTACATATTTACAGTATTACCACCTGCATTACAGTTTTTCTCCATCATGCAGGGAAAAAAATGGAACTATACACATTTCTGAAAGAAATTACATGTTAGTATGGATTTTTGGACACAGTCCAAGACTCCAGACTGCTAAACTCCATTGTGGACTGAAATGTTAAGGATTAACACTTTAAAACAATACCTTTTCACCTTTTCTGAACAGCAGCTGCTGTGGTCACAATGTGACGGTGATTATGTACTGACAACATATAGCCCAGTGGCGGGCCGTGCATTTTATACCTGGGCCTTCACTGCTGTCCTGCAGCTGAAACACAGCTACGGTTATTATTTGTTTTGTGTAAAAATGAAG